>VZRW01009597.1:305297-372874 GCA_013398125.1 Aegotheles bennettii
GATGGAAAACAATATGGAAAATAGAGTAATAATTATAATTATTTTTTATTTAATTATTTAATTTTTATATGCATCTAAAACCACTTCAGAAACAATGGCAAATATCATAATATCCCGTTTTTCAGCACAAAAATGAAGGCAGACGGACAGCTATCCTGGACCCTTTGAAGTCATTAGCAATGCTGGTATTCACTTAGATGGAGTTAGGATTTCTTACAGAAATCTAGGTCACCCAAGACTGACTTTCTAGTAGTCTAGAGCCCCACCTCCCTACATCCTAAAATGGATGGAAAGCCACAGTCAGTTCCCTGCACAGTCTCTGTGTTTCAAAAGAGGTAGGCTCAAAACTGAATGAACTGCAGTGATTGACAGTGGAGGTGATGGGGCATATGGAAAGGCTTCCATGTCATGATAAAATGCTAGGGTTTCCTTACTAAAGGGTAGGTAAAGATGGAATATGACAATACATGGAATAGTCTATTGGCTTCTCCTATTTGCTTGCTGGAAAAAGCCAAAATAAGACAACTTGTAACTACAACATATACTTCACCAGAGGAATTTAGTGCTTATGAGCAACTCTGATGTAATTTCAAGAGCTTAGCATGCTTTAGAAAAGCATTGCTATTCATATCAATAGTGAGGATCCCTACCGCTACATCAGAGACTGTAAGTAACAGAATGCAAGCCTTAATATGCTGAAGCACAGAATTACCATACCTGGAACATATCATGTGTTGCATACTCTTCCAAGGCTAGTAGCTGCCCTTACTGTTAATTAAAAATCTTTGCTTCTTTCTTTTAAAGTCACTGTTTAAAACCAATGCCAAAGACAAAGATGCAGTATTAAATACACACAGTGATTCATTCTGGTTTAGAGATAGAACTAAAGAGTTGATATTTGCTTCCCTGCTGTCTGGGAGCTTTCAGAAACTCTGAGTTATCTTCATCTGATCTTGGTTTTTTACACATCTGAAGATAATGTTAAAAATAATGCTATCATGCTGTGACTTCTGTGTACCAAGCTCCTTAATTATCTTTGATCATATAAGGAAAAAACTTATTTTGCAATGGAGCCATAACTGGGGAAGAACATGGCACTATTCTGTACAACACCATTACCTATGACAGTTTTGAAGAGAAAAGCAGATGTAACTCTAAATATGAGTGGAAGAGAAAGTTATGGTTAGGCAAAAGGTAATGGTCCTCATTGACATGAGTGACAAGGCCCATTAGCTTATGGTCTATGAGGATACATTAGCCCCTGTTACTTGAGCATAGTGGCACCCACCAAGTGTGGTTCCAGGTGGAGCAGTGCCACTCACTGCGTCACCACTGCCACCTCCTGAGCCCTGTGACACCAGGGCTTTTTGCGGGGTGGTCCCACTGCAAAACTAGTGTTGTCGTGTGCCCTCAGCCCATTTGCAAGATGTAGAGATTGTAGTTCAAGATAACACAGAGACATGGCTATTCTAGAGCATCCATGCACAGCAGTCACTTTTTATCATCCATCCACTGTATTTCTCATCTGTAACCGCATCTAAGTTTTTTTTTCAGCTGACATGACTGAAACAAAATGTGTCTCTACACTTGGATTTGCTGATTGTCATGAACAAGCCACTTTGCAGTGGTTTCAAGAAAACATCCCGGGCTAAAACAGTTTCTGACAACGTGAGGTGCCAACCCTTCTGCATGCTAGACATGACCATCCCTGACTGATTTAAAGATCTTGAAGAAGTATTCCCTCTGCCCAAAGAAATCCATTCCACAGTTTTCAGCATCCCTCTCTGATGAGCAGGATTTCAAATCCCTTTATCTGGAGACAAACAGAAAGAGTGTGCTTGTGGTGAATAATTTGAGCTGATATTCTTGCCAGCTGTTAAGGGACACATGCAAAAAAAAAAAAAGTCAGTGACATCTGGTCAGCATTGATATTTCCTAACAGAAGTATTTGTATTGGGGTGGGGAAGGGGCGGTGGGTGTAAAGAGAAATACCATCTCCATGCACCTCTTTGCCCCCTTTTGAAAAGTGAAAGCGATAACATTGACCACAGCAACTGGAACAAAAATTGCAACTTACATCATGGGGAAACAGTGACATTACATTAGCCCGTATTACACAATGGTTGAGCAGTTGCTTTCACACACTAAGCTTCAACTTTAACTTTACCCCCCCCCCTTAAGCTACACAATGGATTTTTATGCTGAGTTGGAAAATATCAGGAGACAGGCAGAAAGCCTTCCTTTTGTTTCTTCATCCTGCTGAGCATCTCATCATAAAGATTTTCTGTTCTGTTTTGCTTTCCCAACTTCCCCTTCTCACCCTCTTCCACATTTTTTGTCAAATAAATGTGACAAATTAAAAGCCTTACTTCTTTCCACTAAACTGTAAAACCATCTCTTTTAACTTCATGAAGGTGTTAATACTGCATCCTGATTTGTTCTTGGGAAGTAGACTTGTAAACTACCTTCTAAGTGCTTTGCTTCAAGTGATGGTTTTCTTGGGCCTCAGACTGGAAGACAAGTTGACTTTAGTTCAAGAGTAATTTCAACCCTCTTCTTCTCTTTCAGGCCTTTTCACGGAAGTACACTCAGCTCAAGTCAGTAGATAATAGAAATCCCAGAATGGAAACACATAAAAAAAGTTGTTTCCTGGGGTCAACAAAGGACAGGAAAAGAGCCAACAATTACTTAAATAAACAGTATTCAGAGAAGCAAAAAAACCCAAAAAAACAAAACAACTGAAAAAAACATGCCTGTACAAACTGAGTTACATATAAGGGAAGCAATGGTTTAAAGCAACTCAGTGCTCATTCAGCTGAATTTCAGTACTGTTAGGAAAATGAAATCAAAACCAAACCAAACTCAGAGAGCACTTACTGTCAGAAAAACATCTTTTTTCCTTCCCTTCTCACCTCACAATAGTACTCTGCTACACTTTTTATCCTAAGAGCAGTGATAACTGCAGGGTGGATAATTCCTGGGGATTAATGACTAGCTGAAGGTTAATGATTTTCTGCTGCACCTCAAACCAATAGCTCCTCCTGACTTGTCAGTAACTCTACAAAAATATTCCCTACATCTCAGCTGTTACTGCTTATTAAGATTAAGAATAGAAGAATGGTAGAATAATTGTTAGTGTTGTACCATATAGTTAGCTTAGAAGAAGCATGGCAGGAAAGAAAGTGGAGAGATGAACAGTGTCTTTAAGCTGCAAGAGAAAGATGCAACATGGGCAGTTCAGTATTTGCTGGCTAATGACTACTATTTACTGTCAACATGGCAAATATCAACTATACTAGCAATCACTCTAGGCATTTCTGGCTTCTCAGAGAAACCATTGGGCAACTGCAAGAGAAAACAGGCAAGTAAATTTGCCCTGCTGGGAGAAAACGCTTTGCCTTCATATCCAGAATGCTCAAGGAAAAATCCAGGCTCGACCATAGGCAGATCATCTGTGAATTCAAATTGTGGGAAGTCATTTGCCACCCAGCACTGGCTCAGTTGGCAGAAGAAGCAATTCTCTGAGAGTTTTCTGACTGATAAAATTTAATGTTCTTTTGCAGAAATCAGCATGAAGGGAGGATACAGGAGAAATCTGTGAGAACAGTGGGTCTGGCCCTTCTCGAGTCCCTGTGTAAGAACGGACATGTGAGGACACACTATTTATTTTCCTCATTGCTTTGGGCTGTGCCTCCTATATTTCCCCCTGCACTTTGGTGTTAGAGATTGGCTCTCTGCCCACAAAGTTAGTAAGGTGCTCTGTGACAACCCATCTGATATGATAGACCTAGAGCCTCCATTAAAGGAAGGAGCCCTAACTCTCTTGAATAGCTACTTCCAGAAACACAAAACCTATCAAAATACATGTCAGGATCAGCTGAGCCACTCAATTCTATCTAATCCGCTTCTTCCTAATTGTAATCTCTTCTCAGAAATGTGAGTACAAATGGGTAAGATATTTAAGGCCAAGTGAGAAGATGTATATTTGTGCCTCCAGATAGCTATGGTGCCACTTTTTACCTTGTGAAGCCTTGTGAATGAAAATCATGTCTTGCAGAAGATCAGTAAAAAGCCACAAGTCTTTAACATTAAAGTCTACAAAACCAGTCTACACTGGCACACTGATTTGTTCTGACTGTGTGTGCAGAGACTGCCTTTGCTCAATTAGAAAAACCCAGTGCAATCTGAATCAATATCAAAAAGTCCAAGAAAAAGTCCCCCTTGACTCTAGCATTTGGAATGACCTATTTTTTAAAAATTTATTTACTGAAATGAGTCAATAAAGCTAACAAGAATACTTCAGTTAGGGGGACACTATATATATAATCTACATTCATATCTATATCCATATCTATATCTATCTCCAGATGTGCACACATACACCACACACATCACCATATTCTGTGTCTTTCTATTTACTTCTCTAGGATTTTTTTGTTACTTAATGAAACTGAATTGTTCCTCCAAATGTTTTTGAGACTGCCTTATCTCTAACAGATTAATTCCTGAGGCAGCTGGCAGAAACTATTATTTTTCTCAGGGCTCCCCTTACCTAGCATTTATTTTCAGAGAAAGGTCCTCTCACAGTCAGGAGAGGGGTCTGGCACTCCTGGATCATAGTTCTCACACTGCTCAGAAATGAGAATGAGATTTTAGGCTAACAGCTTTCCTCCAACATCCCCATCTCTAAAAAGGGAATTGTCCTACTTCTACATTTTATGGTGTTGTGGATGCATCCTTGAACATTAGCACTTCAATTATTGCCTCTCAAACAAAGTAGAAATAGCAATGGGATCACTTCTATCAGGAACCAAGTGGCAACCTCAGAGACCACAAACAGCCCTTCAGAGAACACACAGCACTCCAAATACAGTATAATCAGCACTTCAGGTGCAATGGCTCGGGAAGAAAAGTGTTGCATAATTAGGTGAGCATAAGTGGTGAGGTTCAGTGGTGAGTGGCAGTGAAAGCCTTTTGGTTTATGAGTTCTTTGAGAGCAGTCTGAACTATTTATTTAAATTGTTGATCTTGTGTGGTTGAATTTCAATGTTGTCACTGAAGCAGCATTGAGTTATAGAGTGCCATAGGTCAACTGAACATGAGAGCAGAGTTAGCAGGTGATCTGAAGGACAAGAACCACTTCTGCAGTAGAGTAATGAAAATAAAGCTAGTCACATCAGGAAGGTTGCTCAGAACTGAACTTAACTTTATGAGGATCAGTCTGAAAGGTGTGCTAACAACTAACCAAATATTAATCTTATTTACATGACTTATTCAGCTATAGCACCTTGAGTTGCCAGTGAAGGATCAGGTATTAACACACAATAAAGGCAGAGGGCAGGATTGAAATGATCTCTTCCAGAGCCTAACACAGGAACTACACAAGACTGAGGCACAAAGACATTAATTGAGAAACCCAGTTCCCCGTTGCTGGGGAGGAACCTTCAGCTTCTGAGCTTTGAATCACAAAGTTCCCTGAAATTCCCCCATTGCCGCAAAAGCTTTATGATCCTGGGGGCAGACACTTGCCTGCAGGACAAGTTTATTGAACTTTGGAGACTCCTATGCTCTGCCTGAGTCTCCTGACAGGGCTGATCTCTCGATGTGTCTGGATCATGATTAATGCATGCAGAGCATCAAGGCCCTTACAAGTGATGCTTAGGTGTGGTGGAGCAGGTGGCTGCTTACCTCACTGAGTGCACAAAGACGGACAAAAATGTAAGCATAGAAGGATGAAATGTATGATTTTTGGCCATAATGGTTGGTTGATCAACTGGCAGCAGCTGGGGAGTTTGGAAATTTCTGGGGAGGAAGGTAAATATACTCCTAAATTGCTTCCCCAGAAAGAGTCCAGTTGAAGATGATGGCAGTCATGCAAGTAGCACATCACTCATAATCTGTGATGGTCAACCTGATAGCCAAAATTAAGTTAAAAAAGATTATAGTAAGAGGAGTGAGAAAACAAACCCTACTTGGATAGAAGCAAAGCCTGGCCTATCCAAACCAGAAACAGAAACAAATTCAGGTGACTTCTGTGAAGAATGAGAATATGCTGAAAAAAAGCCCGGTGGGAACAGTTTGACAGTACTCTGTGACTATACTATTGCCATGAAAGCTCAGGAACTAAACAGTTTTGCATAAGGAGCAAATTAGGCCTGACTTCACAAGCAACTGAGGGTTAGCACTAACAGAAGATATTTTGGGTCATGGAGGATCTTCAACGGTGAGGTATTTCCCATTTTCTTTTCCTCTTTTCCTCTTGATGCTTTCTGATCCTCAGCCGTAATGCAGAGCCTAACATGACAGTGAGGTCAGCTTCAGCAGGTAAGATCAAAGTCCAAGGCAGATGCAGCCCCACACTGTGCTCTCTAGACAAGTCTTTTTCATTAATAGAGGCACAATCCAATGATTGTAGCAATTCTTGACACATACACAGCTGTGGGACTAAATCCCTCCATGCTGATTTTTGCAGAAACACAATGCATCTCTGGTCCTTTCTCTGGTCTGTCATCTTCTTGGTGACTGCAAGTAACAAAACCTAAAAGTGCACGTGTGGGGAAAGAATACCGTATTTTACAGTAGGTGGATGGGGTCACAGCACGTGTGCATGGCTTGAGTGGCAATGTGCAGTGCACGCCTGGAGCAACCTGCACTTACAATTAGTTGAATTTCACTGTGTTGGAGATGGAAGCTGACAGGCCACCACACAAAACCTCCCTACAGCCAGGCTCATGCTGAGATCCAGAGCGGAAAAGGATTTTAACTGAAAGGCTTTGAAGGCTTTAAATACGGAGTCAGTGAATTCATGCACTGTTTACCTTTGCAGGCCTGGCTTTGACTCTGTCTTCCATTTAATTTTAATGAACTACGTGGTCTCATGTAATTCCCACTTACTGCAAACTCCAATTCTCTAAACTCCACAGTTTGCAAGTTATAAATATTCACTGAGGCTCACTCAAATTCTGAAGAGGTGACAATATTGCAGTATTTAGACAGAAACAGCTCAAACCAGGTATATCCTAACAGAACTTGAACTTGTTTCTGAACAAGCATGTGCTGGCAGCTCCACTGGGTTGCTGAATTAAGTGGTTTGAGCCATTGTTGAAATTTCTCTGTTTCTGACTGAAACAGCGTTCTTCCATTTGCAGCCTATTTATTCCAGTATTGATCTAATCTCTGAAAAGACCGAATTATTCAGACAAAGGTTGGAGACCTCACAGATGCAGTTCACCTCTGGATGATGTTCCTACTTGCCCCTGAATATTTTGTTCTGGATTGTATTCTAAGAGATGAGGACTATCACATAACATACATGTACGTTTTAGTTTACCAACTGATACTCCATGAATGACATTCCTCTTAATATATTTCCTCACCCTTCTGTGAATCACAAACCTTATATCCCACAGCATACTGTGGAGAAGGTCTCATCACACAAACTCTCCATCCCAGCTCTGCCCTTTCTCTTCCTTGCCTGTGGCAGGACATACACCTCATCTCTTTAACCACGGCAGCAAAATGCACCTTGCACCTACTTTACTGGCAAACCTCTGAACAAAATGAATTTAACTTGAATTAAATAGAGAAAGGATCCTAGCCGAGACTCCAGCCGAAGCCCAGCTAGCTCAGTTGTCACAACATTCACCTCTCACTTGCAGTCCTCCAAGCACTTGTTCTGCATCCTCTTGGCTCAGAGTGACTGCATCTTGACTCAGACCATTCCCTCTTTCTGTGGTCTTCCAAATAATTTTGGCTAGCAGGAAGGCAACAGCTCCCTTTTAGATTTAGGAGATAGTCTGAGTATTCCCACTCTTCAGACTGTGATCTACAAGGGAATTCATTGCACACAGACAGCTTTGCTAGCAGTCAATATTCATTCGTGTCCAGACTGAAGCTGAAAAGTTTTCAGGCACTTTCTTTTCTTGACAGTAATATGGGGGATCACCAAAGAAAGCTGAAAGGCAATTTCTTCCATGCAGACAAATCACTTATTTCTCTCCAGCTCTAGAGAAATGCAGTAGAGGGAATGTGATTGTAAGGACCAGTGCCAGGCTTCCACACAGATTGCCTCTAGCTATGGTCTATCTGGTGATGGAAAAGGGAAACGTGGGAGCTCAGAAGAGCTGTTACATGACAGAGCATCACATCTTTTTCTTGCCCCTACTTTCAGAATTGAGGTGTTGCTTTCCCTAGTGCTCAGTGTGCCAAGTGACAATGATGCTTGATGTGGGTGCTGAAAAGGACAGTTGTGTATATGTGAAAGAAGAGCATATATGACAAAGACTTAGTTGCACAAGGCATGACTTGCAAAACACAGGTTTCTCCTAATCTTTTCAGGCTTCTTTTCTTCCTTGTCTCTATCCTATGCACCTATGTCTCATAGTTGTAATATAACACAATCTGCTCCTGAAGTTCAATGTTGGGAGCAGGTCATTCAGATGTCAGGAAATCCACTTTCACCACGGATCCTTCCATCTGGAGAGTGTCTGGTGGGACCTCACCCTCTTACACTTCTGTGTGTATCCCTGAAAGGGGAAACAGATACACACAAGATGGATTTCCCACTTTGTGAAGCTTCATTCCACAGCTTTGCCAGCAGTTCTAACATCTGTCACTGCTTTCCCTATTGTCTGCAGTGATAGGCACAGATTTACCTTGTAGAAAACATCACTGGCCAGCACAATCTGGACAGACTTTGAAGCACTTGTTGCTGCCCCAGTTAGTCAGACCATCCTGGCATTTCTGATGTTCCATGTCAAAATCACTGTTCCCAGGATGTGTCTGAGGGACACAAGGTGGCTGTGGCTTAAAGTGCAATTGAATATCACCTTTATAATATCCTCTTCATAATACATTATCAACTCACAATATGGGAGATATCAGCTGCTCAGAGAACCTGTGATAAAATTCATGATTAAGACTGTCCTCTCCAGGGCAGTAGTTTTTTATTAACTTCTTAAAGTTCATATTTTATTTCTTCCTTTATTATTTTAACATCTTAGATTCAGCTCACTTTGTCAGGTTCCCTATCACATAAGCTTGCTTCATTCAAAACTGAAACTCTCTGAAAATGTTATTAAAGTCCCTTGGACATACCCGCATGTGCATGAGACCAGATGTCCTTCCACCGACATGAGTGGAAGTTGGACTTAGGCTTCCTCGGTTCTGTTTTTCAGGTGGAATTGTAACTACAGACTCTCAGGCCCCGAGGACTGGGCTTGGTATCCTGACATGTCCTTTCAGAGTCCTGTACTTGCACAGACAGCCTCCCATGGGGCCACCAACAAACAATGGTATCCACCTGCAATGCACTGCAGGCCTGGGGCCCTACTACACCACATCCTCCCCAAGAAATCTGTGCTCACGAGAGGTCTTTACCACTTCAGAGGACTCCCCTTTGCCCCGAAGTCTTTTGTTGGTTCAAAGAGCAGATGTGGTGCATGCAACAGCAGTGTCAGCTTGCCCCAAAGTCTCCCAGCACTCACCTGGACGGAGCAGCTGAGCAGGAGGAGGAGGTGGTTCAGCCCCACTGCTTTTTTCCATTCTTCAGCCTTTTAGCTGAGCTGGCCTCAAAAAAGTACCAATTACTGCCACTTGTAGCAGTGGCCTTGATGATGGGGAGAGCTGTCAGCCGGGAAGTGGACTGACACAACCAGTTCACTTCACATAGGTCAGCAAACAGCCATCAGATTAAAATGATTTTTGTTCGCTATCGACCTGGGCTCGATTGGAACCAGTGACCCGGAGGTGAAAGGCTCAGAAAGAAGGGTTTCTATTTTGTGTATGGTCACACATCACTTCTGTCTCCACCTCACTCATTTTCTTGTCCAAAACTCTTTCTTTTCTTTTTCTTTTCTCCACCCCAAAAATTATAAATCTATCCTCTACTCTTAATTGCAGTGCACCATATGGGGATCTGTTGAGGTTTTGTTAAGACTTCAGTAATCTATTAGTCATTCTCTCCTTTGTGTTACAAAAGATCTATCCTTCAAGAGGAATGTATTGATTTCAGCATTTCTGCAGCTTGTTTGAGTTTGGAGGGCACTTTGTGAAGTAAAGCAGAGCCTGCTTTGAAATCAACAATGATAGCATAATAGCATTAGCAGTATCAGGAACGATCTTATGGAGAATTCAACATGCAAACTATACAACTATACAAGAAAAAGTTAAAGGAATGGAAAAGGAAATACACTGTAAGCCCAGATCTGCTTTTTTTTTTTTTTTGTGGAATACAGTAGTGTTCTCTTGGGTCTGATGCTTCTCTATCCATTTTTAAAACATGCACAGCTTTTTAATTCTATCTTTTCATACTCTTCTTTCTCATTTTTGTTCCCTAACTCTGCCTACAATATAAGTGAATAGTAACCTTTTTTTTTTTTTTTTTTAGAAAAAAGGACACATACTGGGAAATGAATATGCTTAGCAAATTTTTTAGTGCTAATATATTGTTCCAGACCTTCTCTATTTGTCTTTTGTTTGAGAGAGCTTCCCTCTCATATATGTTTGTGTTTAAGTCCCACTGTAATAACAGGAGTCTGTTAGGATCTTTGTTGCTTATGAGTTTCACAAGATGCTCACAAATCCTAGTTTCTTTTAAGACATGGATAACTTTTTCTTTCTATGCCAGGGGCAAAGCAAAGATGATATAAATGGGACCTGAGTAAAATTTTAGAGCTTATAAAAACATTGCCAGGAAACATCTGGGACTCTGTAATGGCTCTCCTTACCATGATCATGACATTAACACCCATTTTTTAAGGATGGCAAAGAAAATCTACATAAAAGTGGTACATTCTCTCTTCTTCTAAATGAATAGTGCAAATATGGTAGCCCACTACTTAAATCAATGTAATTTTCAGGCATTCAGAACAAGGCATTTTCCTAGGACCATGTTCCCCTGTAAAATTCATTATCTGTGATAAACTATTCATTTTGATTAAACCTGTAATCCGTTCCCTAAAACACTGGTTATTATCATCCTTGCTACAGTTGAGCAGTATCATCATCATCCTCACCACCATCATTACCATATGAATCGCTGGTAATAACTGATTTTGTTGGGATAATTGCTTCTTTGTCATGTCTGCTGTTGCATTTTCAGCGCATGGGTGATGGTTGAAGACCAGGACTGGGCAGTAGTTAATTCCTCCAGACACTTGCATTTAACCCACATAAGTCTGCAGGCACCAGCCCTTACTCTGAAGCTTTTACCACTGACAAGCTGGAGCTGACTAGCACTGCTATCTGTGAGGAAGAATTCTCTCTGTTTTGAGAGTGAGCCCTTTTCAGGTGATGACACTGACCCGTACCACTGACAACATGGACCACAGAAAAATAGTCCAGGAAGGCACCTTTGGAAGTTATCAAGTCCATAGCACTGGCAGGATCAGCTCTACCTATGTGATTTATTTCCCCTCCTGAGAGATATTTTCTAAATGTTTCCTTAAGACCTCCAGTGACACAGATCCTGTGATCACTTCCAGCAACCCAGTTGGGTGTTTCACAATCACAACTGTCAGAGAGTTTTCCTAATGTCTTAATGAGCTCCTGAGTTGTGAATAAGGAGGGCAGGTTATTCCCTTCTTCTTTACTAGCAGCCTTTCACATAATTGAAGACTCTTATCCTTGTGTCCCTCAGACTTTTCTGAATGTGGTCACTCTGAGTTGTTCAACCTTCTCTCACCTTCTTTGGGCTTCCTGCAATTTCCGTGCACCTTGCTTCAACAGTGATAACTCAAATTTACACAGAGCAGCAATGGAGAGCTAAGTACAGGACTGTCATACACTGACAATACCTGTTCTGAAGTCAATGTATGTTTATAAGATATATTATAATATTAGATATATTTATGAAAATAGAACATATTTTTACGTTTATACAAACCAAATTAATATATCAGTGGCATCATTCATTAAAAGCATACAATAACTGCAGTCTGACACAGTCCTGGCATGGGGCTTGCACCTGTGGTTTTACCAGTTGTTTTTCTTAGGAAGAACGTTATTCTGTCCTTGAAAAACTCCTAAGCTAAATCATGTTGCCTCTTTCCCTGAAGAATTCATTTCCATCATTAGAAGGTTTTCACCCCTGTATTTGTCTAACTAGAATGCATGCTAGAAACAAGATAGTTTCTGATAAATTGTACAGCAATATTTTTTACTGAGAAATCTCAGGCAATGGACTTTTGAGTGCTTTTTTTGCCCATCATTCATACACACAGAGTATGCAGCATACATTATTGTATGGTGTGATTGCTGTGTGATACTCTACTAGTCCAGTGAGGTAGCTGGACTCAAGACAGCTCCAAACTAGAAGCTGTGGCCAGAGGGATAGTGAGCCCTTGCTAAGAAGTCCTGGTGAGAGATGCAGGAGAAACCACCTTGGATCCATGCAGCACTAATACAGCTTCATGGCTGTTAGAACAAAGTTTTCTTGGTTTTGAACAGGGTGGAAAGAGTTTGTGCTTGCCTGAAGTGTGGGCAGAGTGAGCTTGTGTCAGCCTACAAAGCTTTTTGCAGCCAAACCCTAAGACAGTGATGCAGAGTCTAGGTATTTCTTTAATATGTTCTGATTCATTTCAATAACTCTGGCCCCTGGAGCTTTTCTGAAATACTGTCTAACCAGTTATTTTCCATCCTAAGCACGATATACTATTGACCATCCAAGAAGCTGGTTTATGGAACAAACTTCCCTTTAGAGTGCATTCAGCTAAAAGGTGAATGCTGAAGATGCCTGGTGACTGACAGAAACGTGAATGGCTGTCACAAGTCTCTGATCCAGAAAGCCTGACAACTCCCACACTGAGAAAATCTCCAGACTTTGTGTCACTCCTCCAACCAGTAGCGGGTTTGCAAGACCACAAAATCTGGTACTGTTCAACAGAGTCCTGATGCCTAAATAGAATGGACCCACAAATAGCACTCTGTAATGTTACAGAAATATGAACAACAACAGAAGAAACAATGCACAACACAGCTAATGAATAGAGTAGTTAAAGCTTGGAAATGGGTTTATTGCTAGATGTTGTGCAATTCTCTGAAAATGTTACACATATCAACAAAGTCTCTTTATTACAGTGTTCAGTTCCTTTGCTGGCTTATTTTTAAGCACAGCTTCTATCTACAAGATATTTCTGGGTAAACCAGGGATTGCATGGTATGTAGACCAAAGCAAATTGCGTGAATGCTGGTAAATGGAAATTGCAGAGTTTTGTTCAGCTTTCTTGACTATCTGCTGTGAAAGTTCACTGTCTCTGGCTTTAGTATTAGAAATAGAAAATTATGTAGTAATAATAATAATAGTATAGCAGCAATTATACTACTTTTCCTCTTTTCTCACTGATTTGCAAGAATAGTTGGCTTCAACCCTTTGCATAATACTATGTAGGGTTGCAGTTATTGACTGTCAGAGGCATCAGTGCTGGATAATGTGGTGACTCTTCTTAAAAGCTAGATAGCTTCCTCTCTAAGGACAGTAGTTTTATTTAAAATTTGGCAATGAGTTCCTGTACAGCATCTTGGCTCTTGTATTGCCTAATCCATATTTTGGCATGGTTTCCATGAAACTCAGACTCAGGGATTTGGCATCACAGCCCAACATGTTTCTCCTCTCAATTTTCTCCCACTACCCCCCAGCTAAACTGGAACAAGAAATAATGACATCCTATGTATGTTTTCCAAGTGAGGGGGTTAAAAGTGATCTGTGGTAGGACTGACAGGCCTTGTGCTGTTTAGAGATGAATTCTCACTGAGGGAAATATTTCACTTGCAACTAGGTATTGAAATCCTGTTTGAAAAATTAATAACTTTAAGGTATATGGGTGAAAATCAGAAATATTTTTTCTGTTTGTTGTTGTTGAGTTCTTACTTGAGTGTAGGGGGAGGATATTTCTCCCAGGAACACAGTTTCTTCAGTGCAGAGTAAGTACTTCTACCTAGTAGGTGGCTCAAAATGCCTGGATTTCTCTTGAGAATCAACTAACACCATATATTCTCTGATGTTCATTTCATACAGAATTATCCAGGGAAGTAAAACCTACCTGCAAATTTACTTGAGGGTGAGAAGGAGTGACAGTACTTTATACCAGCTGTAGGCCCTTGTCTTCCTCAAACCTTTTTGCATTCAGGGGCTTCCCAATGTCCATCAACCCAAGCAGAGCTGTGCCTCTGGTCAGCTGTTGGGCCATTGCTCACATGTGGTATGACCACAGCATACTGAGACAGCCCTTCTGGGGACTGCACCCCTACCATGTGCCACACATATCCATATTTCTGTCTGGGATTTCTTGAACTGGTTTTGATGTCTTCTCTGCATGTTCTTGCCAATATGATGCAGTCATGAGAACGCAGTGGTGCAGCCTGTAGCTTTGAACTGGAAGTTATTGGCATGTTGGTATATATCTCCTTTCCTCTTGGAAAGAGGACTGATTTGCACAAACTAACAAAGAGTTTGCTTGTAATTTCTTAGATTGCCTTTGGAGAGTATATCACAGTGTGGATATGCTAAAAATGCAGTACATGTTTATATTTTCTCTGGATAGAAGTGATATTTTACTGTAACTGTGCACTTCTAAGAAGAAACAACAGAGCATTGTCAAAATATTGAAAGGCAATCAGAAATAAGAAACTCTAATGAAAAAGATAAAACCTATAACAAAGCATATAATAAGTGATGAAATGCAGAAGATTGATAAGGGAAAGCAGAAGTTGGGTAAATCCCTATTTGGAGTTTCTGAAGACAATGAACAAGGATTTTTAAACTACAGTAGGAACAACAGAAATCCTAATAATGATATAAAAATATTAGCAGATGGAGATTACAAAAAAGGACTCCGTGGATGTGGAAAAAATAGATATTTCACAGCTTTTCTTTTCTTTTCTTGATATTCTTCTATTTTATGATGATCACAGACGCTGCTTTCAGACAGAGTTACTGGAAGGAAAACAAGGCAACATATTTTAGTGATAATCCTTTATAAATTGTCGAGGCTCATTAACTTTTACTCTGAAGTTCAGAAACTATCGACTGAGAAAATCTTCAGTTTGTTGACATTAATTTTCAGTTCATCTCAGAGTACCAAGGATATTCCAGCTGTACAGAGGGGAAATGGCCTGCTGATGTTCAAAAAGGGCAAGTAGGATGACACAAGTAACAGTGGCCTAATTAGCCTATTATTTATCTGAGAGGAAATAATGCTTAGACTGATATAGATTTTAATCTATAAAGAATTAGAAGATGGAAATATCTTTGGATTAATGACACCAAAGAAAGCCGATCTTGTCAAAGAACTTCCAACTTCTTCCATGAGATCCAAAGTTCAACTTATAAGGATAATTACAGACATATAATATATTACCTACAGCATTCATGCTATGGGACACTAATTAAGACTGATGTTCTTTAGAATATTACTAGATCATGTGATAAATATATTAATAGCTAGATACTGGCCTGTATTGAAGACAAGTTGTCCCTGGGTAATGATCTCCTAATGAGATTGTTCCTAGTGTGCTTGACAGCAGCCAGATGTGAGCCTCATCTTGCTCATCGTGGAGTAATAAATATATACATTTACAGACAAAGATTAGTAGAATGGTTGAGGACACAGCAATCATATGGAACAATATGATCATGTGTCAGACAAACGCAATGTGTTTAAAACTGCGAAGTGGTGCACACTTAGGAGCAAAGAGGGTGGGGCACTCCTTGAGAAAGTGGGATTGCCTCCTGGAATATGGAAATTTTAAAGAGAGTTGGCACTCACAGTGGACAAGCTGCCTGAGCATATCTATGACAAGGGGGTCAAAGCTGTCCTTGGGTGCCTGCACAGGATTAGCAAGTGACAGTAGGCAATCCCCATTTAACAGCAAAGAGGGATCAAGAAAGTAGCTTCTAGTGTACACCCTAAAGAGTTCAGTCAGTTTATATTGTCAAAAAAAGGACATAAAACCACAAAGATTACAAAGAAATCTACGTACTTTCATAAAATGTCAGGTTCAGGAAGGCTCTTTTACTCAGTTAGAGCCAAATTGGGCAAAACCAAACATTGAAGCCAGGTCCACTCAAATGAAAAACCAGACACATGTTTTTGAAGAGTGAAGGTCACTAAAATACTGGCACAAACTACTACTGGTGGTAGTAGTTTCCCATTTTTTTTCATTCCATTTCATTAGGACGGGACGAGCGATCTGTTTTAATCAACTACAGGTAATTAAGCTCAACATGGGAATAACTGGGTGAAAAATGAAGGCATATGGTATGCAGAAAGTCAGAGCAGATGATCTAACAATCCCTGTAGTCTTTGACTATGTGAAATTATGAAATCTGTCTGATCAAATTTAGTGCTAGCAAAGTGCTGACCTCCAAACCCAGGCTTGGCCCAGGAAAGCTTTTAATGTCTTTGGATCCACACAGATCAGCCTGCTGTTACTGCAGACTTCACAAGCAGATCCTGGAAACTCATTGAACTCACTGAAGTCAGGAAATGTTGAACTCAGACAAGTTTACAGTCTCAACCAACTGCAAATGAGTCTGAGGAGGCTGAAGAAGGTGGTAGGCAGTAGCAAATGTTTGGCGCTCAGCAGTGACTGTATACAGAGACAGTGGTAGGGCCAAGTGTTGGAATCAGCAAAATCAGTGGGAGGAGTCTCATTGACTGAAGTTGGCTTAGGATGAGACAGAACCAGGGTCATAATGTTTCCACTTATTTATATTGGAACAGTCCAAATCCAGAGGAAGTGATACAGGGTTTAACATAAACACTGCATACACATTGCACATGGAAGTTGACGGTGCATTCATTGTCACTCTGTGGCTGTTACCTGCTGAAAGCTCCTCTCTAAAAGGTGAGATGTATTAGGATTTTAAATATTTAGCATATCATAAACTCATAGGTTGCAATGTCATCTTCGCTCTTTTCTGTGAAACAGGTCCCTGTCTCTGACTACTAAAAATCTGGGTGTGAAAATATAGAAAAAAAAGAGCATTTAGAGTCTGACCCAAGATAACAGGAGGCACAAACCACCAAGCCCAGACTGACACGCAGGCACCTATCCTGCTCCCCTTGATGCCACAGAGCAAACGGTCCTACAGCCTGTGCTGGCAACAGGGCTGTCTCCTTCCATCCCAATGATGCTCCAGCACATGGTGTGGTGGTGAGTCAAGCTGCCCTCTCCAGGACTTGCCAACTACAATCCGTTCTCCTTCCTTTTTCACCCCAGGAATGTATTAAAACTAATCAAAGCCATCTCCTTTACCTGGCACTTTGTGTCTGCGCAGAAAAATATACGAATAAGTTAAAGGTAGGGCATTGGCCACTATGTTGAATTTCCTGTCTTTTGTGGTCAGCCTATCTTACAACTCTCAGGCATTATTTCTAGGCTGAAGTGGAGACTGATATAGATTTGTTTTTATTAATGATTTTAGTGTATGTGGGGGCTAGTCACTTTTGTGTGCAGTTTTGTGGGGTTTTTTTCATGTTCTGTTGTCCTTGCTGCCGCAAACACTTGCGCCTGGAGAAAAAAAGAATTAAAACAGCAGAGAAAAATAGATCGGCCTCTATCAATTGGCCTGTTCAGTAAAGAAGGAATAGATTTTACTCTAATCTGTACCATTAGCATAACAAGAGAAATGCTGGAGCAGTTGTTAATAACAGCAAAGAGGTTGTTTAAGTCAAGCATGTGTTTCAGCTCCACGGGCTGATTAATCTTGTCACCATTTTTTTTTTTTTGTTCAGAAAACTTTTCACTGGAGGCAGAGGAGAAGGGAGGGGGAGGGAAAAAAAAGCCCCCAAAACAGAGGCAGCAGAATAGCCACGTCCCCGCCTTCAAACCTGTCTCTGTGTCTACCCTTACTTCTGCCTGGATTAGTCGACATAAAGCTGTTTTCTACAGCCAAGGCCCTCAATGGCAAGTTAAATTCAGACAGATTGTGAGGAGTGGAGAACATGGGCCTGAGAAAAGGGACCCAGCTCCCGCCCTGACCCCGCTTTGTTCCCCCGCCATGGTCACCTGCCACCCCGCACAAAGGCCCGCGCCGCCGCTGCTGCCGCCGCCGTGCTGCCCTGACCTGGCCCGGCCCCATTGGCTGCCACCCTGCTGTTGCTGGGGAAGGAAGGCCAGGAAGAGGCCAGGGAAGGCCGGGAAAGGCCAGAGGAGGCTGGAGGAGGCCAAGGAGGCCGGGGGATGGGATGGCAGCAAATCCGGCCACCCAGCTGGTGGGCACTGGCTCAGGGTTGCTGGGCGGATGCCATGAATTGGCACCTCATGGGCAATGGGGAGGAGATTGCTGGTGGCCCTGACACCTGGGGCAAGTGCTTGGGCAACTTGCTGCCGTGGAGGTTGAGATCGGGTGGCCGATCTCCCCTGGCATGCAGTCTCCTCCTCCAGCAACCCCTTCCAGAGTACAGGCCTCCCCTGCCTCTGCTTTGCTTTATTTTAATCTCTGTTTGGCATGGTAGGAGCTGTCGCTGCTTGGCTAAATCAAAAACAAACAAACAGCGGGTGAGCGAGAGCAGAGTCCAACTCACGCCTGCTATCAAAACCTACCTGTACATGGCAGAAGTGTTTTTCAAGTTTACAAATGGATCTGCTGACAATAATGCTGGAGGGAGGAGAAGAGACAACATATCCTAGTCTAAATACCCTGCTCACCCATAATAGAGGGATTTTGTCCATACTTGTTCCTGCTGCAGGAACAAATAGGGGAAAAAATATTGCTGATGCCTTGCAATATTTCCTGGTTCAGGAAAACTTTTATATACATGCTTGTCTATAAATGTGCCAGTGCTGCTTTACATTCAGGGAAGCTGCTGACAAGCCTGAAGTTTGTTCTGGTTTATAATGCTGGTGAGGATGATGCGTCCGAGGGGCAGGGTGCTCCCACCACCTCCACAGGAGCCATCCACTGACTCCAGCCAGACCACAAGCAGAGAGGAGTCAAAATGAAGAAGAACAGAGTCCTTATGATCTGCCTGAAATAGGAAAAAATATCCAGTGTGGCTCACTGAAGTAATGTTATGCCATTAGTGTACAAATCTCTTTCTGCTGAAAGCAGTGCATTTGTTCCTCTGTACATCGCACCTGGGGTTTGCTGTATTTTACTGAAGATCTCAGAAAGGTCATAGTGTTCTTCATAGTAGGTTTTACTTTGGTTCACCTCGTTACAGGAAATAATAAACACACAGCTCCTCCTACATAAAAGCTGTCTGTAAAGGATCCTGTATCCTAATGGAAATAGCAAAGGATACTGTGGTGCCTCAGGGAACTACAGACTCAGAAATGGTGGTAGGTTTACAGCAGTTGAGCTTCCACAGACAACCTGGCGAGGAATCTGTAACTTGAAATCTGTTGTTCAGAGCATTTGTACATTGTACATTTGTACATTTGTACATCCTGCTCAATGATTCTGTCACAAGTCACATTTTCTGGCTACTAGGATAATTTTATTGCTTTCCATCTATGGATATCAAATGTTTTATAAAAGTGAGTCACACACAGTTTGTACCTGTGGATATCTTCACATGTACACTCTCTCTTCCTCCTTTTTTTTTTTTTTTAAATGAAAACAGGAATTTCTCCACACAAAACTGCCTGTGCAGATTTTGCAGCCGTCATGGAGACCAGATACTGTAAGTACAGAGGACCAGCTCTAGGTACTCTCTCTGCTTCCCCAAGCTCATCCTGTCTTAGTGATAGAAAAGCTGCAAGTCATGGTTTTCCTTCTGTCATGTCTGGAAAAAGGATTTCAGAGTGCAGAGAGGAACTTGATCTTGGATTCTTCATTGTATTATTAATGGTCTTAATCAGCAGCAGCTCGGCAGATCTGTTAATCTAACATCATACTTGGCTTAGCCTGTAAACTGCCTTTTTCTCCCTAGGCTTTTACATGCACAGAGAGAATGTAAAACATTTTTAAATCAGATCTCCTCATTTAAATTTGTGATAACACTGAAAATGGACTTTAAATAATTAACAAAATTGTGAGGGCAAGATGAACTGGTACCAAGGAGAGTTGTATGTCTGTACGGTACTTGTTCTTTACATCCTCTCCATGCTGACATTACAGTTGGCATTATTAGAGTAGACAGGATAAAAACACAGTTGAAATAACATGAGTCCTCACTTAAAACAGTAATTGCAGAGATGTAAAATAACTCAATTTCCCCCTTCCTCAAAAGCCCTCTTTCCCAGAAAGTGTATTATAGGTAATGCAAAATATAATACAAATATGAGGCTAACAGGGGACTAGTAGTCAAAGGTAGTCTTGTCAATGATGCGCTGGTATTTGCTTTGTCACTATGTGGTGTATTGCACTACCTGCCAGTTCCTTAGGACTGGGCAGAAGGAGTGATGAGGGTTTGGAGGGGGCTTAGTTTTAATAACCTTCTTCACAAGTTCCATGGTTGTTTATCCCCCCCTCCTCTCCCCTCCCCTCCCTCACCCCTGCTATGTCTCTCCAATATTTTGGTCTGCTTTCAGATGGATTTAAAAAGTCAACTAATTACCATTATTGCTTCCAGAGCCAGCCGCCTTGCTTACTTTAACAATTACAAAACTGTGAAAGTACCTCTGAGGGGATTTAGATATGATTCTATATGTAAAAAGTAGCTCCAAATTAATGAAAAGTTAGAAAGAAGAGGGGAAAAAAAGAGGATAAAAGATGTATGAATGCATTTGGGGAGATAAAACATCACTCATGTCGTGTGTATTGCAGGGAGACATATTTACAATTCTTATACAGGTATAGAAATTACTATAAATACAGCTGTAAGTGATAACTATATTATTTGGAAGTCCACACTGTTACAAATGATCTGGAGGTAATGGAAGTGGCACATACATGTGAGAGATGCAACATCTATTTTAATTGCAGTGATTCTTTATGCAAAGATTTACATGAACAAAATTGACTTAAAAATCCAACCGCTAGGAACCTGGTCATCTTTTAAGTGGGTTTTTGTCAGAAGGTACATAAGGGCAATAACTTTACAGAATTGTAAACATGGTTTTACTAGTAACATCTGTTGCGCTTTCTTTCTCCTTGCCCCATAGTGGGCTATTCTGAGCTGACACCAAGGATATTGTCGTGAGTTAAAAGTGGGTCTCTGGAGACGGGACCGTTCTGCGCTTACAGTCTCTTGCTCTAAAAGTTCCCAGGAGAAGCGCTTGACACACTAACTGTTTGACAGAAGGACAAGGCAAGATGACAGCTTGGGACGCCTATGTCCATCAGAAGTCTCAGTCTGTATCCCACTAGCAGAGGGTATTTAAAGATCAGACACATAAATAATAGCATTCACACACATTTGATTACAATGTTTAATAGCCGTATCAGGAATCAGGAGAAAAAACAATGCATCCTTTATAGTGTTTTTAAAGGATTTAAAACTACTAGTTAGGACATTTTTGTGTTTTGTCTTTTTGTTTGTTTGTTTTTAAATCTTGAGTTTACTTAATGCCAAACTGTCATTATTTTAAAAGCAAGAAAAATCCCAACAAAAAAGATCTGTTTCACTTTCCTGTCCATTGCAAGCCCTGAAAATTTTCCTTCCAAAAATGGTCCAGCCTGTTTCTTTTTATTTTAATGGTTTGATGCATAGAAAAAGGGTTAACTGCATAACTCAATCACACAATATCTTAGATTACAGATAGCCTGCAAGAAAAGGTTTTGCAGCGTGGTAATAACTACCACTGCATCGTGGGAACAGGCTGTAGCAGACAATGATGGAATTGACAATGGTGCATACAAAGGCCACCTTTGGGAGAAACCATATCTCACAGCATGCTGGGAAAAGTGAGAAATAGTAGCAGATGCTGTCAGGACTATAAGCAACAGATGCCTCCTGGCCAGCGTTCAGCCAGTACAACCAGATCACACCATTCATAAGCAGGGAACATTTTTTTTTCTCCCTCTCTTTGTAGGAGGGAGGTAGCAAATACAAATATTGCAGAGGAATTAAAAACAGCAGATGGTGGCAGCAGGATTTGATGAGATCAGGGTCAGGTATGGGTATACATTTGGTAGTGACATTAATCATCCTTTCCCTTTGGGAACGGAAAGTTCAGGCCACTAACACAGCATTAAATTGACCACCTTCAGGTTATGTTTTACTTACCCAGTCACCCTCAATACCCCCTTGTCATCCTCCCCCCACTTCAACAGCATGGCCACATAGCTCTCCTGTGCAAGGCTCTGGTAGATTTAAGAGAGTTTAAAAGAACATATGTTCAATATTTGGTTAATTCAATTTGTGCTTAAATCATTAATAAGCCAGCCAATCCCGAACAGGAAACGTTAAAAGCCTCCTATTAAACCCACTGCATTATCTCTCTCTCTCTCTTGTGCCAAGCTGGTTGTTTCCACCTACAAATGCTCTCTGTTTATTATCGGCTTGAATATATTTGGTCACCTTTCATCTTCCATCTATTGCTCGAGACATTTAGCTTATAGCTCTCTTCGTAAGAGCTCCAAAGGAAATCAGGATGTAAATAATACAGCTCTCTTGGAAAAACAAAGTTGGAAGTGTAAATGAGCTTTCTTGCTTGCGTTGCTCACTGCATTGAGTTCAATACAGTCAGATCATTAAAGAAATGTAAATGAACAGCTCATTTCAGAAAGTGACACAGATTCCTTTTCAGAAACTTGTTTCAGATTTTAGTTTTATTTTAAGAGTGGTTTGAACTTGCTACAGGTCTCTGTGTGAGGACTTGTCAAATCTCTGAGAGAAATTTTCAAAAACAAAATGTATTTTCTCCCAGTCATTGCTCTATTTACATATTTTTTGAGTCAACAGGATGGTGATGAAGGTGTAATCATTCTTCCACTAGGCTTGTGGGTTTATTTGTCTATTAGGAGAACACGGTCCAGTAATTAGACTGTCTGCTTTCTAGCATTGTCTCTGATGCTGATTTCCTCACCTTAGGTAGGTGATATTTTTTCAATTCCTCTGTTTCCTCTATTGTGAAATAGAGATTTTCATTATACCTGCATCAAAGGAGTACTGTAGATGCTTAAACAAATTATTCTTCATTTGCCCAGTGAGTTTGTGGAGCCTGAAAAACATGCCCAGTAGGCATGTTGTATCAGATGCCGAAGCCTGAGAGTTTGGTGATTGTAATCTGAAACTTTGACACATAAAATGTAAGCTCTGAAATTCAAGGTGTAGGAGAGGTGAGAGTTGACTTCCCTTTATTGAATTTCTTTTTTGAAACTCCGATCCTAGACTTGCGCTGAGTGTTCTGGAAAGGCAACTAGCATTGCCCCAGCACCCTGGCTTTCCAGGCCAGTGGACCTTTCTGGTCACCCAAATCACTGGTTGTCTAGAGACATAGTAGGGAATCTGGCAACCAGTTATAGGTCAAATCAGGTCCTCCAATCAAACGATTAGATTCTACTTTACACGATTTTGTAAACATTTGCTGTGTGGATGATAAACTTCTACATCCTCATTGGAGGTTTTTCTTTTAATTCCTACTCTAAAATTTATCCTAATTATCAGTGAAATAGGATTTGGAGCATATTGTATCCATGTACTGGGGTTAAACTGGAGATTATGGAGGCACTATTTAATTTATTAATTGGTCTGTTGCGTAAATATGCTGAGATGAGCAAGAATGAAGAAAATATTCTGTGAATAGCAGGGGAAGAAAATATTTCCAGTCTCCTTTGCATAAGTTTTCCTTCTCCCAGATTGCTATCTTCAGCATCATCAAATGCGTTCGTCTCAGGGTCTGTAGCTTGATCTTTCTCCTACTAAAGCCAGGTGATTCATCACTACTGAAACGGTAAGAAGACTCGGCTTTCGTTATTCTTATACTCTTGTAATTATTTAACAGAAATGAGGGAAATTTTCATGTTCAACAGGAGACTGCACAGGAGATAGTTGTTACTTCCTACTTACTTTTGTACACAGAATACACAAAAAAAGGAATTCTCTCAGTTAAAAGTCAGTGGGTGTAAAATGAATTGAAGGGCATGATTCTTTACACTAAGTTGTTTCACAGAGCTCTGAGCCAAATAGGACAACTAGATAATTTAGCTTGACCTCCTGTTTAAAAGATATGATTACATTTTTCCCAGTTACCTCTCTCTCAAGCCTGGTTGAATGCGTGCTTGCCCAAAGCATAGCTTGTGCTCAGCTGATGCACATGTGATTAACTGATGACATGCACATCTTTGGGATATTAATAAATAAAAATCAGCAGACATTTGTATGGGTGAAAGTACTACTTGCATGAATGCTGCCTGGTCTTTGATTATGAATGATAAGGCTCTTCTGGGACATTAACATTCAAAGTATCTACAGTTACAAAACTGAGGGCTTGATGATGTATTTTATTATTCTTTTGAAGTCTCTGGCCTTGGCCACTATATTTACAATACTGGCGAAGTTATGACAGAGAAATATTTATTCTGTTACTGCTGTGATATCCTGCTTGATGGAGAAGATATGGCAGACCTCTACTGGGTCTTGTTGGATGAAATGTTTGTATCAAAATCTGGGCAAGCACTCAAGTTACAACCACCAGTAGCTAATACCTACAGAATAGCATAATCAGAGAGTGAATTTTTACTAGACAGATATGGTTCCTATGACTGAAAGAAATCGATCAACCATATTGGCTCTGATTTCTTTGAAGTCTTGAAATGCACATGATTTTGTTAAGTTCCAGATTGAAAATGTATGTTTTTGAAGTATAAACCAGACCTTCCTCTTCCAGAGGTCTGGATAACAAACTAAACTGACCTCTGAACTAGACACTACAGAGCTCTGTAAATATGAATTTGAATGATGATTTTTTGGAAACCATGTTTAGTTATGAGGCAAGCTATTCGGAAATGGGAAAAGACTGTCTCTGAAACAGAGCAATCCTGAACTTTGAGGTACTGAAATCTTGCAAACAGGGTTACAGATTTGTTCTTCTGAAATACCTTTGATTGTAATAAAATGACACACTTGAATCTGTTGACTAAATTTCCTATTCCATGTTACCCTTTGACATGCTAAGACAGATGGTATGTACTAAGTATATGCTACTTGATCCTTAAGAAGACATGATCTCAGGATTGGCAGCAAAGAAATTTCCCAGCAGGGACAGCAGAGCCATGCCCAAACAACATGCCCTTCTCCCAAATAAGAAGCAATAGAACAAGAGGAAATGGCCTCAAGTTGTGCCAGGGGACGTTTCAATTGGACATTAGGAAAAATTTCTTTACTGTAAAGGTTATCAAACACTGGCACAGGCTGCCCAGGGAAGTGGTTGAGCCACTATCCCTGGAGGTATTTAAAAGATGTGTAGATGTAGTGCTTAGGGACATGGTTTAGTGGTGGACTTGGCACTATGCTAGGTTAATGGTTAGACTTGCTCTTAAAGGTCTTTTCCAACCAAATCAAATCTATGATTCTATGATTATGTGCTGTACTGGGGATAAGGGAATGCAGATTTGGAGACTTTGGAGCAACTTGGACTGCAGCACTCTGGCAGGGTATGATCGTGCCTGATCCTGCAGTTCTGCACATGTTGAGATATGGGTATCTAGAGTCAGCTCCTCAAAGATCTGGCCTGACTTTAAGAATACTGACCTTCCTTTTAACTTATATGGGGGCTACAAAAAGCTTTTCAATGTCTCTGAAGATCAGACCTTTGAATGAAATTCCAATAGCTGGATGGAGGTCTTACCTCCTACACCTGCTTCAGAGGATCAGCAAGATCCTTTCTTTTAATTTCCAAATAGTAAAGAAAAAGACTTATTTGGGAACGTAGTTGTTATTAATAACCAACTGTGTGTGGTTAGCACAGTTCTCTTATCATTCCTCTTTTGACGGTGTTCAAAACCCCTGTGACTGCTAGTGAAAGCAAAAATTAAAAAATGGATCTTTGGAAGCCTAATCAAGCTTATGTATTTGTTTTCCTACTAGGTTTGGGATAAATCTTTCCATCCAATAGGAAGTTCTTTTGTTTTAACTTTCTGTCTTGAGGAGCCAATCCTCAAACTTACCCCAGTGTCTGCAAGTTCAGCTGTCATTAGTCCTTTCTTCTGAAATGACTAATTTCCATCACTCCATGTCATTCATGAATGGGAAAGTAATCAGCACCATTTAGAGAGAAAAACCACTTGAGCTGCAGGATCCTTTTCTCTCTGTCGACTGATTGTGATTTCATATCTTTTATGTAAAGCAGACTTTCAGAGCTGTTACCTATTTAAGGAATTTTTCAATTAACATTTTTTTTCTTCAAGAGTGACCAGGGCCTTTCGATTCCACTACAAAGGATTGGCTTACTTTTCATATAACACTGTGCTCAGCTCAGTTCCTTCATCTTGAAGGTCTTTTATTTAGCAGTGATAATTTAGTTTAAACCCTCACCAATCAATAGCTGATCAATGCACAGCGGGAGAGGATTTCTATTGAAAACCCATTACACTTCAAGGCACTAAAAATTTCTCATTTGAACAAAAAGTGCTCCAACCTTATTCAAAATCTGTCTAATTGGCTCTTACTTAAAAACAAAAATAAGCCTAAAAGGGAAGAAAGTTCCGTATGAACATTAAGGAGAGACTGAGGTTAATGGCTGGTGCTGAAAGGTAATGAGAACCTTTAGTTTTTGAAGAACTCAGTCTTTCAGGACTTGCCAAGGTTGGGCTCTAATGTTAAAATGTGTTTTATTAAGATGGTCGTATTTATTTATAAAAGTTTTCATTAGGATTGATTTTCCTTGAATGTGAAATATATAATTTCCAAACAATAAATCCTTCAAAATGCATATTTTTTCTCACTTCACAGAATGGGTTAAAATCAAATACCAAACAACACATGTAATCCATTATTTACCCATCTGCTAGCTAGTTGTTCGCCTAACCAAGGACTATCATAATCATGGGGTGTAAATGTTGTAAAGTTGGCCTCAACACTAATTGTGGTACAGAGGCTTGTGCTTTTATGCAGAATGATCCTCAGCTTTCACCTGTGCTGTGAGCCTGATCTGATGCAACTGATGTGGTAAGGAGCTTTGTCATTGACTTCTGTGTCATTGCTTCTCTGTCCAGCGAAGACTGAAAGACCACACTGATATGGTCTCACGACTGCTTCTAGGGCTGCTCTGCAAAATGTCCATTGCAAACTCCTATTTCGGCAGGTGCTGGCTGGATCCCCGTCTGATTTCCCACAGTTTTGTCTCCATCTCACTGCTGCTTCTTCCTCTGTTGCTTCTCTCCGCTGTCGCAAGTGGATCTGGTGAGAGAGAGATGTCTTCTTCACAGCTGCAAGAACACAGCTACCAGCAAAGCAAATGGCTGTATCCGTGCCCCAGCTGAGTGACTGCTGCCATAGAGCAGTAGTGGCTGCCTGGTGGCCTTGAAGAAGCAGAAACACCATGACTGCATCTGTGCAAGTGGGGCCCCAAGAAGACTTCTGCTGAGTGCCACCTCTTTGAGCCATACAGGGATCCCCTAGTCTTTTGCTCCAGGACAGGCTGTGCCCCAAGTGCCAGTCATGGGCTGGGTAAGAAGTGACAGTCACAGACTTCTCAGAAGTGGGGGAAAATTGTACTTCTCCATGTGACTTGCAGGGATAATGGAACACCTTGATTGCCCATCCTTAACCCTACTGAGCAGGCTCTGGGTTTGCTTTGTCCAAACAAAATAGCACAGATCCACCGCAGAACACTGTTACGCTCTTTGACCACTCCTGGTGTGAGTCTCCTGATGTGGGAGAACTCATGTTAGTGAACAGAGATCTTCTCCCAGCTCCCCTCCTGCCCACCACTCGTTCTGACTGCTACCACTTTGCCTGGCCTTTCCCTTGCTACCTCTGCTGTCAGAGGTGAAATCCAGCCCTGCATAGAGGGTACAGCACAGGGTCCTTGTGTCACTTAATTCTTCCTTAATCCCCATGTGTAAGGGTGGCACTCACAAGGTCTTTGTCTTCTGCACTGAGTCATCTTGTTTTTTCTGTCCCATCCCACTTAGACATCAACAGATGAAACAGCTTCCTGGGTGCTTGTGATTTAACTCAATGAGAGTACAAACAGTGACATGGACACCTGCTTAACAACTCATATCCCTCCCTCACAACACACTGTTTCCTAATCCCTGGTTGTTTCAAGTAGCAGAGAAAACAATCACAGCCATATTGAAGTTGTTGTTTTCACATGAAGGTGTAGTTGACAAAGTTACCCTTAGAAAACCATTGTTGAAATTCTTATGCTAGATGGTTTCATTTTCAAAGCTTTTTAAAGAAAACCCCAAATCATTGTCAGAATAGTTTGACTTTGAGAGATTCTTCTTCAGTATTTTTTATCACAACAATAATTGATTGTTTTTAAAATCTAGCACAATGGATTTTCTTAGTGGAAAATAACTTTTCAACAAATGAAATCTTTTTACACAGAATTAAAAACCCAACACCTTCAGCTAAAAACTTTGTGAAAAATTTTGGTAGAGAAAAAGAATATCTGAAAAATACGCTAGGAAATCATAGAATCATAGAACATGTTGAGTTGGAAGGGACCCTCCAGGATCATCAAGTCCAACTCCTGTACCTTTGCAGGGATCCCCATGAGTCACACCAGGTGGCTGAAAGTGTCATCCAAACACTTCTTGAACTGGGGAGCCTGTTCCAGTGCTCAATCACCCTTTGGGTAAAAAACCTTTTCCTGATATATAACCTAAACCCCCCCTGATTCAGCTTCCTGCTGTTACCCTGAGTCCTGTCACTGGTCACAGAAGTGAAGAGATCAGTACCTGCCCCTTCTCTTCCCCTCGTAAGGGAGCCATAGACTGCAATGAGGTCATCCCTCAACCTCCTCTTCTCCAAGCTGAACAATCCAAGTGACCTCAGCTGTTCCTCATAAACCCTTCTAAGCCCTTCACCATCCTTGGTGCCCTCCTCTGGACTTGCTCCAGTAGTTTGATGTCCTTTTTGAACTGCAGAGCCCAGAACTGCACACAGTACTCAAGGTGAGGCCACACCAGTGTAGACTAGAGCAGGACAATCAACTCCCTTGACCAGCTGGCCACACTGTTCTTGATGCACCCCAGGACACGGTTGACCCTCCTGGCTGCCAGGGCACACTGCTGGCTCATATTCAGCTTGCTATCAACCAGGACCCCCAGGTCCCTCTCTGTGTCTCTGCTCTCCAGCCACTTGTTCCCCAGTCTGTACATACCACCAGGGTTGCCCCGTCTCAGGTGCAGAATCCGGCACTTGCCCTTGTGGAAGTTCATGTGGTTGGTGATTGCCCATCTCTCCAGCTTGTCGAGGTCTCTCTGTAGGGCCTGTCTGCCCTCGGAGGAGTCAACAGCTCCTCTCAATTTAGTATCATCTGCAAATTTGCAGAGAATCCCTTTGAGTCCTGCATCCAGGTCATTGATGAAGACGTTGAAGAGGACTGGGCCCAGGATGGAGCCCTGTGGAACCGCACTAGTGACTGGTCGCCAGCCTGACCTTACCCTATTCACAAACACTCTTTGTGCTCAACCTGTGAGCCAGTTGCTCACCCATCATATAACCTGGTTGCCCAGCAGGATACTGTGAGACACAGTGTCAAAAGCTTTGTTGGAGTCTAAGAATATTACATCCACTGGTTTCCTTTAATCGAATAAGCGGATTGCCTTGTCATAGAAGGAAATCAAGTTTGACAAGCAGGCCCTTCTCTTCATGAAGCCATAGTGGCTATGACTGATGATTGCCTTGTTCTCCAGGTGTTTTTCAATGCTTCCCAGAATGATTTTTCCCATAATTTTACCAGGTACAGGTAAAAAATCGGGCAGGAATGTATCCACTGAAAATTCTGTAAAACAAAACCTGTTTTGATTTGCACTCTCATTTAGTAAAATAGTTTTCCTTAGCTTTGGTCAATTTTACTTGAGAAATATAAAGAAGATTAAATCTTGGAAACTGGAAGTGGAAAAGAGCTTTTGCATCATTTTATTCTTCTCTTTGTAGAAGAAAAAAGACTTTTCCTCTTCCTACCATGTGTCTTCATACAGTATGTTTTGTCCCAACCCAGACATTTTTTCGCAGAAATAATTATGGACATTAAGAAAAAATTGATGTTTATGAGTGTTATCAATTTCATTTTGGCTAATAAAATATAAGCTAAGGCACTCTGAAGCATTAAAAATACTTCAGGAATGTGAAGACATTTAGGTTGATTTTATTTCAGTTCATTTCAATTAGTTTCTGCCTCTCTGAAATTTTCAGTTTTCTATGTCTACTGAAGACTGCCTACCAAGATGACCTGTGTGGCAATCCCTCAGTGTTTGAGTGGGAGGCCTACCCCTACAAAGGGGCTTTAAACTTAAATGAACCTTTATATGGGAATGGAGTCAATGATCAGTACATTTCCTGTAGATTTTTTTTCCTCATTGGAATCTGTTAAGTAGCTGAAAATTTTTTTTAAAGAAATGAACACAGGAGGAATTGTTAGAATAGAAGTATGATGCGGTGTGGTTTTGCTGGAGAAACCCAAGTTCCCCTGTGTGATACAGCACACAGCTGTGCTCCATGGATGCAAGCAGGTTTCTGGTCATCTTGTTTCCCCTCCTCAGCATTGTTTGAGATTTTTTCTCAGTCCACTTTCCTCTAAAGCCACCTCCCCTTGGACAGAGGCTCTTGGCTGCCTTTGAGAGGTGACCCGTCTTGCCACCATCCCCAGCTCTGCAGCCCCACAGCATCCTACTTGACAGCCCCACACCTGCTGCCCACAGCCAGTACTGCTGCTAGAGGGAAGTTATGGCAGGAACAGCTAGTTGAATTTAAAAAATAAGTGCCCCAAACTCCAATAAAGACAGAAAAATATCTTATTCATTAAGGACATGCTCCTCTGTTGCTTAGCTTAGGGCAAGTTGTACAAGTAATCACATTGCCATAAGTGGGTTGCTCTGACGAGTGAGAGTAACTTGCATAGGAGGGTTTGCAGGAAGTAAACCTTGGGTTTCATCCCAGTTATACTGGTTTAACTCCAGGGTAATACTATGCCAGTACTTCACTGGGTTTGGTTTTAACTAACAATGGACATCAAATATTTCTGCTGCTATAAATTCAAATGAATGCCATGCACATAAATGCAGCCACTCCCATCCCAAATACTGTCAATAAATATTGTTTTCTGAAATTATTTCTTAGTGAGTTACTTGCCTCTCTGCATTCATTTTCAGTGAGGATCAGTCCTATTCCATGTGGCAGAAGTTTGCCTGTTACTGATGTGAAAGGCAAGGTCCTGCAGATCCCATTATGGAAAGACTCTTGTAATCCATGTCCTCTAAAGCTACTGATAAGCCCTAGCTGTGAGACCCACACCAGACTCACCACCCGGACCCAAATTTCCTTTTTGCTGCGGTACAGCCAAGATTGCTCCCCCCTATTTCGGCCTGATCCAGAGAAGGACTTAGGCTCCCCAGTGTGGAGTTAGTAGTCCAGCTTTCATGCCAGAAGCATCTTCTTGAAAAGCATCCCTTAAATGTCGTCAGAGAGACGCTAGGCAAAATGAGGAAGCAAGGAAAATCTCAGAAGGGATTCTGTTTTCAGACTTCCAGATCCACCCACAGATCCTCTTGGAGGATATGGATCCAAATAGCAGTGTTATAATAATAACAGCAACAGAAATAACAGTCGGGTATGATGCTTACTTTTCAGTAATGTACTCAGGAAATCACTCTATAACACCACTTTTTGAGAGGCTTTTGCAGGAAGTGAGGCTTCACAGGCTGTAATTTTAGTACTCTCTCTCTTCCATGCCACTTCCTTGCCTATTAGCCAAGATTTATTTTGTAAGTAGATGTTTTGTTTTCGTTTACTGAAGAATTAGGTGCCCTCATTCCTTCCTTTCAGTTTTCTGATTTAGCAGAAGTCTGGTAAAGCCACTGACTTTTCCAGGAATATCTTCCATATTGATATAAAATGATGACTATCAACTTTGTCCTTAGTGTTCTACCCACTGAAAAAATTCCCAGGGGGCTAGTCTAAGCATCTCCAATAAACAAACATAAGGAAAAGCATTTATTTTGATAAGACAAAATTTTGGCACCTTTAGCTGCACTCCCTAATCCCTTACACCAAGCACTGACTTCAGCAGGATCCTGGGACAAGGTACTATTCAAGAGGGCAAACTAAAAGCCGACTTACTTGAGCCCTGAGTAGTTAAAATCCAAAAAAGTGTATTGTGCTAGTAGTCCTTTCACAACCCCTGCCTCTTTAATGATAACCATTTCTCCTTATTGAACTCTTTCTATGCCTTTTCTTCTCTCTTCCTCTCTCCTCCTTTTAAGGCTTCTTTGAGTGAGTGCTGTGCCTCTTGTTTTTCTTTTCCTTTGCCTGCTTCCTCCTTCTTATTTGTTTAAACCATTCCCTTGTTCATCTGCTGTCATTTTCTTTCTGCTTCTAACCCCCCCCAGTCAGTGTTATTCTCCACTGTTTTTTTCTGTGTGGGTGTGAGCACATTCTCCTGCCTTATCAGCTCTCTGGCCCTTTCTCTACAACATCTGAGTGGATGCTGGAATGATCTTTAGCCAGAATCTCCCTAGGGGTCTCAGTCCCAGGCTCCAGAGCTTCTGAAATGAGATGGAAAAAGAGAGACACCCTGGCAGCAGCTTGTCCCTAATGGCCAGATGGCCAGCACTCACATTAATACAATATCAGGCATTGCTGTAGTTCTGCCTTGGAAACTGCTTGCCTGTGCTGGCATCTTCTCACACTCCTCTGACAGCCATGCCAGTCCCAGCACCCTCTTGGGAAAAGAAATGGAAACGACCACACAAATACTTTGAATTCAAGTCACTGTGCAACAAGAATAATCTAATATTTTCATGCGTGAATGTTTACGTTATCCCCTCCCCCTGTACATTCCCCTCTCTGTTCCCCTCCACTTCCATTATACATTGTCTTTTCCTGTATGTTTTGCTGATATTGAATTCAGCTCCCTTGCAGCCTGGGACTGATGTTTTTGAATTTACCCTAGCTTTCATGTGTACATCCTTTCACACTGTGCTTTGTCGGGTGGGAGACCAGAAAGCAGTTGCACATGTCAGGACTTGAAGCAGCCAACTATCTACAAAGGAACAATCGGTTGTTAATGTTTGGCTATGGTTAGATGGAGGAACAAGCAGACAAGCAGGCAGTGCCTTTTTTTTTTTTTTCCTTTTTTCATGACCTTTTAATACCATGGGGCTTTGCTTTGTGTCATGCCATTCCCAGAAAAATACGGATGTGAAACAGAATGTTTTGTGGCTGATGGCAGGATCAGAGGAGGCAGAGGTGGAAAAAAGCTGTCGAGTGCATCTTGTGCTCACAACTGCTCTTCTCTCACCAGGAATGCATTATTCAACCTGCCTTCTTTGCCAGAGCTGCCCCTCAGGGTCTAACTTCCCCAAAACTATGCTGACTATGATGCAGCATGAGCAAGGGCTGCCTGTAGGGCTCTTCTTCCTGGCATCCAACAGGGTACAATGCGCTTCAGCTTTGGCTGTGGTGAGCTCAGACTTGGCCAGCTGTAGAGAAAGACGTATTTGGTGTCACTTGAATGTCCAAGCTGCAGTTGCTCACTGAGGTGTGTCTGCTCATCTGCATGCAGCTAGCTCCAGATCATGTGCCACAGGAGAAGAGTTACCTGCCTGCATAGGAATGCCATCTCCTCCTGTAGATCCTAGAGTTTCCCATGCTGGTGTGCTGGGATGGGTGAGCAGTCTGAGTGTGTAGGAGCACCCAACACCTTGGTGCGGCACCAAAACATAAGCCACTAAGGAGAGAGGTGAAATGTGAGGCACATTTTTATTCTTCCAGAGGAACCGTGTACAGATTCTCTTACTCCCGTTGATAAGGGAGAGCTCTGGTGGACATACCCTTGCCGGTGTGAATAGGGGCACCACCCAGTGCTATGCATGCAGCTTTGTTTGCTTTTCAACCCCTGCTTGTCTCTTGCTTGTCTGTCTCCCAGCTTTCTAATGGTTTCCTGGTTTTCTTTTACTTGGAGTGGAAAGGGGAGGGAGACTTAATCCTATACTGTTTCCTTTTTTTTTTTGGTAGGCTAACCCTTGCTTGTTTACGATCTGATCCTGTTCCCATTTAAGCAAATCCCAAAACTCACATCAAGTTCAATGAAAACAAGAGGAGGTTCTTAAACCATTACTATTATTAATTACATCATGATCATGCTAATTACTACTGCTTTGGCTGCTATGTCTACTACAGTTGTTACTGTTACTAATATTGCTAGTATCATTATTACAACTAATAACGTGATTTATTACCTATTTATTTTTCCTTTGGAGCACTTTGTAGAGGCTGGGAGCAACATATTCAGCTTAAAGGATTTCCAATTTCTGGCTGAAAAGACAGAAATTATTTTGGTGGGAACTTTTAGCCAGGAAATTACCTCTTATGCTAAAAGAGGCAACAGCATTTAGTTGAGTTTACATCTGGGAAGTGAACAATGGCTAGAGTTAAAAAAGAAAGAGACTGAAACAAATAGAGCTTGGCAAATCTGGCTCAGCTTAGTCAGAGACATTTATGAGCCTCTCAAGCAGCTGGGATGTTGCAGGTCTAACCAGACAGTGCTACCTTTAGACTCAGGGAGATGTAATGAGAGGGGAGAACAGGTGGCCCGGCCCTTTATGCTCAGAGGGTTAGTAAATATTTGTCAGCAAACAGGGTTGGCATTAGCACACAAGTCTGAGCGGGGCTTCATTAAACACAGTTTCTGCTTCAGATCATTAATTCATTTTAATTATGTGTCCACTGGTCAGCGCGGGTTAGGGGGACGTGGCGAGATGAATGGGATGCCAGGAGGTGAGGGGTGCATGTGGGGATGCCCCACGCACAGCAGCCAGAAGGGTGCCCTCTGCTCACCCAACCCACGTACGCTGCTCCTCCCTCTTCCTCTCACACGAGTGGTAACAAATTGTGCACAGGACATTTCCTCTGGGATTAAATAATGCCTGGTTGGCGTTAATAGCACTTGGCTGTGCTTCATGTCAGCAGCTCCACCTAGCTGGTCATTAATCCATGGCCTCAGGAGAGGCCCTGTACTTCAATTATTGTTGGATTAATGAGATTAGATGTATTCTGTACCACTCAACAGTTAATTTCCTCATTTGAATGTTTAAAATTGTATGAGTGATGGGGAAAAATTTTATGGTCTTAACATAAAAAATTCTCACCTCTATGTAAACTGTATCATGGGCCTTTGTTTGATTGAGGCAGCACTCCTGAAGAGACAGCAGGTGCTGAGGGAATCAGTAAGTGCAGAAAGGTTAAAGTCTGTGTTAGAAACAGAAATTGCACTAACCATGGCTGCCACGTTACAGTTAGTGCAATGGACTGGCAGTGAGTTCCACTTAAACACCAATCAATATTAATGGCAATGGAGAGAGCAGCTTCTGGCCTGAGCAGTAGTAGTTCTCGTGCATATTTATTAGGACATAAGCATGTAGTATGGGATCCTTTTCTGCTGATCTAATCTGGTTATATTATCCAAGACAGCTAAATATATAGACAATAAAAGTATATGCTGATGTATCATTAACTTGAACAGCTAATATACAACCTAATTTTCCTCTATGGGGAAAGGTAATCTTGATTCATCTGTTATAATTTCTGTCTCTGGATTGCTGAGCTCGTATGTCTTTTGTTCATGTCTTTTCTCCAGGTATAAAACAGTTCTGCCTTAATATCTAATGCTAACGTATGTTCACCTTTGCATATGCAGATCCTGAAGCCACTGGGATCACTCTTCTCTCCATGTTGACCTCTGCCTTCACATTTCATGCCTGACAATTAATAGTGGTGCAGCTACCCACCTTTCCTTCCTCTGTGTGACTGCACGCTGATGAAGGTGTTGCTGTTCCCCTCTTTGTACCCTGGGCTTGCCCTCCTCTCCTCTTGTCTTGACTGTCAATGGAGGCAGAAAATGGTCCCTGGACACTGGGGTGCCACGCAGCACTGCACACTGCCTCCTGAATTTCTCAAGAAAGAGGGGAGAAGCTCTCTGATCTCCTTAAAATTCTGATGTGTTTTCAGGGAAAACTGAAGTAGCTGTGACTGTTTTGTGAGAAGAAATGCAATATAAGCCTAATTTTTTTTTTTCAAAAGCCTAACCAAAGACAGAGATATCCCCATTACAAACTAAAACTAGTAACTTCTGTCTGAAGACCGGATCATGTTAAGTATAAATCCACAGCAGGGTAGGGCTGAGAAACTGAGACTTGTGTATGCTTATGAAGGTCAAGGCTGCAGTGCGAGGCTCCCTTTGGCATTGCCTCTCCTTCTAGCCCTCAAAGCTTATTTCCCTCCAAGGGCAGTGGCCACCTCTGGGAGGAGGGATGGAGACATTGCCTCTCTGCTCAGCTGTTCCCAGCACCTTCCCCAAGGCACTTCTTCCCCAGACCATCAGGGGCATGGGATCAAGTCCCATGGAACAGGGAAAGGGACAAAGATGGATTTCACACTTTCTGGGAGTGTCTCCTAGCCCATGTACACCACATCAGAAGGCCAGCAGGGCTGCTGACACTTGTCCTTTGGTTGTGTTTGAAGGGTAAGAGGGTCCTGTTCAGTCATTGGATGTAAAACACGGAGGCATTAGCCTTCAGAAGGAGAGTCAGGTTGGTAGGTAAGCATGTGGCTTGTACAGTCCTCGGTAGGGTGGTCAGAGATTTAAGATACACTTGTGTTTCTTCAGTTTTTCACTAGTTGCTCTGTAAGGCTGCCATGGCATAAACTGCTTATGATACCAATGGGCACAAAGTGTGGAAGGAGGCTCTGAGCTGCCTCCTTCTTTGTGCGGATGATACCAAGAGTCCCAGGGCAGTGAAAACCTAGCTGAGGTTGAGATCAAAGAAGAAGAAATGAATGGGCAGGAGGACTGGCCACCGAACCTTTTATCAATATTAAGAACCTCAGTTAAAAAGTAATATCAGGTAACCCACAGTCATCACAGAGTCTCAGCAGTGATTACCCAGCCCAGTATCCTACCTCTGATGGTGCTGCTATTAGGGACTTGGATTCATTGGAGGAAGGTGTATTAGACTCCTCAAAATAGTTACAATATAACTAATTTGGACTATGTCAGTCATTGTCCAAATTACACTGAAAGCACAAAAGTCTGTATCTCACATATATACACATGTAAAATAATTCTGTCTGCTGTAACCAGATGTCCCCATTATTCATGTAAAGGATAGAGGGCATCGTGAATTTTTCATGCAGAGTGATTTCCATTTAAGTGCTGATCTGGATAACATTGATCTGTAGTCCCCTGGTCATGCTATTATTCTTTCATAGACATGAACAGTTTTGATTCTTCCAAGGAGAAATATATTTTTTTTTGCCTCCACGTCGATGTAATGAACGGAACACAGAAATAAAAAGAAAGGTTGAATGAAGCAGGAAGCCTGCGTGTGACTTAACAAAGAGAAGAGTTTTAAAGAAAACTGTCTAAAAAATGCAAAGTGTTGACCAGAAGTATCCTTTAGGAAAATGATACATTTGATTATTATAGCCGTAACAATGAGCTTTAGTTACAGGAGTGGTAAATTGAGTATCTCACTGGGGACAAGGCTGCACATTAGACTTCAACTTGGAAGTGATATACATTCGAGTAAGCTGAATTTGATCCCAGACTGGCTGTGTAATGTGGTGTGGGGTGGCAGAGACAGCAAGAAGAAAGAGAGAGAGATACATATTTTAGGGTGGGTGGACCATATAATGCCTGTGTCTGAACCTGATCCACTTGAGGAACCAACAGGATGAGATGGTGGGGGCCCACTTTGTCCCTTTCATCTTAAAATTCAGAGAAAGAAACTGTTTGTATTAATTTTTTTCCTCTATTAGAGGTTTATTCTGTTGTAGTCCTCCTCAGAGCCAAGCAAGGATGGACAAACATCCATCTACATGTAATTCACCTGCATACCCAAACACACGGCAAACTTCAGGAAAGCAGTTAACATGTGCAGAAAGGTGACAGGACGTGGTGAGGGAGAGGTTCTTTACTGTGTTGCTTGGAAGATCAGCTAAGGAGAGCAAAAAACCATCAGTCAGCTTCCCCAGGCCATTTTTCCTGGGTAGAGGTGACAAATACCCATCTCATCTTATGACTGTCCCATATCCTGTGCAATGAGATGCTGCTGAGCAAGGGAGAATGGCATCTGTGAGAAGTGTCCCACATCCTCAGCCTCATTGAATGTTAGTCACTGTTCCTGACACCAGTTCCCCTATGTCTGAGCTGAGCACTTTCCTGAACATATGGCACAAGGCTTTGCCTGCTCTTTTGCCACAGCAGAACCAAACCTGGGAGGTGGAGGGCTCTGCAGTAGGGTTTAAGCCTGCAGCATCCACCCATAGAGAAAAGGGTGCAGTGTGTTTAGTCTCTCACTCTTTTGTACAAACATTCTCTGAAATCAGCGGATTTGCTCACTTCCACGAATTTTTCACTTTTGCTTCCTGTTCTGAGGATGTTGTTCCAACAGACCCCTGGGTACCAGGTAGTGAGAGGGCCGAGGCAGTAAGATGTCCTTCTCTCTCCCCCCATCCCCCTTTCTTTTTTGGAAGCCATCAAATTTTACACAATCTGTTCAACTCATCTCCAGAGGTAAAAGACAGAAACAGTTGCCAGTTATGTGGGGCTCAGTGATCAGTGGTATCAATGCAGTCCCTTCATTTGCCTCCTGGCTCTGGCTTCCTGATCGGTATGGCCGTTAGGGGAGACAATGCCAGCAGAGCAGATGCAGAACTACAAACCACTGAAGGATGAAAGGGAAAGAGAAAAGTCTGTTTATTACAGCCAGCTCTAAAGGGAGGGGGTGGGGAGTGGAAATGACCCAAACTCCATCCAATTAAATTTTCTAATTAAACTGTGGACACACACATACTCTCCTTCTCACATTCCCTTTCTGCACACACGCACACCCTCATGCACATGTGCACCCCAGTGTTTTTGGAGCAGGGGTCCTGCCGTGGGTCTCATCCTCCCAGTTGTAACAAAGAGACAGAAGCCTGGTCAGGCTGCAGAAATGATAATGACATTTTTTTTAATGGAGAATCTTTGCTGCTCCAGCAACAACATTTAAGGGAAGAACAACTGATAGAAAAATACAGAAGAAGCAGTAAGGAAATGAAGAAATAATGTGAAATATGTCAACCTCCCATGTTTTATTTGCAGAATTGTAACATTAAACAAACTGTCTGGAAGACTTCAGAATTCCCTGTGCTGATGCAGTATTTTGTTACTTCTCCGGTGCTGACTAGAACTGTGTGTGGCTGGAGAAACCCTGGTGTGACTAGCTGGAAGTCCATGGCCATGCAGCTGGCCCTCACTGCTCCCTGCTTTGGCCCTGCCACTGGGAGGGGGCAGCTGGGGTGACACACTGCTGGAGCCAGCCTCTGCTCATAGCAGAAGAGTCTTCAGGGTAACTTTCTTTAAACAAGGCTTGGAAATGACTAGGTCTTTCTAGAGCACTGAGGAACTCCTGTTCACCCTGAGCATCTCTTTCGAAACAGAAAAATAGTCGGGTGTACTCCTTCATCAAGGGAAACGCACAAGATCAGAGAATTTAGAAAAGCAGGAGCTATAATGATATACTTGACAGTAAATAAATCCAAGCTAAGCATTGGACCCTCTGGTAGTTCAGCTGTGCTTTAAAACTGGCAAAAAATTGCCTTGAATCGAGGCTTAAGAAAAAAAATCATAGCCAAAACGCACTATATGATCTCAGACATCATTTGCCAGCCTGAGCAACAAGCATCTGTCCATGAACATCTTGCGACTTACCACCATAAACATGCTGCGTGCTGCTCAGAACAGGAACTTGAATTTTACAGGGTGATACTGAGATACCAAGTATAATTGATAATTCAAATTAAAATATGTCCAGCATGCTGAGAATAACAGAGGTGAGGGCAAGGGCACTTTCAAATGGCTCACGGTAACACCCAAAGGTCACCTCCCTGGTCACCTCCGCCTCTTTCCTGTGGGGCTTCAAGTGGTCCTGTCCCTCTGGGTGAGGCAGTAGACACTGAAGGTGGTGTCTGCAGCACAGAGTTGAAACCTGGCGGGATGTTTTCACCACGGTTGATGCTGCTGGTGTGGTGGAAAGGATGATCTAATGTTTACAGAAGATTTGGGCTGGGTTGAAGTTTAACTGACAGGAGTCCACACAAGATGAAACAGAGGGAATGATAGGTTACAGACAGCAACCAGAGAGGCTGGATAAAATTATATCATTCCCACCAATTATGGTGTATAGGAAGTTATTATTTGTGAATTGGGCTGAAAAGATGTCATTGAGTACCAGGCTGCTTCTTGAATTCCCAGGTAGCCTCTATGCTGAAGAGCCCACTTGGGCTTGGTAATGGTGCTTGCGTATTCACACAGAACTTTGTCACCTTCAGGTGAGGCAAGGTGGGATGGGGGTCAGACACTGCGATCTTTGATGGAAAGACTAGTCCATGGTGGTGAGCCTCTGACTCTGTGATTTTCTTTCCTGCCTCAATTGTCCCTTCTCACAGGCTCTGCAGAGGGGGCTGGGTTTTATATTGTTGCATCCTAGGAAAAACCCTGAGCCCAGTCTGAGCATGTTTTTTCTGGGTAGCTGACCCACTTGTGTTAATGTGGTTTTGCAGACTTTCAGTTTTGGTCTAGTGAACAGAAAGCTTGAGGTCAACAGTTCTCAGTTTGGCAATTTCTCAATCGAAAAACTTTCAGGTTATTATGATTCTTGACCATGCTCACAGCATCACCCAGCTACTAGCTATGAAAATTTTTCAAGGACTTAGGATATATTACATCTCTCTCACATCAGACACATCAGTTTGTTGGGAGAATTTTCCTCCCTCTCAGGATGTAGCCCTACTAAGGCTGCTGAGATCCTACCTTTCCAGTAGGTCAGCACATACTTTTGCGGCCCAAGACTGTAATTCTCTGACAGTGTTCTGCCGTATTAATCTGTGAGAGATTGTGTCAAAACAGAAAAGTATTTTTGCTGACTGTCACCAGTGTAAAGAAGCAGATCAGAGAAGAAACTAACAGTTGACCCAGTTTTCAAAACAAGACCAACCTGAGGTGTCAAATCACTGTGTTTGAACATTGAAATGAGTGCACTGGTCCCTAACTACCTGTTTTACTAATCTAAGACACTTGAGAAATGTGCTGCAGGGTCAGGGTGCTGAACCTCATTGTCTGGATTGGAAAATGGGGCATTTCATCCCAGGAGCACAGAAGCAGAAAGGAGTTCTGGTCACCATTCACTCCAGTCTCAGAGCATCACCTGCAGCAGCTGGGCAATCTCCCCTGTGCACAGCCTGAAGCACAGAGCTCTCATCTGGGGGGGGAGGAAAGACCTGAGAGCTGGGGACAGGGCTGGGTAAAAGGGGTGCAGGAGGGATCTGACTGCATTTCGGTGGTATGACCATCTGCTCATGGAGAAAACAGAGGCACCATTCATTGAGTTTAATAAGAAATGTTTAACAGCTCTCTTGGCATTTGTTGTGGTTTAATACTCAGGACAGGGTACCTGAACAAAACATCTCCAACACCCTTTTGGTCCTGAAAATCTGCTGCTCCTACTCCTGACTTATCTGACCAGACCCAAGCAAATAGGATCTCTGCCACTGATATCTATGTGGACACACTGTGTCTGAGCCACAGTTAGATGAAAGCTATTTTCTGAACAGATGATGTTTTTGTTTGCATTTCTAAATAGAAATTACTTATTTCTACTTGAGGTGACCATATGCCTGTTGTTAGCTAATTTAATCCATGGTCTACCCGGTCCCATAGACTGCCTCTGGCTTTTTCTTTTCCTGCATTCTTTTGGACAAATAGGAAAATACATAATTATGTTGTTTAATGTAACTTCCTTCTGATTCCCACTGATCCTGGGTGCTTCTGTTCAGTGCTTCACCTGTTCAGTGCCCTGTAGATAGCTGGGTTCAGTGCTCTGTGGATAGCACATTCCTTGGTGAGGAGCACCAGTTCCTCTCTGTGGATAGCTATATCCATGTTGCTCTATATCCATGATAGCTATATGCATGTTGCTCTCACCTTTCTGAGAAGTTTGAAGTTATTTACATTTGAGATGTTATGGGTATCTCAGTGGTGAGGCATGACTAGTTCTATATGAATAGTACCACATATATCAGCAGATGGACAGACAGAAAGACATACAGAAGGAAGATCTATGGCCAGATTATAAAAAATGCCTGGCATTCACTATTCTCAGAAAACTAATTTTGTGTTTTAAAAAGGAGCATTGATTTCATATTGCAAGATAAGTACCTTCCTTAGGAGTAGAAATTACATAGCATGTAGTAGGGTTTGTTACTGTACAAGTTTTTCTTGATTCAGTCTTTACTTTTTTGCTGTCATTAGGTTAAGGCAGCATTTGTTTTACTTGAACAGATCAAAAGTAGTAACACACATATGTGCTTTCTGTGAAAAAACTAGTACCATCAGTTTTCAGAGGAAGACAAATACTTCCTGATACACCTCACTATATATTTCAGGTAAATACAAAAAGAAGTTTCACAAAAAGAAGAACTTTTACATCAGATTTCTCTGTGGAAAGCGGAAGGTGCTGATATGTTCCTCGCTCCTGCTTTCTTCTTTGCCAAGAGGTACACCAGACAGATGAGGTCTGCTGGTGGGCTCTGCTTTGCTGTTTTTAATTCAGAGTTGGAAAGGTCCAAGTACTACACACTAGAAAACATTTCTTTTACATATTTCCATCACAAAATGCATAATAAAGCAATCTGTCCAGACTCAAACCACTCAGCAAACATGCAAACATTTCCAGCTGTCAAGCCGCACAGAAGACCCAAATGTGCAAGCAAGTCTGCAGGCAGTAGCATCCTGGGAGGAGCCAGGAGGGAGACACCTCTGCTTGGCAGTGAGACCCAGATTAGGTCACCAGCACTGATCAGTGCTGACAAGGGCCATGATTACCTTTTAGCTGGAAAGGTGGACCTGCCTTCCAACCACTGACTCCAAGATAACTTGGCACCAGGTGTGAGAATGGGTCATGGATGTGGTGGGGATGACAGGCTCCCTCTCTAGAAGAGGTCAGAGTGGTTTCCTTATGGCTCATGTCTCCAGGACTGGCTCCATAGGATGCCAAGTTTTCATCCTATCACTATGACTTCCTCTACAGTAAAAGCAGAACAAAAATGTAAGGTGGTGATCCTTTTGCTAGGTGGAAACTTTAGGTGATGGCTTATAAACCCACATGCAGACATATTGTAGCTATTTTCATGTCCTCTGACAATAAATTCAGTCAAGGACTCAAGTACAGAAAAGCTGCCTTCTAGGCTCTAGCTTTGTTGGGTGCAGAACTCAGAGAGTATGTTGGACTATTTACATTTTTTTGGCGACTTTTATAACCCTCAAGCCCCATTACATGGGACCTTCAAAGGTTTTAAAAGGAAATGAGGTGTTGACTTTCCACCTTCAGCTCCTTTGAAAGCTCTCACCTGGATTCATTTAAATGTTGTAATAATGTGTGAAAAGTTTAATTAGAAATGTGTCTTTTAGCTTTGAGGTCAGGAGCGGGGCAGGGAGGCAGTTGGAAATTCCGTATAGGGAAGAGCAGCCAAATGGAATGTGAACCTATTGGAGCATTTGAGAGGGACAGTGTCTTTATGGAAATAAATCAAATATTTCCAGGTGATACTTTGCCATGCAATACCTTTCTCGTGTCTTTGAGTGTTTCTAGAGAAACTCCTGCCCTGCTGCCTACAGTGAATCTAAAGCTAAGCTGATCAAAAGATACTGCTGCTTAGCTTTCTGGGTTGAATTTTTTCCAACTGAAATGTCTGTGCTTGCCTTCTATTGGTCTTCTGAGAAGTCTGCTCCTGATAGAAAGCTGAAGGGAGCTGTAGATACCTGCATGCTTGCTCTTTTGGAATGGAGCACAGTTTAATAAGATGCAGACCAGGCAGGTCAGGAGAAGGAAGATGGCCAAGCCTCTGCTTGGGTTCTTTGATGTCTAATAAAGACTGAGAGACTCTAGACAGCAGGGTCCTTCTGTATCAGACTTGAAGAAAGACTCTTTGCTCACAAAGTCTTTCCCAAATATTGTGAGAAGGTAATATACAAAAAATATCTCTATCCCTCTGCTAAAATTTGTTGAAACTATCCTATGGATTCAAAAGTCGTTAAACAAAAGTTGACATAAAGACACAAACAGACAATAGCTGAAGTAAAAGGTAACTTCAGGTATAAAACCCACAGTGCAGGAATACATTTGTTTTTCCTGTAGCCATTAATACTCTACATTTGCTTCACAATACTGTTCCTGTGACTGGATACCTTTTCTGAATGACACATTAGCTTCAGAGATTACATCCAAGATGGCACTGGAAGAAGCAGAGCATGGAGACAAGAAAGGTGAAAAAACTTTTCACAGAAGAAGTTGCTCTCACATGCGTGTCTGTGTTCCCCACCATGGTGGAGATTACAAGTAAATAAGACCTATTAATTCACTAACTAAAGTTTGATCCTTCTCTGGATCCCAATTGGCAACTCAGTCCCACCAAGTCCCTGAAACACTGTTTGCATTGTTTACTGTCTGTGGTACCATAGAAAAGTTGGTGTTGCTGTTATTTAGCACCAGCATTCTCCAGGCTGCCAAAATCCTTGTCGTTTGAATCTTAGCGTCTACAAAACAAGCTCAAACCATCCCAGCAGTGGGAACATTCTTTTTCTTGGACTGATCCCATTCTGCAACCAGAATTGGTAATGGCAAGCTCTTCCCCTCCTGCTGTGTCTGGAGGTGAGTCCTAAAATCCCAATGAATCATTTTGTTTGTTTTGTGGTGCCTTTTATTTTTTATTAGACACTCTGCCTTTTGTTAATGACAAAGAAACAGCTTCTTCCATCTTTCCAAATAGCAGTTGCTGTTGCAGTACGCATGTGCATCTCATGGCTGATGGAGCAGCAGTGGGGTCTGCACCAGGGCTGCACTGGCCCAACCTGGCAAGCAGGAGAAGTTGAATTCAAACTTTCCTCTTTTTCTCCAAATGTCTGTGTCAGTTTTACATAGCCTGCATTGCTGAGGAGGTATTTACCTGTCACATCGTGGGAGTCACAACCCATAGAAGTCTGATGCCTACTTGCTGCGTGCCCCTCTGGCTAAGTCTCTGAACACTGCGGTTGGATTAAAATGACTGATCACAGGGAATAAAGGCTAGACTTCTAAATCTGTGTTTCAGGTGCTGAGTGCCTACAGTTCCCATTACTTGGAACAGACACTGGGGCTATTCAGTGTCTCTGAGAAATCAAAGACTTTCTTAGGTAACCACGGAATCTCTTTATGATGGTCAGGAAGACGAGGAACTTGCTTTATTTCTGCCTGTGGTTTCATGGAACAAGATGCATTTTGAAGAAGGAAGGGAGCCCTCTCTTATAAGCATATTCACATAAAGCAGCCTGTTGCTGAATCACTGTAAAGCTGGTATATGCAACCGCCAAATCTGGAGGTACATGCAAGTGGCATAGTGGCTTGCAACATTTGCTATTTCCTTCAGGACCAGGGGATGGTGGCTTGGCCTGGCTGAGGGAGGCCCTAGCTGGAAATCTGGCAAAGGGCTATGGGCACTCTCAAGCCCTGGGGCATCCATACTGGACCCACACCCAGCCCAAGCACATTTGGCAGCCAGAGGCAGGCCAGGAAGATTACAGCCATAGGATTCCAAGGAGTCTTATGGACATGTCTCCAAGAAGGCAAGAAATTCAAACGAGGTAATATGTGAAGATGTTCCTGGTGGGAACTGTGTTTCAGGGGAGTAATTTGGGGCAATTCTGAAGACTAGGAATTATTTCCAAGTGAGCATCAAAGATCTGTTTGGGAGTCAATGGTCCCAAATGCCAAGGATTAGGAAGATTTTCACTCTGCCAGATGCAAAGTCCCTCCTCTTCCAAGCACAGATGACTGGGAAGCACTTCATGTTGCCCAGCAAGCCTTAAAGCATCACGTTGCTCCTTTGATGTGAACATGCAATCTACAACTACAGCTTCAAAGATGACACTCATTGTTTACTAATGTGCACTTTAATGGCTTCTGAACTAGTGTCAGTTTACCCCTTTCATGCAATTTCTAAAAGATCCTATAACCCTAATAAGAGAGCAAGGGTATTGTCCGAGTGGTCTGAACACAAGTTTGTTTGATCTCTGTATTCTGGGGCTGTAGATATAAATCTAGGCAAAACCGACACTGCCTTCCACCACTCGGAAATTGATAAACTGGGCAGTTTGCTATGCAGAAGTGGCTGATACAAGCAGTTAGTGGTGTTCCTCTTCTCCAAATCAGGCTCATCTGCTGCCTTCACTTTGACTTCAGTTCCTTAGCTTTCTTGATATGCAATGTGCACTGTTGTGAATGAATTTTCAAGCCTCCCATGTCTGTGCTGTATAAATGTAAATATGACTAATTCAGAACAGCACTGCGGTTTTTTCAAAGGTATGAACAGCTCCTGCTCTTTCCATGGCTGCCTTGGTCTTTATTCATAGATCCAAAAAAATATTTACCTTGTTCTTGCAGTTTGGGCAGGGTTAACATAGCAATTGTTCAACATTTGAGTCAGACATCTTTGTCAGAGGTAGGGATAGACTACAGATGTCCTCAGTTTGCTGCTCCAGGATTAACTAGGAAACCCATGGACTTTCTTCAGTAAGCCAGCTCAGCACTATTAACCAATAACCAAAGCATTAGTGCTGTAGCAGCTTATTTGTAATATAACAAAGCTGACTGTGGGCACACTTTTTTGTGACCTCTAGGGGAGTTCCACATGCAGATGAAAGGTAATTCATGGTGCTGTGCTTTGATACGAAACAAAGGAGTAAATCATTCTGGTGTGAGTAGCAACAGATCAACACTGTGATGGATCCTTGCATGGGGTGTGTTCTTGAAGAACAGCTGAACATCAGCCAAGAGGAAGGTCCCATCATGGAATGTAGGAAACAGCTTTCACAGGTGACTGCAGTGACTAGAGATTTCAAAGCAAAGAACAAGACAGGACAAAACCTTGATCTGAGTGCCTGGCTCCCCTCTGTATCTGTTCTTGTAAAACAAAGGTACTTACAGTGCAGAAGGGCAAAGAATAAAAGAACAAACAAGATGGTGCCCTGCATTTCAAGAGTCTTTTTGCAAATACCTCTGATCCGCTGGGGGCTTGTATACTCCAGCTTTACTTTCCCTTTGAGGAGGAATGTAATAACACTAGTAAAGAAACATACCTGCAATGTACAAACAACTGAGTGTACCCAAGGTTTTTAGCAGAAAGACTTACGTGGCAAAGCCTAGTTTGCAACCATCAGTGCCTGTTTGTAATTGCCAAACCCTGGTGCAGCTCTTTCCCTGCTTGTTGGGGAGTGTGCATGTGGTGTTCGGATTTGGCTTAGAGCCCAGAGCAGTCTGGGTTTTGTTTTCCTTTTGCATGAACATGGAGAAGATTTTCCAGTAGGATGGGTGGCTTAGCGGATAATGCACTGGCCTTTCAAATTTGGGAACATGGTCTGGGTTCAGCTTGAGGTCTCAAGTAAAATTATATTAGTGTTCTAGGCAACTCACAGTCTTTTTTTGCACAATAGTTTGTATGTTATAAATTTGTCTCTAATTTGCCCCACTCAGGTGTACTGTATTTAGAACACAATGTTAGCAAGGGCATGGTGTTCCCTCAACGGAACATGATGGTCCTGCCACTGCCCTGCCATGCCCAGTACTGGTGGAATCACATCTTCCGAACAGCCATAGTTTATTGGCTTAAATATTCCCTCAGTAAGGTGGCCCTGGCTCTGTTCCCACTGGCTCACTGGGAGTTCTGCTGTTAGCTACAGTAGGAATAAGGCTGTAGCCCATTATTTCACCAGAAGACAACATGAGCTGTGAATCCCAGGACAGTCTGAGCAGCATCCTTAGGGCTCTAGGCTGGCAGTTCACACTGAACTCAGCACGGCCAGGGTTTGTATAGTTAGGCATTTAAATAGATGACGAGACTGCAGGATCCCCATGCAATGGGTCTGAGGGATTGCCCACAGAGGTGATGGCTCCTCCTAAGGAAAAAGTTCCCTGCCCTCATGTGCACAACTGATCACCAACAAGCACCACAATGGGTATCTGCCGCAAGCATTCCTGGAGTACTGTCAAGTGTGCTTCTTCCAGCCAGTATAGCATCCATCAGGGTACACAACAGCACTTATCCCAAGATAAGGACAGCTATGAACGGCTGATTACTGGCACACAGGACTGTTTCAATACTGTGAAAGGCAATGCTTCACCTTCTCAGAAAATCTTTCTAAAGCTTGTTTCAGCACCCATTAGCCAACGTTACTGCTCCTGTCTGACACAGGCACACTGTGTGTTGCTGCAGAGAATGGGTGCACATCAATGGAAGACCTGGCTCTGCTTGCCCTGAGCTCAGACTCTGAGCTGATGGGAGACATTGGTTTATGTCTGGAAATCATAGTTCTGTTAGCGTGGCGCTGAGCTGGAGACAGCATGCATCAAGTGCTATTCCTGTGAGCTCACCTACAAGACCTTCCTTCCTTTCTGGCAAAAACTGAGCACTCTGCTTGTATTGAAAAAAAAAAAAGGCCCAAACCCAACCCAGCTGATTAAGTTTCATCATCAGATAGCGTTATTGGGACCCAGCCATAGCACGGAACATCACTAGAGCAGACCAAAGGCATGGACCTGACAGATGGTTTAATCTAATCATAAAACACAGGTAAAGTCTTATCTGTGCTACTGTGTTAACTCCTCAGTTTCTGGATTCAGGGATAACTCCTTTGCAGTTGAATGCCCCCAGTTTGCCTGTAATTATGGTGGGACCGGGTGGCAGGACCACCAGGGAAATAGTCCCTTTCACCTGGATCATCATAAACCAGAGCTTTATGAGGGAACAGATGCAGGATTCAGGCTGCCCCCCATTAAAGGTCTGACAAAAGAAAATCAGACAATTAACCAAGAACAATGGTGTACACAAACAAAAAATCTGAGTTTGTTGGAGTTTGTGAGAGCAACTTCACAGGGCTTGCCAAAGACATGAAGGTACCTCCTGCCCTGTGCCCCAAGGATGGGATGGCTCTTGCAGATGTATGGGAACTGAGACAGCAGCTGGCTCTGCCTTTCCCCAGAGGAAAGCCTTGCATGCTTCCATCTCTTCTTTGGCCCTCTCCTGGAGGTCTTCGGGACAAGTTTATCCTTTTCTTCCATCTCAGGGCTTTGCTACTTATTTGCAATCATTTCCTCATGAGTTATCAACCCAGAAAACTGCTGTTACTGGATACAGTTGCCTGACATTGATCTGGTACCATCAGGCAAAGCACAGCATTTGTTAGAGCTGTGGACTGCTCCCCAGTTCCAAAACAGACCATGCCATTGGATCTGCACAGTCTGTTTCTACCCTTCAGCCCTGTAGATGTAACCAAAGCTCACTTATGTCATTTAGTGAAGCTTGTACTGAGTGAGTATTTGTTAATCCTCTAGAAAAACAGCACTTACTTCAGTGAGCAATACCCTTTGGGTAGTTAATGGTCTGAGACCACTGCTCGTTACCCCTGAACGTTCTTTGCTTCCCTGCCTCTCTGTCTGTACCTCCCTGTCATTCCTAATCTAACTGAAAATCCTGCTAGGCAGGCCCATCCTTACTTACTGTCTTTGTACATCAGGTAGCTTGTTGGCTTTGTGGACCACTATTAGAAACATGGTCAACAACAGAAACATTTTGATAAAGGTGAATAATAGGATTTTTTGTTATGCCATTATTTTTCCAATACATTGCTAATATGTTGTATATAATATATGTACAAAGGTCTCATCAATTTCTGGGTCAGCTCCCTTCCATTTAGTCTTTCAGGGGAAGGAGCCATTCAAACAAAAATGTCCTTACAATGTATGAGTGCTTTTTTGTGCCCAAGAGGTAAAGTGAAAATTGAGCAGTGCCACATGAGCATTGACAAATGCAGCCCTGCAAACAGTGATGTTCTTGTGTACTGCTCTTCTACTTAATTTCCCTCTGTGGTCAGGACTAGTATCACTCTGCGAAGTGCCGACACAGTGCTCCCAGCAGACCATGGCTTTGCTGAGTCAGGAGGAGAAACAGAACAGAGACTGTGAGACAAGATACCCTCTTAAGTTTGTCATGTTTGTTAGGTTGCTGAGTTCATATCATACCTGGTTTGGTACTTCCACTCCACGCTCTGCCCTTTTGTGGCAGTTCATACTAGTATTCAAACTCTGTTAGATGTCCTTTGTAAGCAAAAGTTCAGAGCTCTAGGATCTTCAACTTTTTAATCTAAGCTCGGCTTCCTCTTTTATTGTTTGGGTTTGTTAACTGGCTGCTGTCATCCTTCTCAAGTCCCAATAACCATTTTTCATCCCCCTTGTTATTTTTCCACAGGAAATTCAGGAAGAAAGGCGTTTTCAGCAAGGCCTCCCTCCTTGCTGGGTTTCGTGCACAGGCTTTAATCATTGCGTTGCCTGGAAAAGGGAAAGAGCTTTTCTTAGAATGTCCTACCACGGCGTGCAAAGACTTCCCCCCTTCTCCCTTCCTACTCATTAAAGCACAGTTGTTGACTGCTCTGGAGTCCCTGTGGGTAAAGCTTGTTTGTAATGTCAATTACATTGAGTTTATGAGTTAAGAGCTGTTGCCAGTCCTCTGGAAAAAGGAATCCTTCATTTAGCTGTCACTGGCATACACTGCAGGTCATTCGGCCAAGAGGAAATGGGGATTAAAGGCCTGATCCTGCTCCCGCTGAAGGCGGTGGCATGGCTGCTGGTGAGAACAATGGGAGCAGACCCCGACTTCAGAGGAGAGGGTGGTCCTAGCTAGGGTGCTCCCCTGCTCTGCCTCTCCCCCAAGTGAACGATGATAATTACTGCAGGAGTGTCTGTTTGATGCACTTCCTCCAATTGTTTCCAAGCCTTTATTTTGCTTGGTGCTCAGAAAGGGTCATTTGTTTATCTGGATAGCCAAGCTTGTCTAGAATAACTTAATGTGTTCCTGAAATGCTTGAAAAGGTGGGTGATTATCTCCAGGAGAGTCAGAATGGAGGCTCTTTACATGTTTTGACTTGTCCTGGTCAAAGCGATAAGGATGGTTGACAATGTTTGTGGCACAAGGCCCCATTTTTGATGAGATATAAAGAAGCTGTGACCTCATTGCCAGCCAGAAACCTGTCCTGGGACAGAATTCACAAGCTCTTTTTCAGGAATTAAGGTGGTTCACCTCACCGCTAACCAGGTGTTTTGACAAAAGGTCACTTTTTGTTTGATGCCTTGGACAACTGGATCCAGCAAAGCCCTCAGCCTGGGATGCTGTGGGAGGATACCTCAGACTCTCTGAAGAACAAGCACCTGGCTTGTGACACAATCCATTGGCTTGGCTGGTTCGCCATTGCTCTGGGGGTGTGTATTTGATGCACTGTTATTTTAGGGGAATGACAGACTGCTAGAATGTGAAAAAGGGAGGTCCTGTGAGCAACCCAAAGCTAATGAAAATCTAATTATGACATGTTTCACCCAAGGTGCCTTTTTTTGTCACTGGAATGTGAAGGTATTCATGTTTGTTCTTGATCATAGGAATGCTTTTTTGAAACATCCTCAATAACAGCTGAGATTTAATTGCTGAGGAAACAAGCAGCTCCACACTACATCACAGGTTCAAGTAACATTTGGAAAGTGCAGAGATTTTTTCTATTGCAGAAAATATTCTCACCCCATGAGACCACATCTGTTAATAATGACCCTCCTTTGCATTTGTTTTCACCTTTCACCAGAAGGTCTTAAGTTGCTGAGCAGGCATGAAACAAACCTCCAAACACCTCCAGTGAGTTACTGCTTTTCTCTCTAGAGAAAGGATGACAAGGTGCAGAAAGAGAAGCAAATGCTTAAAGTTGTGTTGTGGAGCTGTGATTCCAGTAAGCCCTAATGGGAGATGAAACCAAAAGGGACTTCCACGTCTGAGTTTCCTAGGTAGTTTGTGTTTGAAAGATGGAACGAATTCCTTCCAGTTTAAATGGCCTCTTCTAGGTCCCTTGTCCTCAGAGAGCAGCATATTTCTATTAAACTCCTCTTGGCAGAGTGATTGGCTTTCTTTGAGCTTTGAATTACTATGAATATTCCTCACTTGCAGGAAGTCACTGATGATGCATAGACTGTCTTACAGCCTTATTCAAAAATGAACATTTTAGAGATCTTCTTGAGAAATTCAGAAATGTCGTGACATCAACTGGCTTTTGTAAGGAGCCACGAGTGCCTCTTGAAGACTCAGTTCCTGTGGAGCTCCAAAGTTCAATGCCTTTAGGTTTATGATTTCATTGCTAGAGTTATCTTTTACATCATTAAAGACCCCGCAAAGACTTTGTTGCTTTGAGGCAGGGGACACCTCACTACTCACACACAGCTCTCGGGTTTCTCTCATTTCAGGCTGCAAAACTTCCAGCGAAAGTCTTCATGCTGAAAATGTATTTCAGTGGCATCAGCTTAATAATCCAACCTGAGATTTGCTCTGCACCCCAAAGATCTCTCATTTGTTAAAGAAAATTCCTGAGCCTTCTGAATTTCAGAAAGAAAATGTTAAAGGGTGGAGGTAGTTTTCACCCACCACTCTTTGTTTTCACCCACCACTCTTTGTTTTCACCTGGTTGTACAAGTCTCCTACATATAATGCCCTTGCGTACGAGCAAGTAGCAGTGGCACAGCAAATCACCACGTGTCAGCTGAGCCATGGCAACCTGGGTAGCTGTTTGCTGTGTATGCTCTCGGTTTGACCTAGATGTGAGGTAATGCCATTTAGTTGAAAACTTCATGAAAGAAGCTTAAACTGAAACAGATTAAAAACAGACATTGATGGTTACAGAGATTTGGTTGTCATATAGAGACTCCTTAGGTCCTGCAGACAGTCTGTGTGTCTGAACCCTTGCGTTGCTGGCTCACAGCACTTGAACTGTTCACCATGTATGCACACAGGCTGCAATGCACAACCAATGCTTTTTGAAAGACCCTAATGCCAGCGAGTCCAGCCTGCTGCCTGCTTCCTCCTGAACTCTCAGGCAAATGGAGATTTTTCTGGATACATCTGAAAGGATTGATTGGTCTGTTCTTACCAAATGTGTTGATGATGTAGTGAGGTGTGTTTATGTCAACATATGCTGACTGAGCACATTCCCATTTCCAGTGATCCCTGATAGCAATTTAACTATGTAATTTTGTGAGTAGCAGCATGTTGAAAGTAACACAGGCAGGGCAGAAAACCTGTGCTGCTCACAGAAAACAAAACAAGACTGGGCTGTAGCTATTTGACATACCAGTTGCTCCAGAGTGAAACAATACTGGATATTTTTATCTAACAGGTCATATTTTGAAGAGGAGCCATGAGGTCTAGAGTTCAGAGGGCAAGAGCAGGTGCCACAGAGGATCTGGCCGTGCTGTAATCCCTTCCTGAGCCATGGGCTTGCAGGGTGACCTTCAGTGTGACACTTGATCAGTCTGCTTAACCTTAGGCAAGAGGCAGCCAGACCATCCCCTGCCAGAGCAAATGTCACTGTGTCCAGCTTTTTAAGTGATGCCTCCCTTTCCCCAGCAAAAGTATCTGTTGATAAGTTAGTATGCAACAATCAATACCTGGTTCCTAGTGCATTGCTAATTAGTAATCAACATAATTATGAGTACTGTGAGGTTATTTGGTTTGTGGGGGTTTTTTTGTTTGTTTGTTTGTTGGTATTTTTTTTGTTTTTCCCAAAAGAAAGTTTGTTGTTAATAGCAACGGGCTGGTGTATTAAATGAATGTGGATTTTGGGTGCTCCATTGTCAGATTCTGCAGTTTTGTCTTGGGACTTGCTCTCTTGATGTTTACTGTTTCCCCACAGTGATACAGCTGAGAAAGTGCTTAATCATGGCTTGTCAAGGTCTATAAGATAAGATTACTCTGAAGTACAGCCATTTTTAAAAAAGACAAGATCAGCATTTTTAGACTAGGAAAAGCAAATGTGGTTACTTAGAGGCTGGTAGCTCAGCCCAAAGGGAGGAAGCAATGCAGTGCCTACACAGAGGCACCCAGTGTACTTCTTCACACCCACCAGGCATCCAGCTCCCACTCCTGAAGGGTGCAGCTCTTCCCTAGGTGGTCTGGACACCCAAAACATCCAAAATGGCACTGGACACCTACGTGTTGGACTTAACCTAGTGGCCTAATTTTAAGAGGTGTGGAAAAATCACAGCACTGGTGAAGCTGAGGTAGAAGATAAGTGTGTTTAACCAATTTGTTAGGTTGTTTATTTGACTTTATTAGACTTGTTCACTAGCAGCAGTGAAGAACAGCTGAGGACAGTGGGTCAGTGGAAACCCTTTCTGATCGCATGCAGATAGGAGGATTGATGAAACTACAATAATGACTGAGCCTCCTTTGGAGGAAGAGGTAACTCCAGATGCTGACTGGCACTGTGGCCACGGGGACCCTCCCCTTGAAATGCACACTTGTGACAAAAGCTAGGAGGAACATGCTAGTAGGTCATGCTGCTTACCAGAATAGGTTGGCTGGTCTTAAAGCTTGTAATGAATAGAAGAACGATAGTTGAAATGAACTGTTCTTATCCATAGCAGCTTGTCAGAATTTAACTCCCCATGATTGTGGCAAGCAGGATGAGATTTTATCTCAAAGGTAATTTTTTTACAGTACTTCCATATTTTATCTCCTTTCCCTTACTTCCATGATATCCAGACTGTCTTTTTTTCAGTAGAGCTTTTGGCAAAATCAATCAAATTTTCTGTAGATCTCTTTGCCACTTTTCTGAAATGTCTGAAATGTTGTCTTGTCACCCTAGATAATGATCTTCTCTCTCTTCCCTGCCCCTTTACCCAATTTCTAATCTTAAGGCTATTAAAAATACTCTTAGAACAAAACTCATATACAAGTCTACCAAGATGGACTGATCTGAATTGTCTCACAAATTCTGGGAACTGGTGTGTGATTGAAAGAATGAGTCAAAGTGCTTGTTTTGTACTAAAAAAGCCTAAGAGTGTGTGCTAAGAGACTGGAATAGCATTTTCATGCTGGTAAAATTTTAGCTCTATGGCTGGTGATAGAGGAGGATGCTGCATGCTTGCTGTGTGTGAAAGAGAGTAAATTGTGTCTCTGTGATCTCTTTCCTGAAGCATTTCTCCTCCTGAATGGAAGGATGGCACATGTGTTTGTGTAACGTGTGGTATTGCCCTGTTGTGGTTGTGAGGTCTCAGCATCTTCCACTGAGGCAGAGAGGGCTCTGGGCAGCGGGAGCACAAGGTAGTTCAGGCACTTAAAGCACTAGTTTATGTGGTTTTTGGTACTCAAATAAGCTTAACTGTCAGATGCAGTTGGGAAAGGAGAGGGAAATGGAGAGTTTGGCCACAGAAACTTTCACTATATCTTTGGCAGCAGAAAGCAGATCTATCAAATGTTGAATGCAACGGGGCCTGTTGGGACAGTGCAGAGTCCCTGCCGAAACTGTGGGTCAAGTCCTTCAACCTAACCAGCACATCAGGGTGAGATGGGTCTGCTGGGGCCACCTTACCCCCCAGCAGAGCCTGGTTGTGTTGTGCAGTGGTTCTGGTTTACATTGTGGCTCTGAGGTCTTACCTCCTCTCCACACTTCTGTTGTGCTTGCTCACGTTTATCTTGTGGGGATCAAGACGTACTTGAACTTTAGAAATGAAAACGGAAATTTGAACAGGAAACATGGCAGATTGACATGTTTCTCATTATTACTGCTACATTTGTTAGACATATGTTTTAAAAATCAAAACACTGCAGTATTCAAAGCACTGGAGGTGGGGGCAAGGAGGGAGACCTATCCATGCCCCACCCAGGGTGTTTATTCTTGAGGATGATTCATCTCTAGATGAATCTACAGAGCCAACCATAGCCAGTGCTGAAAGAACTTAGTTACTGTTCCGAGATTTCCTGACTGAAATCCCAGTTCCTCCTCAAACAAGGTGTGATCTTATTGTACAGGGAAAACACCACCGACCAGATTATGCCCTTTAGGAAATAACAAACCCACAAAATGCAGGCTGGTTACACCTCTCAGTTTTGGAGGTGGAGCACTGTATACTCGTGGCAATCTGACAGCCTGCAGTTTAAGGTGGTCCTTTGCTGGGCTTCCAGGTATCACAAAATCAAAGCTGACCTTCCTTTGCTATTAACATGGCATCCCTCCTGAACTCATGCAGCGAGTGTGTGTTGCATCATGTTTGCTGGGCAATAGGGCTGACAGTCATGCACACCTAGGAGCTCTCACCTGTCTTGTATAGGAAGGGCCCAGTGCATGTAGATCAGTGTTTTTAATGTTATTTTTTTCTGTGTTTAGCTTTGAGCACATAGTGTTTTTAAAGAGTTTTTAAGAAGCAAAACACAAGATACTCTTCTTGGACACATAGCAGTCCCCCCTTGGTGTAAGTTGTGCTGGTTCTGTAGGCAGCCTGAGACTCCTGCGATCATGTGGGCAGTGCTCTCTGGAGAAAACAGCAAAGCCTCTGGAAATAGTCACCCACAACCACTTCTGCTAGTAGCTTTTAGGAGAAAGGAATTTCTCAACAAAAGCTGGGAGAAAAGAGTTCATATATTTCTGATCCTTCATCTGTCCTGGTGATACAAGTTTGAGCAAAGCTTAAAGAGCTTTCTCTCCTGGTGGTAAGTCTCTCTTTCCGGTGAGTTTCCAGTGAAAGGAGCTCCAAAACGTGTACAAGCAGATCATAGAATAAACACAGGATGTAGGTAGATTCCCAAATTTCTCACTTTTTAAAATTTTTATGGCCTGCCCTTGTAAATTTGGCTAGGTCACTGAGAGCTGTATTGTGACAGGCTTTACAGGGAAACATGGTGGTGGCCAAGAAGACATAAATAACCCCTGTTTTCATATCTGTTCTTCAGCAGGAGAGAGCAGTTTGTCTTTCCAGTGTGGTATGACGCAGGGAATTGATGAAGATGACAAAATCATAACTTTATTCTTTTTTTGAATCAGCTGCAGTGGACACTGCTCAAAAAGAGGTATCAAATCTTCTGCATTTGAGCATATTCCCTCCATGGTTGCATGGTGGTGCTTTTCCCATCTCCATGCAATACTGGGCTGCCTGCTGGACCTGCTGAGGTCCTGTGACAAATTCTGTTGGCTAAGGGCAGACAGCCATGCAAGATAAGATTTTTACTCTTCCCTCTTTTGACCACAGACATCACCCAAAGGCTTGTTTCTAAATTAGACACCAGTAGTAGCTAGTCTGTGTATGAATTTGACTTTCATTGCTGAGTTAGAGGACCCAGCTGTGAAGAAGAGAGTCACACATTTTCCAGACACCGGTCAAGCTGGCCTCATATGTGAGGGCTACCTTGAGAAGTTCACGGTATGATTATATGTTTTCTGGTGTCCAGGTGTAGCTCTTCCTCTGAATTTATTTAATTCTGTATCCATGAAGTGTATACTTACAATGGGATTTGGTATATGAAGCCACTGTTGCATAATAAAAATACAGAATGATCACTCTGGTATAACTATGAGGTAATATTATATTGCCATAATTATGTAATCATCTGCTCTGTTTAGAAAAACCTTAGCATTTTCAATAATGGGACCAGCCAATACTGACTTCAGGTGTGTTTTTTCTGCAAACAGACTCTATCTATTGGGAAGAGGGTGGAAGCAACTAATCTGTTTGTCAGGTTTTCTGTTTCCTATTTTATCTTCCTAGACTGTATTTTATATATAGCTCTTTTTTACAGGCGGTTTTCAGGAAGGTTTCTGAAGCTAACAACCAGAGTCACCTAAAATAAGGACTATATTGGAATTTCCAAATATTTCCATAAATAGATGCGGGGAGAAGGGAAAAAGGAGATGCCCAGAGTGGCTGTCTCTACACTGGCATTTTCTCAGCTCAGAAGATTGCCACACAGTGAAACTCAGTGCAAATTTTTTTTATTACAAGTGCGATATGATGGCTAAAAACTGAAGATATTGCTCTTAGAAGAGAGAAGTATTTATTTCTTCTTATGATACCTTCCACTAAAGTGATGATATGCAAATTCTACATTGGAATTTTCTGTGTATCCTCCAAAGACTGACATCTTAGCCAGCTCTTCCTGGATGAGTTGTCAGCTCAGAAAGAAAACTGAGCCTATAATGTGTCAGTCTGATCCCCACCGAGAGGGCAGGCTCCGAAGGGAGAGCAAAGATTTAAAAAGGAAAGGGTATTAATATGCCAGCAGGTAATACGATACGTAGCATAATTTCTGGGGTCTAGGGTTGATTTCCTTGGCTATGCATGTGAGATTGACAAGTCCACTTGGTGACATGAAGGGCAAAGTTTTGGTTATAATAAATGGTCTTGCCTTTTGTTCCTGTGTCTGTGTCTGACTTTTATACTTGCTTTCCTTTGCTTTATTTTATAACACTGAAAGCAGCAAATCCCATGTGTAGACTCTGATCACAACTAGAAGACCACTGTGAAAGAAATGGGTAGAAATGCTGATCTCCTGTGTACCAGGGTAAATCTAGTGTCTTCCTGCCAGCTCCAGCTACCAACTGGTAGCCTGCTTGAATTTTTTTACATTCTCTGTCGTTTGTGGTTTTTGCTTCCTGTATTTTGTGAAAATGGACACCTGGACTAAGGAGTGAGGCTTGATGTCTCTTAAATTAAAATCACTATATGTTACATGATAGCAGAGGTTATTCTGGTTAGTACCCTGGTACTTCTAACTTTGCTGGCTTAGTAGCTGCTGTGACAGACTCTGTGTCCACTTGTGTTTGTCTGACCTGCTTGTCCAGTGTGGTTTGTGGAAGAGCAGCATGCAGGACATTGTTGTCATGAGCAGCAACAAGGAAAGTCCAGCAACATGCAGTATTAAAAAAAGGATGGAGCATTTTAATGTGTTTGAACCAAGATGTGTACAAAACACCCTCTTTTACTTAGGGTAGAGAGGCCCCTGGGCCAAAGAGAATAAACAACATGGCTGCACTAGTTCATATCCATGTTCTGGGAGATGCATGCATGGATGCACACTCTCCAGAGCTAACACAAAGAACAACTTACATTTTTCTTTTCTATAGTGGTCATTGCTTTTCTTCTCCTGGGGTAAGACTCTGCTTGTAGGTCATCAAACTGACTCTTCAGCCAACCTACAGTAGCCTCAAAAGTGTGGAATGTTGTAAAAATGCAAACATGTAAAATGAGAAGATATCTAATGCCACCCTTTTGGTGGAGACTAGATTTAGGCTTAAGACAGCTGGTGCCAGAGCATTTGCCTGTTAATGTTCCGAGGCTCTGGAATGCCTTGCAAGAGGATATCAGAGCAGCAGAATCAATTAGTGGTCTTAAAAGTAACAATAAGACTTCTGGGTGACATGATAATTTTTTACTTGGAAGAACGTTTATGAGCTGAACTCCTAGCTAGAGAGATCCAATGTCATTGTTGCAGGTAAGAGGATAAGCCACAGTAATACACACACACCTCCCCCAAACCAACAAAATTCTTTAGATGATGATTTGTTTTAAACTGTGTTTTACCATCTGAGAGCAGGGAATAAGAAAGCAGGTGGTTTCCATGTGACGTGCACAGATTCATACCTGCCTGATCATGCTCAGATGAGTTATGACTATAAGTTTACTCCTGGCTGGTCTTTAACCCAGACTATGTGCCAGTGTGAGGGATTTGGGGCACACAAGAATTCCCCTCAGACATCTCTTAGGACATTGCCACCTTTTATCCAGACACATACAAACATACAGAAGTATTGGCCTGATTAATTTTTTGCTGTAGCAAATGATGGGCAGTGACAGGCAGAGCCCGTACCCCCCCTGAGCTGTGTTAGTGTCTGTGACAGAGCAGCAATAAGAGTCTGCTCCCTTGCAAGCCAGAGGAAGGACTTAATGGGAAGCAGGACCTAGAGGGATTTCTGCTCAAAGCCATGATACTGACTGCTAAGACCTAAGGGGATGTATTGCCATGCTCTCCTTGAACAGGCATTGCCTGGCCTTGGAAGGAGAAGACCCAATTTCTCCCTTCTGCTGTCAGTCCCGACCTGAGGGAAGGAGAAGACAAGAGGGATGAGAACCACCATCTCTCCTTGCCCCCAGCTCACAGGGTGTTGAACAATGCAGGGATGCCCTTCACAGAGCCACGATATAGCCTTGGAATGACTTCTGTCCACTAGGGTTACATACAAATCAGTGATCTAAACATTTCATATGCTGCCTACCTCATCAGTGCCCTAATCCTTGTCCCACACCTCTTTCCCAGCACAGCAGGATGTGCAGAACTGAGCCCCGCAGAAACACAACATCTGTTCAAGAAAACACAGTCTGGTGGTTTGTCTTGATGCAGGAAGACTAAAACCTCAGTTCTCCACTTGTCAGTGACTTCCTGAATGATATGATGACACTGACTGTATATTTGTTAAGATGCAACTGATAGTGGAAACAGCTCAGACAAACAATGAAATTGTTCCAGAGGGCAGGCCCCGAACCTGTTTATAGAGTAATAATTTATTCCATGTGCAATCCTACATATTTCAACAGGACCACAAAGCGCTATGCACAGGAAGAAGGAAGCAGGAGTGTCTGGTCTTAGTCTGCTCTTTATTGACTGCAATGAACACCAGTTTTTGGTAGTGTAGTTAAATTCTACACTGGGTACCACACATGGGCTTGGACAGAGGTTGTGGCAAATGCTGCTGCTCCCAATTCTTACAGGGGCTGTAGAAAAAATGGCAGAGGAAGGATCATTATAATGGCAGCACTTTCTTTCTGGTGTCCTCTGAGGTGGAAACACAGAACAACACTCGTTGCTTTTGCCTGTACAGACAGTGGACTTCCATCAGCACTCTGTGCAAGGCAAAACATCTTTGGGGACTATACAGGAAAGAATAAAGGACACAAATAGAAAGCTAGATTGTATGCTGCCTGCTTTTGTCAAAGGTGGATTGTGCCAGAAGAACCCGGTATCTTATCAAAGAAATCTTTGGTTTTCCTGGCAAGGGAAACATGGCTGATCTATCTGGCTATCAGCAAAACATTTGATATGATGCCACATGGGAAATTATTTGTTTAGTGGGGGATGATGGGGTTAGGTAGAAGGACAGTAAGTGTGTGGAATCCTTGCTAAGGAAGGGATGAATACAAGTGGTGGTGGAGTGTTAGTGATCAAGTTAGAGGGGGACTAAATGTGCAGCTGCTCAAGGAGTAATCTTGGGACTGATTCTGTTTAATATTTTCAGTAGTGTCCTCATCATGAAAGGTAGGAGTGTGTGGATGAAATTTGCAGATGACAGGAAGTTTGGGAGCATAGTTATTATGCAAGAATATCAGGGTATGATACAGGAAACACTAATTGACCTTGAGGACCAGACTAATAGAAATGGGATGAAATTCAATATTACAGAGTGCAAGTTCGTGCACTTAGGGACTAATAACATGAATTTCCACCAGAAACTGGAGATTCATTAACTCTAAACAAGTGTAAAAGAGAAAGACCTGTGCATATTAGTTTATCGAGGGTAACTAAGAAGCTGAGATATCATGGACCACAAAAAAGACAAATGCAAGTGTAGGATATGTGAGCCATAACCTTCCCAAGAGACAAAGAAGTATCAATGCCACTGGAGAGAGGTGAGATGTCCCCTGGAGCACTGCTGTCTGCTGTGGTTGAGAAAGACGAAGCCCTGCTGGTGCAGTTGCAGAGCTGGGCTACTAGGAACATCAGGGGAGTTCGTTGTATCAGCTTCAGCCTCCATTGCCCAGTGAGTGACAGTTGAGAGAGGACATGGCAGCTTTCTTTAATGATAGCAGTGGGTAAACACAGAGGAGAGGAAAGCATGATTCCGATCAAGGCTATGTTGGCACATGAATAAATACAAACTGACCATGGCTACACTGAGGTTTGGAGAGTTTCTAGTTGCTTTTGGGCAGGGGTATGGCAGAAAGGCATTCACTGGGTCTGTGGGAGGGATTGTACAATGTGGTGATGGTGGCAGCAGGGGCCTGGGGTTGATGTTCCTGCATGTTGCTGACTGGCACTCAAGGCTTGATGGGGCTCAGTGAGATAGTAAATATTCTTTACTCCCCATGGCTTCCTGTTGCCAGTCTGCCCTCCTGCTCTCTCCCTGAGAACCCATGTGCACTGGCTCACCCGATGTCAATGTCCAGGCCCTGTCTAGGATTCCCGTTTAGCTGATGGGAATCAGGAAAAACTGAATTGCGACATGTTAGCATTACGGTAGAACAAGTGAGATGGGACACAGCCCGGGCTTCATGGAGGCACCACTTCCCCGGGGCCAGCTGAGGCCATTTTGGGCAGCTGTGCTGACCTTCTGCCAAGACTTGGTTTTGATCAGCTGTGTTTCAGCAATTTTTGTGTGCCAGGGGAGCTGTCAGGCTCCATTTTAATTGCTATCATACAACATCATCCCCTGCAAACCAGAAACTACAGTTCAGAGTTTTTTGTCCACTTCTTTCAAACAAATGTGTTTTTTTTTTCTTTCCTCCCTTTTTACCTCTCCTCCCTCCCCCTATTTTTTCTTTTCTTTTTCTTTTTTTTTTTTCTCCCAACACTGGTTGATATTTACCAGAACCCAGTGTGATTTAGTGACCTTGGGCATACTGTGCACTTTAATTTGTCAATTTGGGAAATTAATTTGTGGAAGAATGAGTCGAAGTCAGAGGTCAGGCAGTTGGAGCGCAGACCTGCTGACATGTTGACTGTCGGTGGGGGGCTAATGAGAGCACACCACCAAGCGAACGGAACAAAAGCAGACAGATTACACTGCCCTCTCACTGGCTGGAGTCAATAGCATCGGGCCGTTGTGCCTGCATTGCTGCCATGATTCTGCCTCATGCCGCTCAGGCAACCAGTCAGGAACAGCCAGCGTGGTCTTCTAGGAGAAAGGGATCTGTCGCTGGGTGCGAGGTTGCTTCACGGTGAGGATGGAGAGCTTGTCGTGGCAGCTCCTCCAGCCTGACCAAGGCGTGGAGGGAGCCACTGGCAATGTTACATGTGGGTGTTTGCAGTCCCTGAGTGTCTGTGGCCACTTGGAGTCGAGGTGAATTTCAGCATCTCCTCTGGGTGCAATGGCTGTGACTGATGAAGCGGGATTTTCTTTGTGCAGGCAGCATTTGCCTGACTTTGCACAGCCTACGAGGTTGGCTGCAGAGCTGGAGAGCTTGCTGGGCAGCAAATAAGAAACATGGCAGCTGCTGCTCAGCATCTTTCAGCTCCAAAATCCCTTTCCCGCTCAGCTGGCAAGGTGTGTATGGGCTAGGCCGATTCCTGTAGGTGTTTGCCATTCATCTGCATGCAGGACGAGCAGAGGTTTGACCGCAAACAAGATCTGAATGTACTGGATAGAGATTGCATCTGCTGCCCTGAGGCAGCCAAACTGCTGCATCATGGCTCAGGCTGCCCCCAAGCCCTGTGGCAAAATGAATGAGCTTTAGAGGATGACGAATGCTTTAAAGCGCCAGCAAATTCTTGGATCCTGCCTTTGAAACAAGGCAGGAGTCATGCAAGAGACATGACTAGGTCATGTGAAAGGCAAGATCATATCCACAAGTCTGCCAGGGAAGGGACTCAACAGGACATGCTTGTTAGCTATGTACGTCGAGGCAGAGGCTCCAGCAGCTCTGGAATATGGCAGCTTCTGGGCCTGAGTGCAAAAGCTCCAGTCCTTGCATTCAATCCTTTTTCTTTAGGGGTTAGCAAAAGCTGGAAGGACCAGACTCAGCATGCACAGCCCACAGGGCAGGGGGAAGAAACTACTTGTTTTGCTCTGGCAATAACAGCTGGCTCTGCACACACGAAGCAAGGGTAGGTTTGGAAAGGTGTTTCTTGCTGTGATGTAGCTGACTAAAATGTGAGGTACATTTGGGGAAGGGAACGCTGAGAGCTATGAAAGGAACCTCTTTTCCTCCTGTAACAGATAAAGAAGATGAAGAAAATCTCACTGGAGCAGCAGCCTTCCTGGCCAGGAAGGTCTCCACAGCTCTGAGTGTGCTTTGAGATTTGCACTTGGAGCAGTGCATGGCTCCCAGAGTCTCGTATTCTGGGGACTGAGCTTAGTTTGCAGCTATGGCACAACAGCTCCTCAACTTATCCAGGTCATCTGGTGAATGTGAGGTTGAGTTTGCAGATCTCAGGCAGACATTGCCATGGGGAATGCAGATGAAGACAGCCCTGGATCTCATAACTCATCTGGTACTGCTCTAACACGGAGTCTCCTTCAGCAGTCACTTGTCTGACTTCAGCTGTCATTCCTGATGTGGTTGTTCATGTCTTCTCATGGGTGATTCAGGCTCCTCATTTGGAAGGACTACAAGGTGCCTTGTATTTCCATGTTCGCCTCCATGCCATCAGATTGGCCTGCTCTCAGCCACACAGCTCCTCCATCCCTGCTGGCTGCTGCGACTCTGCATTGTGATCATCACCATCAACATCCTTTCTCATGGACTTCTTACATTTTGCTGTAGCTGGAGAAGACCTTCTCTTGCAGCTTTCACTAAGCTTCTGAGATTTGTAGGCAACTGAGGGGTCATTAGACAGCATCCGGGACACTGGAAAGGAGAAAGTGAGGTCAGGCAGACTGGGGGAGCAGAAGAGCACCAGGAGGATGACTTTCATAGACTGGCAGGAAGTTGAGACCTTGCAGACCCCATCCCTGCAAACCATCTTTATCTTTGTGGTTTGCAGCATTTAAAATCTGGTTCCCATGCTCCTCTTTCCTTCACAGGTTAGACTGTTCACAATATACCTTGCTCCCAATATGCCTTGTCCATCACTTTGCAGTAAGTAGTGAGAAATTCCTGCACATTTTTTTATTTCCAAACCTCAGCAAAGGTCTCAGCAACTTACAAATTGTTTCTCTTTTGTTTCCCAGACCTAACAGGAGCATGCAACTCGCCTGGGAAGTGCAGCACGTAACTTCCAGGAAAGCCGAGCAGCTGGAGTGGTGGTGATTCAGGCTTCAGGCATTTAAACAGTCATGCTCTTCATGTTTGCTCTCCACTCCCCATGTACAGGAGACAAGCCCCGGCCCGCAGTGGCCCCTGGGCACCCAGTGCTCATGGGTCAGCTCTCTCCTACGTGCCCTGATTCAACCAGTGACAGTCACTTCATGCCAATGTATGTTTTCCTCTGGTAGGAAAAATCATAGCAGTCCTTTGCTGAATTTGTCCTGCCATTATGCAGGGGGTGATTGCTCCATCCCCATCACACTGCTCCAGCAAAGCCTGTTCTTCCACCCAGCTGGCAGGGAGCTTGTCTTGCTAGGATTTGGACTTGGACATCAGACACATTGTGGGCATGGGCTGAGAAGAGTCCTCTCAGCTCACCTTGTTCTGCCCTATTAAATTAGCTCTGAGACAAATGACTAAGGACAATTTTATCCAGCAGATTTAAGCTCACCTCTAACCTGGATGTGCTAACTAGAGCAGACTGTCTCATTGCCTTTTATCACTGCTGTATTAACCTGGGCTACCTAAGTGGCAGTAAGGATAGACAAGAGCAAATAACAGATACTTTGCTTTGCTGGCAAGCTGAGAAATAGAAACAACAGTGTTTTGAGTCTACTATTCAGAAATTATGACATGTCTAAATATAGAATATGTCTTGTTTTGAGGCTTCAGAAGCAATTTGTTTTGATTCCAGCCCTTTAGATAAAAACAAAGGAAATCTGGAGGGAGAGTAAGCTTAGTTTGCTGAATGGAAGTAACAAAACCCGTGTACTTTGTAGGTCAGCTGCAAGGACACTCAAAGGGAATTTGGGAGCTGTGGGCTCAAAGCTTCTGGCTGCTTGATTTGCAGTAGGGACTGCTGGCTCGGCTGCTCTCTTGGTTCACAGGAGCGGGTCAGGGGAACAACTGAAATTGCTCTGCTCTCTAAATTTCCAGTGAGGACAGGTCTTGCCCTCCCAGGCTAGACCATCTCCCATGGGAGCCTGGGTCAAAGTGTGACTCTTACTCCTTCCTCCCTCCCCAGCCAGTCTCTTTCCTTCCCTTTGGTGAGAAAAGATGAAGTTTCCTGGTCAGCCCAGCTTCAAAAATTGAAACATTTCATTCGGGAAAAGCCCAGGCAGATCCTGTTGTCCATTTCTCAGTTTTACTCATTAATTTTTTTTGCCTGCTCCCAAACTGGCTTTGCTACATTTATCAGCAAATAGTGGGTCCATGGCTAACATTTTTTATCATGAACGCTGGTCTGGCTGCCAGGCATCACTCCTTGGAGACCGCACATGCAGATCCCAGGAGCTCACATTTCCCTGGTCTGTGTCACTTGTGGTCTCACCCCGGCTCGCTGCATGCTGCTGGTGATCACTGATCCCTTCTCAGTTATTCTGCCTGACTTCCCCCAGGCTCACGTTTTGGCAACTAGCACCACTTTCAGTTCTTGAGCAGATCTAAATCCAAACCCTACAGCAGATGTGAGTCTTCGCCAAGGCACAGCTGGTCTCTGGGGGAAGCCACCTGCAAATCCCAGGGAAGCAGAAGCTGCTGAGGTGTCATCTCTTTGGAGATGAATGTGTTGTGCTCTGCAAAGCAAATCTGTGTCTCAGGTTTTGGACTCATTTTTGCTTTCTGTAGCTCTGGTAAAATACCCATGTTTTAACAAGAGAGACCTGGGTTAAATCTAAACAGAAGCTGCCCCTTTAAATTCATACCCCATCATGAGACAACAACTCAAGTTACACGCCTTTAATTAGCTAGAGCTTGGTGTATTTTTGAATCCAAGTTGGTTAGGCTTAAGTTTAGGGAGACTACTAGGGACATGGACAGGGCCTTTTCCCAGCGAGTGCAGGATTACTCCTCTTGGGTATATTTCTGGCCCCTTACACAGTCTTATGCTACACACTCCTCATCTTGGTTCAAAAAGGATCACCTGAGTCGGTGGCCTGGCAGACTGTCTCTTGGCCTGTAAGTCAGCCTTTTGGATGCAGCAGTTGTGGCTGTAAGCTCTTCCATTCCTTAAATAGCCAACCATCCATCTAGCCTCCTTCAGCGTCTCTCTGTGGGATCCAGATAGGGTTGCAGAGTCTGACTATTTCTCCCTCCCTAACCCCAGCATTCGTCTGCAAAACTGACAGCCCCTCTAGCAACGTGTTGGCATTTCTGCAGTTGCTTGCCTTGCCACAAGGTTTGAAAAGCTGGTTTTGGGGTAATGTTTGGTCCAAGCTGGACTTGTAGGAGATCTGGTGAAAATGTCCATACTTATACAGCTAGACTCATTTGTAGAGTCTGAAATACAACTAGTTATGTCCAATGTGTCATTTTAAAATAAGTCAGACATATCTTCTTGTCTCTGGCCATTTATCAGAGTTTTGCATCTGGGGAAGAACAACACCATGCACCAGTACAGGCTGGGGGCTGACCTGCTGGAGAGCAGTGTAGGAGAAAGGGACCTGGGAGTCCTGGTGGACACGAAAATGACCATGAGCCAGCAATGTGCCCTTGTGGCCAAGAAGGCAAATGGCATCCTGGGGTGCATTAGAAAGGGGGTGGTTAGTAGGTCAAGAGAGGTTCTCCTCCCCCTCTATTCTGCCTTGGTGAGGCCACATCTGGAGTATTGTGTCCAGTTCTGGGCCCCACA
>VZRW01009597.1:373208-465938 GCA_013398125.1 Aegotheles bennettii
TCTGGCAGGGGGGGTGGACTAGATGATCTTTTGAGGTCCCTTGCAACCCCTTAGATTCTGTGATTCTGTGATTCTGTGATCTCCTGGTGCTGGAGTGTCACATCTGTCCTTTTTTCATCTGGAGGTGCTGAGTCCTGCTTCTTTAGCTGAATATGCTGGATTTGGGTTGTGGCACAGGACAGCAGTGTAGTTAAACAATGTCTTGATGAAGTATCACCATTCAATGACAGAAGTTGTTCTTCTTTAAAACTATGCCACTATCACAAGTAAACATTATGTAAAGCACACCCAGTGAGTTTGGGAATTTACTGACATCACTAGAAATATTTGGAAATCTTCACTGATTACTTTTGTCTATGTCACCCAAGGAATGAACAAGCAACTCCTCATCCTAGGGAGACTACAGAAACAACTGGGACCAGAGCAAAGAAGGGCTCTGAAGGAGACAAAGTGCAGGAGGGCTAATCACTCATGGATCAGTTACTGCAGGGTCTCAGTGTGGAGAAGGTTCCTCTGGGCTCCACCATGTTTATCTTGGTACTGGCTCTTTCCTTCCACAGCCACATAAATAATCACACACAGCTAGGAAGGTTAAGAATGGATTCACAAAACCATCACCAGAGACACATAAAGTATATTTTGAACAACCTTTTAGCTTCTAGCAGCAGCCATTGCTGCTGAAGCTTGACTGGGACCTCTCTGGTGTGAAAACATGATGAAGCTGCTTCTTTCTGCAGTGTGTCCTCTGCAGGGCTGTGTCTGCAGTGGTGGAAAGCACATTGGATATGTGTGAAATAAAAGGAACATTTGGCTGACTCGTTAGAAAGCAAGGTGAAATCCCTGGTTCGATGGACAGATGAGCCCTGTGTTCATTGGAGGGGAAAGAATCCTTTCTCCCTGCTGTCTTCCTTCCTAAAGAGTGAAAGTTTCCTGTATTCCCTCCTTGACAGCCATCAGTCCTGGTCCTGACTCTTTACACCTGTGTGAGGGCTCAGATCAGCATTAACCCTTTGCTTGCTGGAAACCCGGCATATCCTGTGGACACTGCTCTCCTTGGTCTCAGTCTTCTTCCCTCTTAGTTCCCATCCCTACCGGCAGTCCCAGCTCACCTGACCTGCATGGCAGCAGAGCTGAGCAGTGAACAAGCCAAGGGATGTGTGATCCTTGTGAAGAGAGAAAGAGGACGGCTTCTCTGGATGGGAGCTGTTTCCTAAATGCCAGGGCTTTCCTGTGCTTTCTCTTCCAGATTAAGAAAGCATACGGAAGAGGTAGGTTTGAAAGTTGAGACAAAACCTCACCTCCAGGTTTCTGCTTGCCTGGACTCCTGACAGGGCAATGGGGAAGGTCACGGCTCTGCAGAAGCTCTGGGTGCACTATGGAGTGCATGATAGCATGCACTAGCTATGGAGCACAGGTGCTGACAGGAGGGTGAAGGCACCTTGAGGTGCCCAGAGGTAGGAGATTCAGCATCTCCATGAATGGCACTCCCCACGCCTGTGTTTTCTTCTCCCTCTCACTCTCATTAGTTCCCAGTTTTACTGAATCCTGGTCTCCTTACTGCATTGGGGCTCTACTCTAATTCCTGGTTTGCCTTTCTTGGTCCTTGCCTTTCCAGCCTGTGGTCCTATTTTCCAGCTTGGCTCCTGTCCTCATCCAGCACCTTGGTCCTTTTTGGTCTTGCCCTCTTCTCTGTTTAGTTCAGATCAGAGGAAGCGCTGATGCTGTAGTAGCTCAGGATTATTGTGATGCACAGAAACACAGACAAGCTCCTTAACACCAGGCTGCTGCAGGCACTCTGCAAGGAAACACATACCGAGGTGTTGCAGTAAGTCTGTGCTTGATAGGTTCAAACACTTGTCTGCATGGTCAAATCTGGGGGAGGAGAGGAATTTTCACAGGTACATCACAAGAGAGACTGCCTACATCTCTGCCTGATTCTTGCTCCATGGCACAGTGCTACTAGTTCTGCTCACTCAGCTTGTCTTATGTCAGCAAACAACACACTTTCCCCCTTTGCTTCATTCACAGAAACATCTGAGCTATTTGGGAGATGTTTTTCACAATGTGCATAGCAGTGAATAGTTCACTCTGAGGCAAAAGTCTGTTCTCAAAAGAATCTTTGCAGGAGGGAAATCCAACAAATCTGTAGGCAACTGAAAAAAAAATCTCCTGTGATGGGAAGCATTGGGCAACCTCATAATCTCTTTTTGCAACTTAATAGTATTGCTCCACAGTTCTTTTGCAAATCATTTGCAGGTATGAAATTTTTCCTCATCTAAGGGTTATTAATATTAAATACAGCAACCATACATTATTTATACTGTTTTATTCACGTATGAATTTTAAATCAATTTTTAAAAGGTGCAGTGCCAGGGATGGAAATTAATTACTTAGGGCAATAAAAAGGGCAAATCAAGGAGAAAATTAACGAGAGATATTAAAACTATCATGAAATACTTCCTTATATCGGAAGCTTCTAGACTGGAACAGCATTTGGCAGGAAAAGCCAGCATCCAGGTCATTTTAAGCTAGAGAGGATAGTCCTCAAATACACTGAATGTGGTGGTCAGTCAGACGGAAAACAGATCCCGTGTAAGTGAGGAAAGGATTGCAACAAGCACATTTCTCTGCTACAAAGACATTAATTCAGACAATCTCTGTTGTGCTTGCCATACTTAGCAGGGCTCAGGCCAGGATGTAAGCAAGGCCAGAAACTGGCCTCTGAATCTGAGGCCTGTCTTGATATTTTAGGTTACCCTAGGGTCTTATTGTTGCCCCTTCACAGTGGCTTAAGGGAGTATGCAAGGCAAGTGGGGACACCAGGCTGAATGAGAAGGGACCAAGTTCAGCCAGATATTTTAGAATGGAAATAATCTCACTTGGCTTTAGTCATTAAAACCTCTATGCAAATCAGGTAGGCTCCATGTGTAATACAGAAAAAGAGAGACCTCTACAGAAGTGTCGGCCTCTGTTGACTGGACAGCTAAGGTAACTTGAGATGAATGTCACTTGGGTATTTAAGTAGCTGAAGGTTCACCTGAAAATTGCTGTGGAAATGCTGACAACTATGGTAAGTACAAAAGACACCACAAATGTGCCATAAAGAGGTGAACAACATAATTATTTTTTTCCATAATTCAAAATGCTTTACCATAATGTCTCCTCTTTATTTCTTGTCATCTCATTTTACCGTGATGGCACTTTGAGTCTCTCAGGCAATGTAAAGAGGATTTAAGCACAGTAGAGCCCCTTTCAGCACCAAGATCATTAGCAGATTGAAACAAAGTGCTCCCTTATATTTGCGAGTAAATTATTTATTATGTGTGTTAGAGAGATGGATGGCTATGGAGATTCCTGGGGAAAACCATGCTGTGACAGAGATTAAATGGAGCCCTTGAGAGTCTCTCTCCCTGGGTCAGATTCCTCCCAGGTCTCTGTGGTTTCACTGATCTCAGTACAATTTACACCAAAGATAAGTTTAGACCTTTAGTCCCAGATCTCAGGGGAAGCCTTGGCTACTTAAAATGCACAGAGGACCTGGATGAGAACATTGTCCCTTGAAGCAGTGGCGTGATGAATATGTGTATTATTCATAACAGAGAATCAGTAGATGAATACACTAGCAGAAACACTGCACATCAGTAACCAGTCTATTTCATTAGTTTTTCTTTTCACTGGATCCCTAATCATTCACCTTTGGACTGTGCTAGATTAAAAAAAAAGATACATCCCTATGATAAACAAGAAAGAGGTACAATTAGGTGACAAAATAGCAGAAATAAAACAAAAGTGCTTACACTTTAGCATTGTGAAATAGCAGCTCGCTTGTTTTTTTCCCCTCCTGTCTTACATGCAGATGGAGGAAGTATGCTAGGACCTAGAGGAAACAGTTCTCTTCATACACTCTCTATCTTCTTCCAGAAAGAAAAATATTATCCACAGAAACAGAAATATACAATGACATAAAAACCACCTCAGCTGGTTTAGAAAAAGGTAAACTACAAATCAGTGTGAGAATTTTTTTTCTTCAGTAAGCTACAGAAGTTGTAAAATATTACTGAAGTGTTCTTAGAGGAAGAGGCTGTGTATTGAAGACATAAACTATTATAGTTGTAATTTAGCTGCTAGCTGAGTGAAAGTGCTATATAATCATAGCTCGCTCATAGTCATTAATTTTCTTTTACTTTCTTACTTTTGCATGCCTCAATCTTTTACCTAATAATTAAACAATCAGTTGCTCAAGGCAAGGTTGCATTCATAAAATATCCATTACCCAGCCCACATTCGGTACTGCCTGCATTAAATGAAAAAGGCAGTACCTTAACAGAATTTATTGCTATCATAAATGTGAAGAATAAACATGTTTCCTTTCATTTTACTCCAGATTTTTTTCAATTTTGTTATTTAGAATATGATTGTGAGATAACACACAGGAATATGTGAAATGCTACACAACAAATATGACTTGTCTTTTTGAGACACTCTGGGCTAACCAAAGAGTTGTCCAAGCTTATAGCTAGTTGATGGGCACAGCTATGGAGTATTTAGCTAAACCACCCAAAGCCTATTTATCAGTATCTGTTTGGTGTATAATTTAAAAGAGAAGCTGCTCATTTCAAGGCAGCAGCCCAGTGCCTCCCAGTTCAGCCCAAGTATGAACTATGGGAAATTTTACTATTTCTCATCTGCTGGAACCAGGAGGTGCATGAGCATACACAAAATAATCAAACGAACTGAAACATGAGTATTTCTGGACACATTTTCCTCCCTCTCCCATCCAAAAAGATCAGTTTCAGCTTAGCAGAAATTTAGGTCAATTCTTACTTTGTTTAAACTGGCTAGCTTTCCTATGCCCTCAATATCTACTCAGTGCTACTAATCTGCAAACAAGATACAATGCACTGATTCAAACACATGCTAATTTTAGGGCATCATTCTGCCCTTGATGTGAGCAGGGAGCTCCTATTGATCTCTGTAGGGGTTGGTAATGCTCGCTGAGAGCAGATAGGGCACTAGATTTCCTCCCATGTATATCTGTGATAAAGACTAAAAACTCAACATTAAGAAGTCCTCCCCTGCGGCCAAATTCCCAGATGGTGTAAACCAGTAGAGCTTTAATGTCTTTAGTGGGGCTTTGTTGATTTATACCAGATGATGATCTGGATACTAGTTTTCCCACATTTCACTTGCAGGTCACTTGTTGGAAAGAAAGTCTGGAGCTGAACTTTCGACAGCCCCCTGCATCCTCCCACCATCCACCCAGAGCATGGGACTCCCTCTCTGGTCCTCCGGATGCTTAGAAAAGCCTCAAAAGATGTAAGTGGTTTGAGAATCACTGTCTCCAGACAAGTGGCTTGTAATATTCACCAGAGAATGATATATCAGTCTGGGTAGGGTTGTAAGCTGAGGGCAGGATGGGTGAGATGGCACACTGGGCTCCTGGGATAGCTTTGAGATTTTTACCAGCAGGGCTGATGAGGCAGGGAGTGAAAAAGCTTTATGGAAAAGATCTGCAGGCCTCCCATCCAGATGGTAATTATGGGCAAGTAGGTCAGGCAATGGTGAAAACAAGTGTTCCTTGAGAGGTTCTCCCAGTTGTCGTCAGTGAGAAGTACTTACCAGTACCTGTGCCAACATCTGGCCATATAGTCATGCAGGGCAGAGTAATACAGTGCTTTGGAGAGATGCATCTTGGGCGCTGGCAGCAGTCAGAAAATTTCAGGTCAGTAAGTTTGTCACTCTGCAAATGCAATCGGACTTCTTTTGGAGACTGTGCGCTTGCTAGCTGTGCATCAGCTTTGCAGGGTGCTCTGGTCAACAGAGATAGCCTTTAGACATCAAATCCATATTTGGCTATTTGATTCAACAAGCAGCAAAAATTTAAAATATGTACCTTAAGCTTCAGAACAACAGCTGGCAGGAGGTGTTAAGTTTTAAAACAGTTTGTGAAGATTTTTGTGTTTATTGCCAGTGAAAATCTTGTTTAAGAAACAGAAGTTAGGAAAGGATAAGAATGAAAAACCATCAGTCAAGAGGAGAGTAGACCTTGTTCCAGGATGGAATCAAAACAATGCCCTGGGGAGTCACACAGACATTGTTTCAGGACTTAGTACATCAATGTTTGTGGGTAAAATTAATTGAGATACAATGTGAGCCAAGCATGCCTAAGCTTGCTAATCGGATAAGGATATTGCAATCAAATGACATCAGTAAGAAACTGGTGAACACATGCCATGGTATGTGTATGGCAAGGTATAAGGACTGGTCCACACTGTGCAGAGCTGGCACAGAGATTCCCAGGATGTCAGAAGATCCTGATCTCCCTGGTGCAGAAGTCCATAGGTGAGACCAGATGAAGAGAAGAAGTGCTACCAAGCAGCTATTCTCACAGAGAGGCTACTTCTAAGCTGCCCATAACCAGAAATCCTGTTTTTGCAGGACTGCAACTACAGGCATCTCTTGTGGCTTTTACTATAGTCCATATTTGTGTCTGTTCTCATTATTCAGAGGAAGCACATGAGAAACATGCCCTATCAGTACATGCATGCAGCCGAAGACTTTTGTTCTCAGCAGGTAGCTAATGGACTGCAAAGCCCTTTCCCCAGCCCCATTAAGAGCGCTTGTTTATGTCTGGCCTTGTGCAAGAATAAAGTATAGCTTTGCTCTCTGACCATACTTTTGTGCTGGAGTACTTGACACTTACTGGAAGGGAAACTTCATCACTGTCATTGCTATTTACTGACACCTTTGTAGTGGCTCTCAGTAGATCAGCTGAGGCCTGAAAGGACATAGCAAAGGATCTGTGTCTTCCTCTTTGGCCATGTCTCCTGAGAAGTGGGAAGTGGGCAGATGTTCTCTTGGCACCTGTCTTGGTGCCAGGGAGCTCTGCAGCCTGCAGACTTGTTGCTCCATTATCTCCCAAATTGCAAATTTACTCACAAGTGCTCATCAGGCTGTGTTACCCTTTTCTGCCGTTGCTCTAGGAATTTGTGATGCTTTTGGCTGAGGCAAGGAACACTACATATGTGTGCTGCTTCAATAGTGCTTTATATGGCATATTTATAGCCTATACCTACAGCCTACCTATTCATTATGGCTGGGCATTATGCAATGGGACACTGCCACACTGCAAAAGCTTGCTTTTTCTGCCCCGAGGGAAATGTGTGTTCCCCACTCCTGCCATTTCCACATGTTGCAAGAGGCTGATGTTGCTCGAGCACCTTCCTCTTCATCTGACCTCAGCCCAGGTGCACGGAGGCAGGGGGGCACCCGAAAAGGGAAGGCTTACGTTGCTCTCTAGGGAAGCTAAGCAGCACCAGGAGTACTCGAGTGTGGCTGCCAACCGCTGTCGGAAGCCTCAGAAGTGCACTCTATATTGCTTTATTATTTCTTCTTTGCTAATTATTTCCTAAGGTGGAAAGGGGGGGTTAAGGAAAGCAAGAGAGTGCGAGGGCAGCAGCAGAGCGTGCTCACTGGCAAGGCACAGCAAAGGCACTTGAACTGGCTCTAACACACGCAGAGCAGCAGGAGGTCTGTGAGTTGGAGCCGAATTGTTTCTGTTCTGATAAAAGAAGCCAGCATCGGCATAAATGTGTTTTTATTGAGCCTGTTCAAAGCATTGTGCAAAGCAGCAGGCACAGAAAATGCTGCATGCATCTGCTGGAAAATACATGGGACGAGCACTGTGCAGGTTGTAAAGGAAAAGTACCCACAAGCTGAGAAGAGCCAAAGTAGAGGGGCCTTTGTACCAGCAAAATTCAGCCCCTGTTGCATGTGTATCCCGAATGTTGTTCGTGAGTGATGTGCTCATATGTGGGCTTGCTCACTGCCCTGGTCCCACTCATGGGGCAGACTGGCCCCCTTGCCCCCTTGCTCAGTCTTAGGAAGAAGGACACTGCTTTCCTTGCCAGAAGCGTGTGGGGTAGGAGTCAGGAGAGTAGTAAGAAGCAGCTGCTGCTTTTGGTGGGATGTCAGCATGAGAGTGTTGGGGACTGTTCCTAATGTCAGTGAAGGATTTAACTGGAAAAGCGACTTTTTTACCATCCATTTTTGAAAACAGCTAAGATGGTTTCCCTCTCTCTCCTGCCCGCTAACTGGAGCTGTGCCCCAGATGCGGAGGCACACAGAAAGTGGCTGCAGGTTACTGTGTGAGCCCATATAGGAGAAGCTATCAGCTGAGGTGCTGTGCTCTTTGCCTGATTTCTTTCTTGTAAGGAGCCTGTGGTAGCCTGACATAATTATTAGTGTTTCTTATTTTTCACTTGCTCTTGGAAAAACTGCTCTAAGGAGCTGTTGACTATCTGTAATTGATTGCTTACGCTCTGGCAGAGGATGGGTTGCAGCATGAATGTCAGTGGTAGCTTGGAAGCAGTCTGGGGAGATGGCACCTTATTACTGTGAGGAATGCTCACCCAAAGACAACAGGCACACTAAAGCGAAACAGGAATAAAACAGCCTGGATAAGATCAGAAACAACACCCTTGCATATGCCCAGCCCTAACCTAAGAGTAAAACAAACTTGTATTGAACCCTTTCTGACGCATGAAAGAAGGCATTTTTCTTGCTTCCATAATGGTATTTTTCAGAAGGAAATCTTAATGTAGCTGAGTAAACATGGGAAAATTGGCCTGTGAGGTTTTGACACAACACTGGAGACTAAGGGTTGTGAAAGTCCCTGAGTTGTATGTGCTTGTCCACACTGTATTGATCCTCCTCAGCTCCTGTGGAATGGGGACTAGTTTGTACCCAATGAAGAGTGTTACCCTGCCCAACACCAAAGTGGTAGCTATCCCAACCTAAAATAACATCCCTTTCTGATAGAGATTTCAGTTTCAGTTCTTCCCTGGAGCACCTCCAACAACTCCAGTGGTGTTACACTGGAGATCATACCCCCGTTCTTCCCGTAACATAGGCTGACTGCTTGTGTTACGTGCTCCTCTTACTTCCTCACAAAAACTGCTTCAGTTTCAACATCCCCAAGTTTCCATCTTCATTGGCACTTCATTTTCAGTGGAGCACAATCAAAAAAGTACTGAACATGTTGAGAAGGGACTTACTCATCTGGAAACCCTCAGTATCCTTAGACCTCAAAATGGTAACTGGACCCTTGAAAGCATCTCTTTAATGGTGATTCACCAGGTTTCAGATGTGCATGGCTCTTCACTGCACACAAAAACTGCCCTTGAAATCCCAGTGGTGGAGTAAGAAGTCAAACTTTTGAGATATGTGTACTTCAGAAGAGTCCTCTTGAAATCAGTGGCTATATGTTTACTAGGGAGATTTAAACTTCCTGGCATAGAGTACTCCCAAATATTTCTGGAGACTACTGCATTTAAGAGAGAGAGTATAACACTGGGCAGCAGCAAGGGCAATGGCAAAGGCTTGTTCCTAAAATGACTCCAGGACTCACCAGCCATGTGTCCCTTCTGGCTGAATCTTCACCGACAGGGTTGAGTGCAAAGCTTAAACACTTTGCAATTCAAACACACACAACCAGAGTTTCTTTGGTCCATCTAGCAGAAAATACATGGTGTGTGTTGTCAATAACACACCTTCTCTCTAGGGTTTTTTCCCCCCCTTTTCTTCTTATATAAGCTGGGACCAATCTCCAGGGTAAGACACAAGGAAAACACTGGGTGTTGTATTAAGGTGCTACACAATCTTGGCAGTCTTCTTATGAACTCATATTCCTTCAGGTGTAGGAAGGCTGGGAGAGCATGTTTAGACTAGCAACTCTCAAGAACAGGAAAAGCCTAGCAGAAACACCAGGGAGAGCCTCACTGTTTTATTTTTAGATTTAAATTTTTTTTAAAAAATATTATTATTTACTTATTTTACCTCAAAAAAAGCATGACAGGCAATTTCTGTGAAGAGCTGAGCTGCTTATCTCACCTTGCTGGTGTTTGCATATGATTGTGTCTGCATTTCTGTGAGCCTTGTGCAGTCTAAATTGTCTGACTCTTCTCCATATATATCAAGATCCTGTTTATGAGAAGAGTACCGGTATTTGAGTCTTTTCATCTCAAGGAAGCAGTTTGCTGTCTGGTACTAAAATAACTGCTGCAGGAATCAGTCTGTATTTTTAGGTTACAGGATGAATCGGGGACTGGCCTTACACATTCCTATGGCTTCTAAGCTTCCTATTGCACCACAAGGACTTGCCAAGGTGCTGGGACAAAACACATTTAAAGCTAAATACCACACAAAGTGCTGCAAGGAGGCTGAGTGTCTGCTCCATATGAGCAGCCTTTTGTTTCCTTGCAGAGCAGTAGCCACCACCAAGAATTAACGCAGGATTTGGCAGAGCTCACCGGCTGACTGTGCATACTCTATGGCAATCTAGCAAGTCTTTGCAAGGACTGCCTTGCTCTGGGAGCCTGTCCTAGTCAGCTTGTAGTCACAGGAATACTCTCCTGTGTCATGCTGACATTGTACTGACATCAGCTTGATGATGTAAAATGTCTACAGCCTGTTTTGGGTGAAGGAGCAGAAGGAAAAAAGATGCCATGAACACCATGATATACAAGCTCAAGCAAACTGAGTGGCATTCAGAAACAAAGTCAAGTTCAGCCCAGGCGCTTTTCAGTAATTCCAAGTTCTCCTGAATGGGACCAGGCTGGCTTTGGGGCTGAAGCTTTGACGATCCTCATGCTAGCTAGACTGCAACTGAGCAAGACCTCATGGTCCTTGGACTCTTCCACTTCCAGAACTGGCTGCAGTGAAAAAAGCAGGAGGCAAGAGTGAAAGTAGAGGGAAAGGAAACCCAGCAAAAGATCTCGCTGTCTGAAGTTTCTATAACTCTGGCTCCTCTTCCAAATAAGGGCTAAATGCTCAAGCTTAGATATGTCTTCAAGCAGCTGAGAAGCTCTTTCTGGATGAAAGAATGTACAGAAAAGCCTCTGGTTTAACCAAGAGCACATGCCTGCTCATAAAAGCATTATAGCACTGGTTTAGTGCCTAAATTGTTGCTGAAATCCAGAGAGGTTAAACACATGCTGCTTTGCTGAACTGCGTCTAGAGGTAGGGAGGAAAAGATATAAACTAATAAGCAATAGCAGGAGCAGAACCCAGGTCTCCTGAACAAGCATCAGCAACTTGCTCCACCAGGAGCTACTCAGGGCAACTGCCTGTTACAGATTAGGAAAGTGCTTGTTGTGGTGGGGCCCAGGGCTCTATGTTGTCTTCCGATGAGGGTCATACATTGAAATAAGTAGATGAAGCTGCTGTCATGGCTTTCTGTTCCCGGACAACCTCTTCTTGATGCTATTTTTTTATGGAAGGGTTCAGAAGCCTGTTTAGCCTGTCAATCTGCTGCTGTGTTGACAAGAGAAAGTTGAGCAATTTCCCTTTTGGGTGATTCAGCATTCATTTTCCAGCAAGAAAGGGAAAGGCTGAAATTCCTATATAGTGATGATGTGAAGTGTTGAGTTGGATGGGCAGGTTTCTCATCTTCATCTGTTTGTAAGGTATCAAGGACTGTTCTTAAGCATTTGTTAATCTAATTGTCTCACTAGGTATATAAATCATACAGCAAAGACAGATGGTTCTGCTGGACACATGTGGTACTGCTGATTACTCTCTAACACTAGGAAAATTTTGGAAAAAAATACTTAGTAATTAGATGAGGACACAATTACCCCTCCTGCTTTCCTTGTACTACTTCTTGCAGACTTTTTCTAGGAAAACATGAAAGGAAGAACATATCTTTCTAGATCACCACTTAATAAGGCTTTTAATTGAACATAATCCAGACAACAGTGAAGGACAGGAGTTCAGTCAAGACATTTTATTTGTAAAGGATTCACATGTGGTAGCATCAAATGTCCTAGTTATTTAGTGACAGCAAGTTATAAATGTGGTGCCACAGGGTACTAGGAACTGCATGGGACTGGGTGGACTTGTAAGAACAATACCTTGTCCTGGTAACATCCTTTTAGTAAAATACCAGGTATACTTTAGTACTGAGCACTCTCAAGCATGAAGCCTTTTTCAAAACTGCAACACCTTGCAAAGCAGCTTTGCCAAGGCAACATTGCAGGCTCCTGCCTTGATTGTCTCTTAATAATTTCCATATAAAGCATGTGCACTTTACAAGAAAAGAACCCAAGCAGCCTGGTTTTTTTCTTGCAAAAAAGCCTTGCAAAAGTAACCCAAACTTTCTCCTTTCCCGGTGCTGTCACCAGGAATAAAGGCTCGGCAGGCAACATGGCTACTCGATATTAATAAATCAAGCAGTGCTGGGGAATGATGCCAGGCCCTGGCACTCACATGTCTCCACTGTTAATTGTTTGAACAGTCCCTGTCATGGCCAAGCGTGGTGCCAACTAATGCTCTCCCAAAAAATTCCTGGCACAGTGCTATAGCCAGTGCCAGCCAGCACTGGTTCCCAGGAGGTGGGTTGAAAATGGCCCTGCTGTTCTGGAGACGAGGAGAGTTCAATAGCATGGAGGTAGTCTTTTCTGTGCCAGTTGGCCTTGGGGACACCTCACAGTCCTGGACACATTTAGCTTATTAGTGTAGATATAGCCAATATGTCTTCAGGAATATCCCTGCTATTCTGAAGCTCATTTTAAAAAAACACAAACCAAAACCAAAAAACACACACACAACAAAAAACGACATGTGATTTAATATCAATAGTATTTTACTGGTGTTAAAACTGACTACAGTCAGAAAAGTATGTATGCAAACACAGCAACTCTATACAACACGTCTCCCTGTGGGTCTTCTGAGTTACGTCTCTCTGCTTTGTTCATTAAAGTGAATGTTTATTACACTTTAGTCCTGTTAACAATGCATAGACCCTACATCATATCCTAAGTCACTATGAAAGGATTCCACTGTTTAAAAACTTAAAGGGGTACATACATGCTCAGTTACACTTGTTGGAGTAAAAAGGAAGGGATATATTATAAAAAAACCTTTACACTTGCATAGGAGGTTTCACCCAATAATCTTCAAGCATTTCTTAAAGGAAGATAAATATCAACTGTCTTCATAGGGAGGCTGGGAATGGACATGCGGACCACCTGAGTGACTTGGCTAAGGAGTCAGTAGCACATCAGAAGACAACAGCAAGGTTCAAGGCTTCCCCTTGCCTCTTGCTGACGGCCCCAGAGAGATGTGACAGCTCTTGTAGAAGCAGCTAAGAATGGATGAACCTGTTGGAATAAAACAAGAACAAAACTTTTGCCTTGGGTTAGAGCAGAACAGAAACTTTTTAGAGACTTAAAAACCATTATTAAACATTTTTTTTCTTTTTATAAAATTTTCTCACGCTTCTGCACTTCCTGATTTAGGGTTGGACAGGAACCAGAAAATAAATACTAAAATACCATGAGAAAGGTTATTCTTGTGGTATTTTCACCCAGACTGAAAGTGTGGTGCACTCATGAGAAAGCATGTCCTAGAAAAATTTCCATAGCAGAGGTTCACATCAACTCAATCAAGTACCAGACAGTCTGTGAACTTCTGACTCCCTGTAGGTTCCTACATGCTTTTATATTTAAGAGAAAAGAGGCAGAAATCTCAATATCATCAGTGCTAGATCTGGGCTAATCTCCTGGGAGGGGCAACGCCTCTGGACAGGTGGAATTCAGGATTAGTGCTCTTGATTGCATGGTACAGCTGAAGCCCCACCAACCTCCCCTGCCTGCTCCCCATTCATTCCTGTGGGGCAGACCGTGGGTATTTGGGTGTGTTTTTAGCCCACCATTCCTCATGTTGCCTGGAAAGAGCCATGCTCAGAGCATCGCCAAAAGAGCTAGCTGTGGGGGGAAGAGGAGGCTTTGAGAGGACAAAGGGCCCTGGCAATCTGGTGTCATTTTTAATATACTTGGTACCAGGCCTCATAAAATGTTTATATAGCAGAATAATACAGGTGTAATAGCTAAACTTGCCTCTGACTACTACTACCCCCTATGCTGTGTTTATTGGTTGGAGCTTTTCACAGTTGAAATGTTCACTGAAATTGCTATCATGAATTTGTCTAGCACTGATTCCACTAAAAATGCCATGTCAGATGTTTGAACATCCTTTAGCACCTCAAAACTAAAAACCTGAAGAGTGACTGGCTGATGTTCTGTTAACACATATATCTTTTTACCTCTGGAAATACTTGGACAGGGAATTGGAGTGACCATGAGCACCCCCAGGTGTGTCAGTGCAGCAGCAGACTGGAGGCTGCAAGCATAGGGTGGCTGCCTATCCTGCTGCACATGCATGCCAGCATTCCCACGTAATACAGACCTTTCCCTCAGCCTTCCTGCCTACCCTAGGACATATGGGTTTTGTGCTGCCAAAGGTAAACATGTTGCAAAATATCAAGCACCAAAGCTCGCCATCTCCATGCGTGGGTTTCTGCTACCTCTGTTAAAAGAGGCTGTTGTTGTGCTTAGGAGCATGACAGACACCTAAACCGCAGAAAGCCTGATCTCTGAAGTGATGTTGTGTCCCTGAGATATAAACCAGGGGAAATCAGTGTTTGAGCATGTTCTTTAAATTCCTCCTGCTAGTCCATGCCCAGAAATGAGCACTCCTGGAGGGATGTGTGCACATGACCAAGAGGATTGGTTTGTATGGGTGAATCGTTTTTTGGACAAGAGTTGTCTCTACAGAATCTCTGTAAGGAGACTACTTGGTGGGCTCAGGTTAGATTTCTGTGTTTTACGTAGACCTGAGAGGGTCATTTGTGTCCCTCAGATGAGCTTGAGGAGGAGTGTGATAGGAGGCAAGGATAAAACTCAGCCTACTGAGCCCACATCCATCCCCTAAGCAGAGAAATGGGCCCAGCGGGTAGGAATCTGAACCTTGTGGGAAAGCCAACACCAGCTAAGGACAAAGAAGAGAGAAGTTTCTGGAGAAGTGAGACAGTAACAAAGAAGTAAACCTGCTTGTCAGAGCAAGCATTGTTCAGGCTGGGAAGTTCGAGTGTCAGAGGTTTTATGAATGTTGGATTAATAAATGCACCCACTAGTGTCTTTCAGTGACTGGGGTACTCTTCTGTGCCTCTCTTGCCTTGATGCTGGTGTTTATTCAATCCAATTAGGCTGTCCCATGACAAATTCCTTGCCAGACTGGCAGAGGTACTTGCGAGGCCGGGAGGTGACCCTCCCTGCTCCTGGAGGGCAGTGTCTTGATCCCCATGCCCTCCCAGAGCAGGAAACGGAGCTGCTCCTGACATAAGCTACTGCTCAGCAGGGAAACATGGCCTCTTAACATTAATTACCGTGTACCAGACTATTCTTAAATAAAACATCCGCTGGCAGAAACAGCCCTTTTAAATCAACGGAAAGGGTTTCTACAGTCCAGATTTGTTGCTCAGTCTGAATATCCAAGCAAAGGAGAAATGTGGGGCCAGAGTCTTGTTTGCTTTTCTGACTGATCTTCACTTCAGTCGTGTGTGTGAAACTGGTCTTTCTTCCTGGGCAAAGCAGGAGAGGGAATGGGCAATGAAGGGGATTATTAGTAGTGGTTAATGGAACTAAATCCAGTTGGTGGCTGGTCACTAGTGGTGTTCCCCAGGGCTTGGTGTTGGAGCCAGTTCTGTTTCATATCTTTATTGATGACCTAGATGAGGGGATCGAGTGTACCCTCAGTGAGTTTGCAGATGTCACTAAGTTAGGTGGAAGTGTTGATCTGCTTGAGGGAAGGAAGGCTCTGCAGAGAGATCTGGACAGGCTGTTTGGTGGGCAGAGGCCCACAGGACGAGGGTCAATAAGGCTAAGTGTTGGGTTCTGCACCTGGGCCACAACAACCCTAAGCTCATATACAGGCTTGGGGAAGAGTGGCTGGACAGCTGCTCAGCAGAAAGGGACTTGGGGGTGCTGGTTGACAGCTGGCTGGATGTGAGCCAGCAGTGTGCCCAGGTGGCCCAAGAAGGCCAATGACATCTTGGCCTGCATCAAGAACACTGTGGCCAGCAGGAATAGGACAGTGATTGTCCTGCTGTACTCAGCACTGGTGAGGCTTCACCTTGAGTACTGTGTTCAGTTTTGGGCCCCTCACTTCAAAAAAGACATTGAGATGCTGGAGCGTGTCCAGAGAAGGGCAACAAAGCTGGTGAAGGGACTAGAAAATGTGTCTTATGGAGAATGACTGAGGGAGCTGGGGTTGTTCAGTCTGGAGAAGATGAGGCTCAGGGGGGACCTCATCTCTCTCTACAACTACCTGAAAGGAGGTTGTAGTGAGGCAGGGGTCTGTCTCTTCTGCTGTGCCCATAGTGAAAGGACAAGAGGAAACGGCTTTAAATTGCAGCAGGGGAGATTCAGATTGGACATCAGGAAAATTTTTTCTTTGTAAGGGTGATTGGGTATTGGAATAGGTTGCCCAGGAAGGTGGTAGAGTCACCATCCCTGGAGGTGTTCAAGAGGCGTCTGGATGTGGCACTGGGTGATACGGTTTAGTGGTGATGTAGGTAGGCGGTTGGGCTGGATGATCTTGAAGGTCTCTTCCAACCTTAATGATTCTATGATTCTGTGATTCTACACTGGCAGAGTTAGCTGGACTGCAAACGGCAATACCCTCACGTCTGGCTGGAACAGCTCAGCTATGCCAGGTGGATATTAGTCATCAAGGCAGTCTGTATAATGTAAGTGTCTACTTTGGGGGAAGAGTCTCAGTAGAGGCAGCAGAAGTCAGCAGCATGTTAAAATGTCTCCAGGGTTGGTGTGGATTGGAGAACTAATGTACCTGTACCTTGCAAATCCCAAATGTCGTCATCTGCAGTCTGTACACAGCCCTCAAAGATTCATTCATGACATTTATTCCCTTCTCTTATGCCCCCTTTGAGTTGCAGCCTTCCATCACAGCTCCATGGAGAGGGCCAGGTGCTTGGCCAGCTTGAACTGGTGTCAATTGATCTGCCACACTGATTTAGATGCTGGTCAGAGCTGCATCAGTGTCTGTGCAATGTGCACAGGCAGGCACACAGCTCCAAGGTGCGGCAGCTCTGCTGTCTGTCTCCCTTCTCCTTGGAATCATAGAAATAAATCACAGCTCTTTTTTGCTCCCTTGTTTCACTGTCAGATCTCATCAGTGGCTCTCTGGGGGCAGCGAAACAGTCAGCAGAAGAGATGCTTCAATTTCCTGAAAGGTCAGATAACTGCAGACCCCCTTCTCCTCTAATGGACTGCAAGCCATGCTGTAGGAGCAGTGGGCTTTAAACTTTCTATAACTTTGCAGTTGAAGGGATTAGAAATTATGTCTATTTACTTTCAAGTCATGAAAAGCAACTCCTTTAAAAGAACAGCAGAGGCCCTGGGAACCTGGAAAGGAGTTTCCAGGCACGTGGTAACTGTCCCTGCAAAGCCCGGTAAGGCCAGCATAGCCCAGGGCTGCACAGGATTGATGAAGCAGGACAGGGGAGAGCTTACAAGGGAAGAGGGAGGAGGGGAAGAGAAAACTGGCATTGTAGATCACTGAGACCTGACCTGTTATTAAAACTTGCCCTGGGTTGACAATTTCCATGACTGTTTTGTCCCAGAACTCAAAGGAAACCTCATGGAGCTCTCCCTTGCTGACGGAAAACAGGAATGAATATTTAACTGGCAATGATGACAAATGAAGATTTTGCATTAGAGAGGGGTCCCAGGGAGAAACCCATCCCCATGGAAGTGACCCACCTCCTCGGCCTGCTGTGTTACTCTCTTGGTGCATTGCCATCAGAGGAGGGGACACAACAAAGTCTGAGCTACTTTAGGTGCCTGAAAAGGCAGGGTTTTCTCACTCTTGAGCAAGCACATTAATGCAATGGCACCTGGTTGTCTGCATGCTTGAACGTAGGATAGCTGATCAGCAAGGAACTTCGTCTCCTCTTCACCACACTATAAATTCTGATGCCACTGTGGCAGGCAGGGAGGGGTGTATGGGAAAAGGTTGGGCTGGCAGAGGAAAAATTAGGGAGTGGGAGCAGAGTTATCTCTGCTTTCACTTTAGATATCTTAATTGAGGAAATACCAGACTCAATTCACTGACATGTCCTCAAGAGGAAGGGCACCAGTGAGTGGAAAATATTTGAGAAAATGCAGTTTGATTTTCTGGAGAATAAAAAAAGAAAGCACGTTTGAACATTCAAGCAATTGATCGATTTATCTGTCTGTCTATCTACCCATATGTCTATCTATCCTGAAATCACAATTTACAACTTATTGTTTTGAAATACAAACTGATACCAAAGAAATTATAACACTTGCACAAATGAATTTATATTTTGAAATAGATGCATGTCACATCTACTTTTGCCTTCAATTACATTTATAGAAAACTAGCAATTTTAATAGCTCTATATTAGTAAACTGAAGCAGAGCTGAACTTGTTTCTCTACACCCCACACACATATCCAGACAACCCATAGGTATACAAACACTACACATTATATATATGAAAGCAATATTGATACGATAAATTACATTTACGATGCACCTTTGACCACCTCAGCTGCACTCTGCCTGCTAATCCATTCCTAATGGGACTGTTTCATGCAATCAAAAAGTCTGATCATTTTCAAGCAGCCACCATTATTTTTTGCAAATCAGCCTGTCAAAATAGACGCTTCTGTCCTTCTTTCCATGTATAGCACTTTATCATTCCAAATTGTAGCATCCATGAAAATAATTCCTGGATTAGCCATAGGCTTAAGGTCTGAAACCAGTGAAACATCTAAGTAATAGGACCATTCCTATTTCAGTGTTTTAGGTCAAGGGAATTTTTAAACCATATTTTCAGGTGTTCTGCATATTCTACAAAATTAACAGAAAAATAATCATGTGAGGATGCCTTGCAAAGTTTGCTTTTATTTTAAATCAACATATTGTAGTAGTTTTTTATTTCCTCCTGTTTATGAAGCTAGACGATTTAGATGCCAGAAATGGAATTTTCTAGAGCTCAGGAAAAGCCATTAAAATTTTCTAATATGATATAAAATTAATTTTGTGAGTGAAATATAGTTTGAAAACTTGTTTTCTCAAAACCATCTCATGCTTCTTTGTCTGTATGCAGCTATCATCAAGGGTCTTTGAATGAACTAAATTCTCATTTTGTTTATGTTCATCATCAGGAAATCACCCCAGCTAAGCAACTGCTTTTTTTTATCCTTCCCATATGTGGTCATTTCATTCTCTCTCTGAGTACATGAGAAATGAAAACTTGTGGCATTCCTTAAAATTTAAGGAATGTCCTCCATAGATTTAGAGGAAAATGGTTTGGAAAAACTTCAAATGTGGTTGTTGGGAGTGCAGATTTCAGTGCAGGTCAGAGGTGAGTTTTGATTAGCCACCACAACACAAAACTGTGGTTGGCTCCATTTTTTTCCTTGGTGTCCTATCCTGGGAGTTCCTTTTAGGACAGCAGCTGCTTTCTGGATTGTCCTCACTGTTTGCTGATGTTGGCTCCATTGCCAGGAGACACTACTAGAGCGCTTAAGGTTCAAAAATACAGTGATCTATAAGAGCATCATATCTGAAATGTATTTCCTTTACTTTCAGCTGAGCATCTTGCACACAAATTAGAAGGTGGATTAATTTATCAGCAGTTGTGATTAATGATGCCAGTAATATGAGCCCTAAGTATTCATAAATCATGGCTCAACTTCCCTCCCTCCTACCCTAAGTAGTGCAGCTGCCTTAAAAATCATAATGTGCATAATAGCAAAACACTAAAGCTTTGGGATTCCTCTTGCTTCTGGTTCTCGAGCTTTACAGGCTGTGCTTGATTAGTTGGTATAGCTATACCTCTTTTTTCCCTGCCTGAATTCAGCCACTATTCCTTAATCCCATCAATCCAGGTGCTCTGGATTCCAGAAAAGCACCAAATTGTGGGTGCCATTGTGGGAAAAAATGACAAATTTCAGCCCTGGAATCAAGAGAAAACAAGAGAAGAAACTGAATAGAGTAGGAAAAAAGTAGAACAAACAAGCAGAAAAATGTTGCACTGAATAATATTTTCCCTTTTAATTTAAATGGGATTTTCTTTTTAGCCTCTTCTAAGGACTTCTTCTGTGTATAATTCTCTCCAATAGCCCTATTAGTGATGTTGTGTTTTTACTGTAATTTGTTAGTCAAGCATGAACCAGGATCTCTGTGGGTTCCCATTCCCAGCCTTTTTGAAGGTTAAATAGTTCTATTCTTCGCCATCATCTGCTGCCACAGTAGAAGAAAGGAAAAAATGTAGGAAATTTGGATCTGTCTAAGCCTGGCTTGGAAATCTTGCCTTGGGTGATGAAGTCGGACTGTGTCATTCCAGCTGACATTTGCATTTAGCATAGTTAGAGTTAAATGCCAATATCTGACATATGTACACTGTAATTAGCAGTATACTTTATTCTCATCTGAGCAGTCTGAGTTTTGTTTTTGTGAATGACTTGTTGGGATGTATTTCTACTGCAAATTTTATAGAAAAAGAAATATCTATTTTTACAATGAAAATGTTTTTTTTTGTTGTTGTTCTTCTGATAGCTACAAGCTATAATGCATAAAAGATGGATGCTTCTACCAATGCTGTGGAGTTTCCTAAGAGCAACTCTGCTTGCCTATTTTTCCAAAATGCTTGCAGTGTAGTTAGTAACTTGTGGTCTCACTTATGCACTTGTAAATAAGAGCCAAAGTCTTGGTCTTGCTCTGAGCACAGTGTGGGCAACCTTGGGAAGTCAGGGGAGCTCTGGGTAAATGCTGTCTGCCTGACTGGAGCTCACTGCAGCGTAATTGTCTTGGAGTTGCCAGAATTGCTCTTGCTTGTGTCACTTGGCTACTCAGAGCTTGAACCAGGGCAGAAATAAAGCATTGAGCAGCCCATTGTTTTGACCCCACTTCGAAGCCTCTGCTGTCGAGCCCCATGCAAGAGCCAAGTGCTGAAAAAATCACCGACCTGGGATTAGAAAATGATTCCTGAGGTTATTTCATCTCAGCAGGCTCAGGCAGTTTCAGAAAGTCTGCTCTGAATGGTTTTTCTGCTCTTTGCATTCTGGGGCCTTGGACATTGTATCTGTCTTAAGAGCTTTGTGTTTGTGAAATGTGGGTGCAGGCTAAGGTGCAGTGGGTATTTTCAGAGATGCAGGGCATACCCTGGTGACTTGAAGACAGAGCTGCCTCTGGAAGACACTGGGAACATTTGCACATGAAGAGCAACTGAAGCAGGGGCCAACATGAAATAGCCACGGGAAGACTTTGAAAAAGCTTTAAGTGGAAGACATGGAGGGCTGTTAACACTCAGGGCCAGACCCTGACCCTCCCACTGGGCGGGCGTGCAGCCCAGCTGGAGCTGTGTCGCCTGGCGGGGCTCCATACCAAGGAACAATAATCGCGTCCAAGGATGGCTGGTCTGCCTGGGTGGCAGTGCGGGTGTCCCGGGCTCTGCAGGCAGCCCACAGCAGAGAGGCCACTGAGGTTTTGAGGCTATTGGACGTGGGGTGGGCACTGGCTGATGCATGGCTTCAAAGGATATCTGGGGGAGTCTGACAGGGCACATGGGGGCAGAAGGGTCCTGTCTGCCCAGTCTGTGGCTTGGGTGGTTTTCAGACGCAAGCTCTGAAAGTCGGGCAGCTCAGTGCTGAGCTGGCCTGGGGCCGTGCAGGGAGCAGGTCCATCCCCAGTACATCCCGACGGCCCTGGTGGTAGGGACTGGTCAGCTGTGCATCTCTCTGCTGACCTCCGAGAGGAGTAGGGGAGGCTTAGTCCATTCTAGGGGATCTGAATCCCTCCATTCCCTGCCTGTATATCCCACAGCCCCCTGCTTGCTTTCCTGATGCAAAAACCCACAGGACAACATTACAGCTCAGACTGCTGTGCTTACCACTGGCTGCATCTCACCTGGAACTTGCTGAAAGATGTTGTCCCTTCTTCTCACTCCCCCTCTGCTCATGTCTTTCAGTGGAGGGGACCCATGCTGTACCCTGATGTACTTCCCCAACAAGCATTTTTCTTCTTCCCCTTCGCTCATGCCCACCCCAGCTTCTCGCACACACACTCCCTTGCGTAAGAAACACCAACCTAAAATGCAATACATGAATTAAGTTAATTATCCAATTAATTGTAGCTACAACACATCTGCTATTGTTTCATGGGCTCTTCTCAAAATTTAAAACACATTTAAGGAAAAAAAGGCAAAACAAAATACAAAAAAAGATCTCTTTGCCAGGGCAAATCCTCAGCATGCTATGAACAAATAAAACATCTGTTTAAAGTAAATTGGGGCTGGGGAGGATGGACTAAAGACAATAACAAGAGCAAGAAGAATAATGACAAGGCAAAATCCCAAAGAATTACACTCCCACTTTGAGCCAGGGGCAGCTCTCTTGTTGCTGTGCAGGGCTCTTTAATAGAAGCTGTGAGCAAGTTAGCTGAGCCCCTGAAAGTTAAATTGTAGTAAAAACATCAGAAAAGCTGTCAAGCCCTGTCTCTTTGTGGTGTTTGTGATCAGAGGTGGTCGGGATGTAAGGGGGTGGAGTGAGAGAAATTAAATCTATGACTAAACATTTTTCACAGTAACAAAAGGACGGTGATTAAGAGATAAATTAATGCTCTGGCAACGCTTCCTGTTTTGAAGGATGCAGCAGCGGGTAATGAATGGCTGTGTTTGGAGCGAGCCTGAAGAGCCTCTTGCAGAGCTCTCTGCTCAGGCCAAACTGCAATAAACTGGCCCTCCTCGTCTCCAGATCCTTGCAGGAAATGGACTTAAAAAATCTTTGGCAACCTCTGTGCCCCTTTTTTCCCCAGGGTTGTCATCGATCGTTTGATCTCTCCCTCTCTCCCCCGCTCTTAACATTTTCCCATTCCCCTTCCCTTGGAGTCTGAAGTCTATTTTCAGTGCTCTGTTGTTGAAAGGCTTTGAAAGTTTTGTTTTCAGCAAAATATTTCCTTGAGAGCTCCCGCCCTGTTCCCTGCTCCATACCACAGGCTTGCAGGTTATGTTTAACTCCCCAGAGCTAGTCATGGGGCTGGCTGGTCCATGGCCTGGTCTAGGGTGCAAGTATCACAGAATCACAGAATCACAGAATCCTAGGGGTTGGAAGGGACCTCGAAAGCTCATCCAGTCCAACCCCCCTGCCAGAGCAGGGTCACCTAGAGTCCATCACACAGGAACGCATTCAGGCGGGGTTTGAGTGTCTCCAGAGAAGGAGACTCCACAACCTCTCTGGGCAGCCTGTTCCAGTGCTCTGTCACTCTCACAGTAAGGAAGTTTTTCCTGATATTCACATGGAACCTCCTATGCTCCAGTTTGCAACCATTGCCCAAGTGACAATAACTGTCTCGGCTTATTTCCAGGAGAAACTCTGAGGGGTGGCTGCACCTTCAGGCTTGCATGGGGCGGCAGTGGTGTCTCCAGGTCAGTACCAAGAGCATGGCCAAGCCACCTCCGTGCAGGGGCGAGGACAGGGTGGTGGGGGAAGAAGTGATGGGAACTAGCACATCTGACCGGGACGGAGGAGTGGTTTGTATAAATGGTAAAGCCGGCTTCCCTCTGGGCACATCCCTCTTTTTCCTCCTGGCTTCGGTGTGTGCAGCAGTGCCACTGGGAGATGCTTGGAGAGCAGAAAGGCTAATGGGGACACTGCTTTGGGTACTCCTTGTGCTGAAACTTGGTCAGGGCGAGCAGCACCGCTTGCCATCTCAGAACACGAGAGGGATGCTTGTCCCGTGGTCCTGATGGGACATTGCCCACTGCACCACCGCAGCATGAGCAAGCTGGAACAAGAGCCTGGGACCCACATGGCTGTGGCTGTGTTGGTGCACTGTTTGCAGCAGCGGGAAACGGCCGGTACCGCCGCCCCCCTCAGCCCCCCCCCCCGCCAGCTCAGGAACACAAAACGGTTTCCTTGGGATCAGTGCACGCTTCCTCCCTGAATGAGCTGTGAACAAGGGCTTCCTTGCTGCCACAGCGTCCCACCCATATCCTCCTGAGCCCACCCTTCCAATCTCACTCACAGCACAATCTCCTCGAGGGAACTCTGAACCAGAAGTTCAGCTGGGGAGGCTCAGTTGGGCTTTCTTGGCCATGGCCAGAGCAGAGAGGGAACAGTAACCTCCATGAAAAACAAAGCAGAGTTTTAGATGGGCAGGAGGACAGAGCTCATTCTGACATCACTGTTTCTCGAGTGCCAAATTTTACTGTGCTCCAGGATGCCTGGTGTGCATGGACTAGGGGGCTCCTTACCTCAGTAAAATTGCTGCTTAAGCTTTAATTCTGTCTGATGGAGCTGGGCTTCACGGTGTAATCATGTCTATTGCTCTTTTTTGCACCAAAACACAGGCTGACATTTTGATTAGACTGCAGAGCTTGGAGGCAGGGCTGCCAGCCTGCCAGCTCCTTTCTGAAGGCAGCTGGATGCCTGGATGAGCTTAGGTGTCTCCTACCAAAGAAGTTTTCATGAGCAAGGACTGTAGAAACGGGCTAGAACCCAGAGCCCTGAATCCCCCTAGTGAGCTGAGTCCCAGCAGCAGGAAGCCAAACTACTCCTTCCCTCCCACCCTCTGATGGGGCACCCTTTGGTTGCGGCTGGCAAGTGCAGTGAAAATGAGGAACTCAGAGGAAACGGCTTATTTTTCTCTCCCTTCTTTCTTTGTTTTTTCAGCTGTGTTAAGCTGGGCACCCCTTTCCTCTTCTGAAGGGTGTCACAGAAGCTATATTAAACCTTCAAAATCATGCCCCATGAGCACCACCTTCCTGACAACAGGGTGTGATGGAGGCAGAGCCTCACAGGAAGGGCTGCGGGGGTACCCCACTGATGACCCTGCCCCAGCATGCCAGCCAGGAACAGGTCATCTCCTGTGGGATCAGGCTGTGCCCAGGGCAACTTGCTCAGCATTAGGAGAGAAGAAATGCTGCCTCCTCTACCTGGCTGCAGAATTGAGACATAATATAAAAAATACGTTCACCTCTTCAGAGATCAGAAGTATTTCAAGACCTTTGTGTTTTCAATTCAAAGAGAAGATGAAGGGAGGTGGATATTTTAGGAAGCAAATGATAATGATTAGAGTTTTAAGTCTTAATTAGTCATTTTGTCATAAAAGACTGAATTTGCATGCTTCAGAAAAATAGTCTTTTCCTCTCCGTTGATGATAGGTTTCCTTCAATTGTCATAATTGTTCATCTTTTTATGAATGCATAACAGACAATGACATGTGATTAAATCTCTACCCAGGGCTTCCTTTCTGAAAATCATAGAGATACATAGAAATCACTCTCTGCTCTCTGAAAGTTTGTTAATTCCTATCCAAGACTACTGTATATACACATCATTCAGCATATACACGTATGCAGAACTCCATGACCTACAGGTTGTTATATACATGGCTATGAAAGTAATACATTTCAATTCAGTCTCACTGATGTTGCAGCCTGTTATCTCACAGAATATGATGTGCAATGCCAGAAGTTACAGTCAAAGACTAACAGCTTTGGAGAAACTTTGTGACTGTCAAAAAAATTAAACTTTAGTTTTCTTATAAAGGAGCTGGTAAGAACTAATTTAATTGTTTAGCTTGAAAATTATGGTTAGGAATTTAAGTAAAGTTGTTTGCTTTTCCTTGAAAGGTAACAAAGCAAGAAATGTAGTGGGGCCAGTGGGATTTAATTCAAGAAATATTGTTTTGAGAGGATATGAAGGACACCTTTTATATCCTCCCAGCACAGTGTTCCTCTCATTAATGGATTAAAGTTCTTAGGAACTGTTACTGCAACTTATTTTAACAGTTAGTCTAAAGCTATTACAGCTGACAGCATTGCAGTGATGAAACATTTTATTGTCTCAAAAGAAGCAAAGAGTCAAAGGAGAGACATCTCAGAGGAATGCTAAAATAAAAGAAAAATAAAAATTAATTTCAATTGATGAAGCTGTACTGTAATTGGCATGGAGCTTTGTGTTATATACAGCAGCTCTGTTCTCCCCCTTTGATGGACAACTGGCACTCTTCTCTCCACTAGTGGCAGATTAATAAATGGATAAGGCAAGCAAGGAGGGAAAAAGTGTCCCACTTAATTGCTTTCCCTACCTCTAAGTTATAGTATTACATACACAGAGTCCCACAAGCCATGTAAGTGATGCTCTTCACCATGACAGCTTTGCCAGCACTTTCCTGGGAATCTTATATTTGTTTTATTTGGCAAATGGGGATAGGGTATGCAATATCTAACGGCAGTTGCCTCCATGTATTCTCCCTGGGGAGAAACCTGGAGTTCTCTTGCGACAAGGCAGACTTTCAGTTGGTGTCAAACAAAACAGCTTGCTTGTCTTCATGGTATGGTGAGAAGTTACTCCAGGTGAGCATCAGCTCTTAAGTCCTCAGCCATTTCAAGCTAAAAACTTTCTGGCTTGACATTAAAAAATAAAAATGAAGGTTATTTCAGGACTCAAGCCTGGATTTTTTTTTTCCTCCTGTGCTTATCACATTCTTTTTACACACATGTAAGAGAAAATCTATTGTTAGCTATTTTCTAGTTTTTGCAACAGTACAGGAATAAATTCTATTCTGCACTCAGCATGACACGAGAGAGCCCACCTGCAGGTCCCTGTCAGTCTGTGTTTCTATTGCATCTTAGATGAGCAGAGGTGTGTTTGTGGTCATCTGAGGAGATGCTGCTGAACCACTAGACATTTGTGAAGACCTTGTGCACAGTCAAATGACAGCGGGCACTGCTCCACCACACTGCTGGCAGCTTTTGGGAGGCCATAAAGCAGTCCAGGCTTAGCAGCACCAGTGGTGGGTCTGTAATTCTGCCCTTCCCCAAGCATAACAATGCCATATTGTCAATATGTGATCATTCAACTTCAACAGGCTCCCTTCTCTCTGCCCTTCCTCTTCCCTAGTATTGTAGAGCAAATACCAGAATGTACAACTACAATTTGACATTAAATGCCACTCTCATTGCAGATGAGAAATATCCAGAGAAAAGTATGCTTGCTCATTTTTTGTGCTTGCAAATGTTTTAGCAGCCAATCCTTTCTGCTTTTTATTCATTATGAATTGTTCAACAAAAGAAGTTTGCCTATGTCCTCCATCCTATTAGTGTATTCAGGTCTTCAGCCTCGAAAAGACAAGAAAGAAAGATTCAAGTTTGCCCTGTGCATATCAGAGGGTTGTTAATAAGCTCTGCTGAAATTCAAGGGCGCGTTATCTTGGCATGAGTGACTTGTTATCTGACATATATGACCTGTAAAGACCCTTTTCTAAGGGTGTCTGCTTATCATTGTTCTATGGAACAACTAAATAGGGCTCATCGCCTTCCTATAAAATACAAAGAATACTTCAGCCCCACACAGTTGCTTTTCATACTACATCCAGGTGATTAAATCTCTTGTTTAAATGAAAGAACTAGGTTCAATGCACTTCTGACTATTGGAGGGTTCAAAGTTACCAGCACAATCTGATGGAATCACTGGATTTTTATTTAATTGAGGGAAATTCTCAGCATGAGTTTCTGAGAGAATGTAGCCATGACCTACTTGAGATCAATGTTTTGTGAAGAGTTTAATGCTATCTGAGAAAACTACTTGTCCTGAAAGCCTCTCCCTCCCTACCATAGCTGAGATCCCCAAGCAAGTTGACAGTGGAACTGAAATTTGGCTTCCAGCTGGGCTTGGACAGAAACAGGTCCAGAGAACATTCAGAGAGGGTGACTTTGCTGTGTGTGGACAGAAAATTGGTCTGTGAGGACTGTGCACAAGGAAATGCCACGTCAAACCAAGGAGTGCCTCTAGAGCTGGGTGTCAGATTAAGAGGATGGCTTTGGAGTTTAGCTTTGGAGGTCAGCATCTTAAGTCTGCCCAAGGCTTGTCTTAGGTACCAACATCTACCATGTGATCTATCCATGGAGCCTGAATATGTTGGGGTCTTTGGCCCTTAGAGTTCCTTAGTAACAACCATCTGGTACATTTGGCCTGTGACTGGCCAGCCGATCTGTATGGTAACATTTCTGCTTCTTGGATGAATGTCAAAGCTTGGTACCCGTAGAAATGATGTCTAAACCAGGACAATCTCTCTGGGGCATGACATAAGGCAAGCAGCCCAGGGCCAAAACTGGTAAGACAGGGTAAAGGTATGATGAGGGATTGCCAGAAAATGTGAGGTAATTGCCCAGAAAACTAAGGGATGGAAGCAAGAATAGGAATTAGAAATGGCTAAGAAGAAAAAAGCTTGTTCCCAAACTTACTTCAGAACTGAATGTCGCAAAGGAGTTTTTAAAGCTCTGAAAACATGGATGTGAGTAGCTGGTTTTCTTTGTTCCTGTTTTTTGCCAAGAGGAAACTCAATGAATCTAATCCACTCCTCCTTGGCATGCCCTTGAGTCATTACTCAAGAACAGCCCTTAATGAAATAATTGGGATGGTACTAGTGAAAAATTGATCTGAGGTAAGACTCAGACTCTGCCTTTTAATAGCCTGAGCAAATGCGTCGGCCTTCATGAGCCGCAGAGAGGCTGGGGAACTTGTGAGATTTGCAGGTTAGTTCTGTGGAGACATCTGGAGCTTTCCAGAATGCTTATTTGTATCAGACATGGACCTCCACCAAATCCTTAGTATGGAACCATGTGTGTTTGACTTTAAAGTCAATCTATTGAAGTACTGGTGTCAGTCTATGTCTAGAAGCATGCACAGTTGTGAATGCCAACATTTGACAGCTAGTAATGGAGACAGTTGGAGGGATCACCAGATCCCTGTGTTATAGCTCCACGAAAACCCATATGCAAGCAGGGGAAATTCTGAAGGGACAGGCTGGAACAATTGTAAATATTTGGCTTTTAAAAAGTGAAGATTGCCTTTTCCAAATGGAGACAGCTGGTGGGTACATGAGAGCTGTGCAGTGACAGCAGCATTTTCTTGGAGCATGCTCAACTAAATTACACAAGTCCCTCTGTTCACTCCAGGAGCATCACTACCACAACTGTGTCCCAGAGCTCACTGGAACTGGCAGAGAAAGGTTCTTTGAAATCTTTGCAGTTTCATCTCATGATAATTATAATGAGCCACTAGGTGCTGCTGGGTAATCTGCACATCAGTATGCAAAACCCCTGAAGGTTTCTGAACAGAGCACTCTCCAGTGGCATGTCAGAATTGCTTTGTTAGCCAGATGTGAATTCGTTGCACAATTTGCAGAGTTTTCAAATATTTCACTGTTTAATTAGCTAGATGCTCACTTAATTAAGTAGATGTAAAAATGTCTGTGATCAATTACCTGTCTATTTGTCTGCCCTGCTATCAGAACTCTTCTACAAGGTAAATCTCCATCGCAAATGCCACTTGGCTAAATATGCAGCAATCAGGAGAGGGAGAGTCCAGATGATTTCCTGCGGGGCTTCTCTCTTGCCTTCCCTTGTTCTTCCTGCCTTCATAGAACTCAATTATATTCTTCTCATTTAAAAAGGTAAATTATTATTTTAAATGGTTTTTAATGTTTCCGATAATATTTTCTGTTGTTGTTTGAGGAATGGGAAGGGAAGGGGAAAGCTGTAACTGGAGCATGGAGAGAAGAGCTGGAGATCTGTATGATTTATAACAAGGAAGCTGTTTTTCCAAGGACAAGAGATAGGAGCTGAAGGACAGTCAAGGAGACCTTTGGAGGACATCTGTGTTACTGTGAGCCTGCAGTTCACTCAGTGCCTTTCAACATAAATTCTTTGCATTCCCCAACAGTAAACCAGTGAAGCCAGTGTGGATGCACATAGATTTGGTTACAAAATTTTAGTCTGCATTTGTTTGCTAATCTGAGCTGAGAATCTGGACCCTGAAGCATAAATCCTGTACTTTCAATTTATAAATGGAAACATGGAAACATGGAAACATCTAAAAGATGTGCTCAACAACAGTGATCAAGTCCATGGCAAAGTGATGTAAGACCATGAACCTCCTGTCGATCGGAATCAGATGCTTTTCCCTAGGCCATGTTACCTCTTGTATTGCAAGGAAGCTGGATTAATTAGGGCTACCTTTTCTCTATTGTGACTTCAGTGAGGTTATAAGGATGAATTCGTCCCTGAGGACAAGCCCATTTCATAAATGTAATGTCCTTGACTGTTTCATTGTGTCATTACTCTAGATCTGGCTAAAGGTTTCTCAGCAGAGCAGGGAAAACTGAATTCTGCTGCTTCAAAAATGAGGGCAAACTCGCTTGAAAATTAAGCATTGAGTTTGTGACTACAGCAAAGGATATTTTCAAGGAGGAGAGAGGGCGGAAAGCTAGGGAATTTTTCTGGCTATTTGGGGATGTTTTGGAGCTTTAGTTTGGGGAAAACAAAGAGATGGGGAAATGAAAGGACTTGGAGGGGCCACGGGATGCTCAGGACAGATGGAGGAGGGGGGTTGAGAGGGGTCAATCGAAGATCTGGAGGAGGTGGTCAGGGGAGGCATTTAACAGTTGTTGGAGGAAGGCTTTTCCCCTTCCCCTAGCCTGCCACCTTAATGATTCCTCCCTCCTCCTCAGTTCTGCCTGTGCCTCTGTGTAAGGAGGGCTGCAAATGACCTGGCTGGAGGTCATGGACAGTTGTTCTCTGAGCAGCAGAGCTAACGAAGTCAATGGTTTCATGGGGCATTAGCCGGGGCCTGCACTGAATTCTATGGTGTCTAATAAGGTGTAAGTGCTGATCTGTTTTTCTCTCTGTGGACATTCATAATATCTTTTTCCCAGGAGGATCTTCACTGCCTAATAAGGGTCATGTTCACATTGCAGCCTTCGCCTCCATGGGGGCACTAATTGGGTCTTTCTCCTTTAACCAGCTGCCAATTTTCATAAACCATGTTGGAATTTAATACCTTGGAGACCTCTTATTGTCTGTCATTTATTTGAAATTGGTCAACAGGTTCAAAAGTTACTGGTGAGGGAGAAGGACAGCTGAGTGCAGATACAGAGACAGGTGAACAGACAGATAGACACATACAGAGTGATACAGCGCATATTACCTCCTTGGAAAACCAAACTAAAACAAAGGGATGGGCTCTCTGGCTCATGATGATATTCTCTGCTGTGTGACAATTGCAACCATAATACATCAAAACATCAGCAGTATCAGTCTACATCCTTTTGCCATGCTGAGAAGTGTGATCTTTTTCTTGCAGCAAAACCAAATAGTGTGCCCTGCCCATCTACATACTCTCATGCTCTTTCTTACTTTATGCTCAGTTTCAGATTTTGTAGGTGCCACCCTTCTCTGTGCATATCTAATGCTGATATACAATGACATGTCTTGAGCAAAAGGATGGTCTTCAGGGTCCAACCAATCCTACTTGTGCCTTGTGAGGATGTGAGACATTAGACTCACACACTTTCTCCATCTTGGCATCTTATGGACTGTAGTCCCAGCACAGGTTACTCCTTCTGGGTCTCCTCATGAGTATGACGTACCTCACAAGATGGGATGAGGTGGGATCATATACCAGCCACGCTCGTCACCAGAAAGATTCTTGTGACTGTGGGAGTAAATATGTGATTACTCAGCAAGGGACATAATAGCAGGCAAGCTCCTGCAAGCTGAATGTTTACGGAGATTTCTCAGTTTCCCTGCCTCTTCCTGCATAGTGGTGACACCAGAGAGTAGGGCAGGGCAAGTAATAAGACTTTCTGTTTGTCTTTCCACATCTGGTCTCTGCAACAAGGACGCCCTATCTGATAGAGAATAACTGGAGCTGACTTTCCCACGTGGAGCAGTCCCACTCTGAACAGCACATCCAAATGCTCCCCAGCAATGGGACAAACAAAGAAGTCTTCCAGCTCAGAAGTGATGACATGTACTCAGAGACGAATATTCAGAGCAAGTGAGCAGAGTCAGCAGGTGGCTGAGAACACCTTTCCCCTTGGACCTGCTATAGCCTGGCAGTGCATGCACTCTATTAGCAAGAAAAAGCTGTGGATTTGGAGGCTTTAAGACTACGGAAGGATCCACACTAATGTTACCCATATTTGATTGAGTACTCAAACCTCACTGGGTAAAAAGGCATAATACCTACTTCTTCTTCTTTTTTTTTCTTTCATTTTCCTGTGTCTTCTCTGCCCCGTGTTCCTCTTCTTTCTCTTCAGCTTTGATCAATTCACTGCTGAGCAACAGCAGCAAAAACAGCAACAACAAAGTTTCTCCCTTAAAGCACTGGCTCTTCAGCTGGGACAGGCTAGTCCCATAATTGGCTGGAACTGTACTTATATTGCAGTGGGTTATTTGGCTGTTCCTAATCTTGTCTCAAGAGCCATCTGCTTCTGTATGGGCCTGACTTGAAGGATGTGCCAGTCAATGGGATTTCAGGCTGGGTTTCCAATGAAACATACACTTTAGTGGGTGCAGCTCTGACAACCCCAAGCAGCATTTTTCAGGGATTCCTTTCACAGAGACTTCTGGGCTGCAGCCTGGTGTTATAATTATGGCACAGTCCTTATACATTTTTATCCCAGCTAGTGGCACTGGGGATATTTTAATGAATCATATAAATGTTTAATCCTTATTAGAATCCTGCTAAGCTCTTTGCCTTAATAATTATCTTGTGGGTTAGCTCAGTCAGTACGAAACTATAAGACAAGAAAAACATCTCTGAGTCTATGCTGGAGTCAAATAACTTAGCAGTGTATTTGAATGCAATGGGAAATGGGAGATTAGGATCAGCCAGTTCAGATTAGCAGGCTAATGAACCCTCCCCAGTGGCCAGTGGGCTATGCGATTCGTGACGTTGCTCTACTTGTGTTTGGCAGAGGTTATGAATCAGAACCATTTTGACAAGACAGCACAGTTTCTACATGCACAGCTCAGAAAGCCAAAGCAAGTGAGGTGGCAGCAAAAAAAAAGAGTTTGTTTTCCAAAACCCTCCAGCTTCACTCAAAAATTCTGAGTCACTCTTGAAATCTCACTGCAGAGAAATGAGACACTCACAGAACTCAGCTGCAGGATGACTGGGAATGTTGCTCTTAAAAATGTATCCTGTGTTTATCAGACAGGAACCTAAGGATGTGCCTCCTTGAGGGCAATGTTTATATCCTATTCAGAGTGAGACCAGTGTGCTGCTGTCACTGATTTCAGTGAGATTTGTGCAAACATCTTATGACACGTGTTTGGATTCAAAGGACCAATCAAACTGCAAGATGGGCTATTGAATTATTGAGAGGGGGTTGAGTACATTGAGAGATGAACTGTTCTTCCCAGACTGCTTTCATCAGTCTGAGCTTCCTTTCAGGGGTCAAAACCAGTGTTTTGGTGGGTTCCACATTTGCACACATGTGAGCTGTTGCTCTCACTGCAGTGGGAAATGTATTTCCAAAGTCACAAGAGGTTTTCAGTGTGCGAGTGAATGGTAATGGGATTTTACTTCTCCTGTTGAACCCAGCAGGAGTGCTTGCTTGTCCTCACTGATGGTTGCTTTTATTTAAGGTCATGAGATGGCTTCGGATGGTAATGGGGTAGAGAGTGGGGGTCTGACCCTTAGAGTCTGATCAGTCAGGGTGAGCTGAGATGGCACAGGAGTTATGCTCAACTTTGCAGCACAGATTCATGTCTGGTACCTGTCGAATATCTGAAGCCCTGATGCATCACAGCCTTATGGATACTGCAAGCTGGTAGATGAAGTGTTGGACTTCATATAAAATCCAGACAAATTGATATCTCAACTTCATTTACTCAAAAATTTCCCTTCCTGTGTTCTGTGTATCAGTGGTCCCTGGTGACAATGAGAGACTGTAGTATTTCCATCATATGAAACATGCAGGAAAATCCTACTGGTGAAGATGTAGATCTAAGCCAATTGTTTTTCAAGCCCTAGTCTGGGACTCTGGTAAGCACTACAAAGGTCTGTCAATATTCCATCCTAAACAAGGCTGTTCTCACTGATCTGCGCAGTGTATCTTCCTATAAACTGATGACACTGCTGATCTCCTGTATAAAACCATTTTGAGACTTACCAGTGAAAAGTGCATTAGAAAAACTGCCTATAATTGCCCTCAGACAACTGGAGAAAGCACAATGCTGCTGTAGGCATGGGCTTAATATGACTAAAAGCTAGTTTGCAAGAGTCTGTGCAATGAGCGTCCCTCATGTTAGCAGACTTGTGAGCTTTTGCTTTCTGGGGGTAGCTTGGCAAAGTAGGGCCTCCAGGGAGCACCAAGAGGTGCACTACCACCTCTGCTAAATTTAAAAGTACCATGGTCATGGAGCTTAGTACTATTCTTCAGCCAGGCTTCCATTTTACAACAATGGACAGATGAGTTGATCCACAAAACCTGTATATTGGAGCTTTATTTATGTTCTATGGGACAAAAAATAAAGGATAAACGTTCCTCATTGGTAATAGAGGCAGGAATGAGACTCTGCAGTGGTCTAAACAGCTACAAAACTGTTCTTATTTGAAGGAGCTCCATCGTTAGAAGAGAAGATTACAACAAATGCAGCTTGCAACTTAGAGCTTCACATCTGGACTAGAAACTGGTTACAATTTAAAGATCTGCTTCTGAAACATCTCAAGATATTACAAGGTATTACATTCAATATCTGTGTATTATGGTCTGTGAGGTGAATCAAATCCATTTGAAAAGGGCAAATAGGATCTAGTCCAAAAGCTGATTTATACAGGCTCTGACTTCAGCCTATAGATTTTGTGTTTGGGAAACTCATACTTTAGTCTGTGTGTTTCTGCACTGAAGAGATCTGCAAGATTGGACACTTATACTGCTAAGATATGCCAAAACTGTGGATCTAAGCTTACTTGCATATGTGTCATTGCTCACACCAGCAGAGGATGGAGTTTGTGCTCTATCCACTGAACCTTCAGATTTTTAATTTTCTCACTTCTTTGTGGGAAGGGCTTAGCATCAAAGACCACATTACATGTAACTTTATCAGTAATAGCAAAGGTTGTTGCTGTAAGATGGACACCTTAAAAACTTGTCTCTAAACATAGCAAGGGGAACCCCATAATCAAGGGATTTCACAAATCCCTGCAGGCTCTGCAGGTCTAGACCTCCTGCAGGTAAGTGACTTCCAGAGGTACAGACCCTCCAGCGAGGGTGTCTTGCCTCTGGACTGGCAACACCAAATTCTTTGCTAATGATCTGTGCTCATTTGTACCAGCTGCAAACCTAGCATGCCAGTGCAAATTTCCGGTTTTGGTGAAAATATTGCTTGTGAGCCTTGTTGCATTTACAGTGCCTGTATCCCTTCATCTGAAGCCTGATCTTGATTAGGCCTCAGGGATTTTGGATTTCCCTCCAGCCCCCAGAGCAACACCATCGGATTTGAGTAATTCCACTGAAAACTTCACTTTGTTGCAATATAAAACCAGCCAGAGAGTAAAGTCACATCCCTGGAGAGTAATGAGAATATGGGACTTGACACGACTATTTTTTCAGTGATTCATGGCTCAGCAGCAGTAGGCTGAATTCCCTCTTGATGTACATCCATGTGGCTTCACAGAAGGACATTACTTTCTCCAGGCATTTTTGATACAAGCTGTGTGCTGATGGGTGACAGGGATGCCTGACGCCTGCACGTACCATGCGATGAGGAAGACCCCACAGCCGAGCGGCTGCGAGAAGGAGCCTCCTGTTATCTATTGTGCGTGGAGCCTACCCTGTAGGTCCGTGTTGGCAGGCACATATGGAGGGAGCCCTTTTCATCTGCTCCTTGCTGACTGCCGAGGGCTGCTCCTGCATGGCCGCGGAGGGCCGGGGGGCCCATGCTGTACAGTTGTGGTTACGAATTCCTGGGTGGGGAAGGGAGCTGTGGGGCTGCACGGGGGAGGCTCGGCTGGGGCCAGGGTGGGATCTTTTCAATGGCAGCACTGAGGAGCTTGGGATCAGTTAATTAAAATGCTCACAGATGGTTTAGGTTATGGGACACATGTGTGTGCCTGGCCGCATGACGCTCATCCAAAGCCAATTAGCAACCCGGGAGAGGGATGCCGACCTTGCACAGGAGTGGGGTGCTGGTTGGGCTGCTCGTGGGGGACAGCAAGGTGAGGAGGGTCCTGAGGCTGCACAGTAGACACTGGGATCACCTGGGACCCTGCAAGGTGGGCACCAGTCAGGGGTCTGTCCACTCTCACTGCTGCTGAAAGAGGATGACCTGCGGTTGCAGAACAAGCCTTGAGTGCTGCCAAAGAGTGGTGCCCACAGAGTCCAGCCCTGCTGGGGGAAGGCTTCCTGGCAAGGGCAGCAAGCACATTCCCTGTGTGCCCTCTCTCTAGGCTGGCTCATGCCACTGTGAACCCAAGGGCCAAGGAGAGCTGTAGGAGCGCTGCTGGATGCCTGGTGCCCAGGGCACTTCGTCCATACCACCTGCTGAGGAGTGGCACAGGGTTTGATGTGTGCTCTGCTCTCATTTTGCATTGAGAAACTGGGGGTAAGCACTGACTTTTGGTGATACAAGCACAGTCCAGGAATGAGTTTCTTAAAATAGGCTGGTTTTTTTAAATGACAAAGAGATATTTTAAGAAAGTTAGAACAATACAGCATGCAATTTATCCTGTCATTGAGCTCTGTGTAAACTACACAAATATGTTTGAAATGTTAACAATTCAGTGAAATTATGACATTGGCTCTAAGATTAACTGAGAAACAGAAGTATGACAGTGACAACTGTTTAAAAAGCAGATGACTAAAGACAGGAAAAAAAAGAAAACCCATCCGGCTCCACCCTACCAGATTAACAAATGAATATTAAACCTTGATTATTGGCTTACATTTGTTGGGGCATGAATTTGCAGATGCACAGCAGCCTGAGCAGATTAGCGGTCAGGGAGCAGTGGCTCTTGGGTACCTCAGTGTTGGTGCCTGGCATGACACAGCTCTGGGCTGGAGGCAGCCGAACTCTCTCCCACCACACTGGTGCATGCTTATGATGCGTCACAGCACCTGGCTTGGGTCCCCAAGCACTGCTTCATGTCCGGGCAACTCAAAATTTACTTGGACTAATTACCCATTTAATTTCAAAGGCTTTGACTGTGTTGCTACACTTTTGGACACAAAGCTGTTTGGATCTTTGATTTGCAAAACCAAATTCCCTAAATGCTCTAAGGACTTTACCCACAGTCATGCTGAAAGTCTGTGTCAGAGTAGGGAAACTCTCCTTCCAAATCCAGGGTGTCGGTGTAAATTCTGTGTCAAATATGATCATCTCTCAGCCACTGCTGGTCTGGTAAATGGTGATTAGGATTGCCTGAACCTTTACTACCTGGAAAATGTCTTCTTTCCTCTGGGTGATAAAATTAAATTTTCTGTTGAAATTTGTTGATGGACCCTTTCCATCCTTGGGAATGAAACAATTTCAGTGTCAGAAATATCTAATTCCAAAAAAGCTGCCTGTAGTGACAAAGACAAACAGATAAATATAAATGAAAAGGAAAAAGACATTTAAAACAAAAGTAAAAACAAATGCTGGAAAGTATTAATTGGAAAACAAAGCTGAAACAGGACAATGAAAGAGAAGTTTCCACCAAAATTTAGAGGTTTGCTAAAACTAAAATATTTTTTGTGACAAATCGGGTTTTTTACAAAAAGGTTAAATGTTATTAACAGAAGCTCATGTAACAACAGAGGAAGTGGTGGAGATGTGCATTAATTATTTATATTTACTGAAGAACATGGTGCAAATTAATCTGTCTCTCTGGTCTGTAGACTGAGAACTAAGGGATGGCAGATTTGGTGTAACTAACATCAAAGGAGACAACCGAAGTATTAAAAGACACTGTGTGCATTTACAAACCCTCTGAGAGAGCCTGGAGCCTTGGTCATGGCTTTGCAGTGTTGCAGACATCGAGGCTGACTCCACAGGTGCTGGGACCTGTGTGACAATGTTGAGTAGCTGGGGCACAGCACCCTGCAGCAGTGTTTCTGCCATGCTTTAAAGCCCTGATGGGCAGTGCTGCCATGGGGATGGCCATGCTGCTCTCCTTTGCAAGAAGCAGCCATGCCCCAAGAATCTCCACCTTGCAGTGATGGTCAGGGTCTGATGGGCACATCCCTGTGGCATTCTGTGGGCTGGTGTCTATGGCCAGAGGAGTTGGGGTGTGAAACAAACCTCATCAAACTAGTGTGACTGTGTTAAAGAGCTGCAGAGCCTGCTTTAGGCACCTGGGCTGGCTAACCTGGTTTAAGCTTAAGCTAACACAGTCATGCACCCTGGAGCAAGATATGTGTGCCTACAAGAAGTGATGCTAATGACTCTTAAATCCCACTGGAAAACAGGATCTCAGCTCCTAAGACATTGAGGCACTTGAAGAAATGTCCCCATTGCTGCTGTTAGCAGCAGTGGCAGTTGTAGTGGATGCATGGCACTGTCATTTCACTAGGTGCTTGTGCCTCTTCCAGCAGTGGGAGAGGAAGGGCCAGAGGAGGGAACTGCAATTAATTATCTGGCACTGACCTGGAGGAAATGTCTGTGCTTCTGTTAGTGGCTCTTTGTTCTTCTCTCTTTTTGATTCTAAAAATGTCCGAAGTGAGATCAGTAAAGGGTATTGATCTGAGGAGCTAACAAAACAACAGCAACAAGAACTAAGCCAAAAAAACTCCCCACAAAGTCAGCTTACAAGGAAATCATGTGGGTCTGTGAGTTCATTTTGGTTGGAATTCCCAGTTGTGCAGATTTTGCACTGTCACAGGATACTTCTGTTCAGAAGGTACTTCTGTAATTCAGCTATTTTTCTTACCATCTTAGGTTAGGAGTGGGAGAGAGAGAGGAGAAGTACATGTGTTATTCTGCTCTGCTAAGCCAAAACTAAGCACAGATGTACTGTGGCCAAGACTGTTTAGCTGAATTGACTGTTTGCCATAGCTGCTTTCAGAAAACACACAAAAACTTTGGCGTCCGTCACATGAAGCAATTTGCTAGAGGGGAGCTTTCTGTCTTGCCAGAGACAGTGTTGCTTCACATGAGCAGAAGGATATGGCAGTGCAACTCCTTGTAGGGCTAGACATTGAGGTGATGTCTACAGAAGGGTGCAAACTTACTTAATTGATTAGGCATTTGCATTGGTTTTAAAATGTATGCAGGATAGTCTTCTGGTCCAACTAAAATATTTGTATTCCATTTTTTTGCATGCTGAAACACAGTGACCAAGTGCCACAATACCTGTCCACCCATGGTGGGCCATTTTCTTTTTGTGTAGAGAGCTGATGAGTTTCCTTGCAGGACTGACTGAGCTGACCATGATAATAGGTCATCACATGATGATAGGTCAACCACACTTTAAGGCCCAGTTTGTGAGTGAAAGGGTACAGTGGAAATCCCACCTCCAGTCTAGAAAAAAGAAAGTTTGTACATACAAATCCACATCCAGCTCTGCCTGTCTCAGTCAAGGAGGCAAATAAAAAGATTTTCAGAAGTCCCATTTGTAAAAATGTTATGAAAGAAAACACGAAACTTGTGATTTTGGGGGCAATTAACCTTCAGATTTTAGAGTTGCTGGGCTCAACGTCAGCATCCTAGAGCTAGAGCTTGGACCCAGTTGTCTTCCCTTCCAGCCAGTGCTTGCACACAGGCACCAGTTCAGCTCAGTCAGGCATTTTGGGGGAACTTGGGATGGTAGAACAGTTCTGCTGTCCGCCTGTGGCTCCATAGCTTGAGTTTCATCATTGACCATAACCACTGATGTCGTCACCATAGCCACTGCCCTGTCACGGCGCAGACCCATGTGTACATCAGGAGTGAAGCACCCAGGCTGAGGAGGCAGGGCCTGTGGACATGGTGCTACGATACAACTTACATCCCTTCATGTGCCATTAAGGGTCATGTGCCAAAGTCCGGCCTGATGGATGCTGGTATGCCTTTGACCTAACAATGATGTGGCAAAATAAGATAACACTTTCAATTACTTTGAATTGACATCAACTGCTTTCAAAAAGGGGGTTGGGCAGATCTTGTAAGAGAAGTCTTCTCAATCCAAATAAAGATGACAATCTTTGCATACTCTCTGCCTTTCCACCATTAAACAAGGAAAACATACTAGATTGCCACAGGAGTAAGTTATGGTGTTTATCTTTTCGTGTATTCCTCTTCGAAAAGTCATTATTTAGATCAAAAAATCTGAAAAAAACAAGCCTTTGCAGGATGATGAGAAGCTTCACTTCTGCTAGGGAGGAATTAGGGGGAATTGGCTGCAATTTACCTCATCAAATAGTGTCATGTTAAAATTATTGGGTACTAGAGAGCTTCTTATCACCATAGCCTCTGAAGGAAACACGCCTGAAGAATGTGACCACCTTGTTGTGGGGATGTCTAGGTGCTTTCTGGAGTTTGTGGGCTGAAAGGAAGGATCAAAACATGCAAATTTTAGCCTTCAGACAAAAATAAATAAAGGAAGGGGCTTTTTGTTGGTTCTTTTTGTTTTCCAGCGACTCTCTTTTTAATGCAGTTTGGCTCACTTTGTCAAGATGAACATGATGTGTTGGCTCTGCTATGGACTGTGGTGTTGGCTGAGGGTTGGGGAGTTTGAAGGACATTTGTAGGAAGAAAAGTACCTGTCATGAGTCAGCAGGGCAGATCTCAGACACTTAACACCTGGGTCAGGAATGGGTTCCACAATGAGACGTTTTTACAAAGAATCTCAGGTAAAAAATATAATCCCTTTTATGATGTTGCAGGAGGGGTAAAATCCTTTCCATGCTGAACTTCAAAGCAAAGTGCACAGAAATCAGCAGAGGACTGGGTGTTTTTTAGTCTCCTTTTATTTTTCCTCTACTATCATCCTGAATTATCATCCAATTTTATTGAAAAAAGGGGAGTCTGAGGCAGTGAATTGTTTCCTGGGGGTGTGTGAGGGACGTGTGTGTCTCTGGCCTGATGAACAATTACAGTCCCTGGGGGTCAGGTCTCCTCTCTCTTCATCAGCAACAGTAGTGGCCCTGTGGTGGAGGCTCAGAAATTGCACTGTAGTGAAGGAGAGGGAGAAAAAGAGGCCCACTAGGCTGGCAACACAGCCTATAGGTCTTCCTGGGTCTCTGGGTCCCAGGGTTTTGCCCTTGTTTTACCCCACCGTGCCTGGGCTCAGCTGGTGGTCCATCAGGTGCTGATAGACGGGGGCCTGCAGTGGAGAAGAGGCTGTGTGAGCTGGAGGCCATGCAGACTCACTGGCAGAGGGCTGGAGCAGCAAGAAGGCTGGTGATTCCCTTTGTCTGTGGAGCCAGGAGAGGGGCCCAGAGCCAGGTCTGCCTTAGGAGGGAAGGGCAGCAGCATCCAAGCAGCCCTGCTGGGGCTGGGCATCAGCACCAGCTTTCCTGGAAGCATGTGGTCCTCTGCAAACCTTGGAGCACTTTCCTCTTGTCTGTGAACTGAGATGGCTTTGAATCCAGGATTTAATTTGGACATGTTTTTGGATTGACTACAGAGGGTAGGGTGTTGTTGTTGCACCTTCCCCTGCTATTTATTTTTGCTCTGTGCACACTTTTCATCATTGCCCAGAACAAATTCAGGAATTATCTACAGAAAACTGTGCGAATCAGGTGAAGCCATTTGTTTATAGTTCAAAGTGAGGCATTAAAAACGATAGGCCGAGTAAAGCATGAAAGTAGATCAATCCCAACCCTGGTTTAACTTCCTCTCCTTCAAGATCACTTTGAACCTACAGTAATTATGATTCTTTCTGCTAGCTTAAATCACCCTTGCCCTCATTAGAGCTGTGCAGAGTGACCATTTTCCATTTGATGAGTTGCCACGTGTAAAAGCTGCTGTGTTTGCAAGTATTCAGGCATACCTGGCTGCACTACACAAGTCATAAGTGATAACAGTCATAATTAATATCCATTATACACCTTCCGTGTACACTGACATCACTGATAACATCAAGTGCAATTTATGTGGTGCTATGAACAGCAAGCTTAAGTCTCTTCTGAGGTGTCCTAGACATGGGCTTGTTGGTCCTGCAGGGAAAGAGGTCTCTTTTAGGCACTCAACCCAAATATCTTGAGGTGACACAAATGACCTGAGGCCATATCAAAAGTATACCATTTCATGGGCTTAGGGTGCAAAAAAAGTGGGAATAGGTTCTCAACAAGCCAAGAATTTTTAGGCAATTTTAGACTTTAAGGATTTTTTAAAATTAAATGTTAGATTCTTGGGACACACTTACTGCTCTAACATGATTCTCAGAAAGCTATGACCTTATTCACAGCTGTCAGTCACTTCTCATGCACTGAGAAGCCCCTTTTCACATATTAAGAAGATAGTCTTTTTCTACAGTGATATTTTGAAAAAAAATTGCTACTTAGATGCATTTGCATTAATATGTACTTTTTCAGGGCGTGAGATCAAAATTCTGCTGGTGATCTCTGTCAAAAGAATGGATCCTATCTCTTTCTCCTGGCTTTGAAACAGAGGTCTTTGGAGACCTCTAAATGTTATAGCTGATGTTAAGGCACAAGTATGCCTTCACGGCAGAGGAAAAAAAAAGAAGCAGTATTCTTTAAATATCTTAATTGCTTCTCCTGATATCAGCACTGTTGCATCAGGGGTAATTTGGGCCCTTAATTACATCAGAAAGAGTCCGAGCACCACAGGGAAATGATAGTAAAAAACCCAGGAGTGTGAACAGCATCCCCGAAAGGTCTAAATGGCTGGCCGGCGGTGTAAACTTTTGTACCCCTTTCATGCCCGCAGAGGTTAATCTCTCCACGTCCTCCTCCTTTCATATGCATGAAGAAGAGGAGATTTAGGGGTTGGCGGGCAATGGGGCGCGCGGGGGGCGTGCGGCGGCGCGGGCCAGGGGCAGCTGGGGGGCTGCCAGCAGGGAAGGGGCCGGCAGCGCGACCGGGGACGGGCCCACTGAGCGGAAAGAACAAACTCTCCGGACCCGTCTGACACGCGGGTCAGGGGGTCACCCCGCGCTGGTGGAGGCGGCACAGCAGATTGGAGGCTCGCGATGCCCCTCCGACATCATTTAGACAAACAAGCAGATGGCAGGTGTCAGCAGTGACAAAGAGCCATCTGTGCAGCGGGGACCATCCCCTCCATTCTCTCACAGGCTACTTCATTAAACCCTCACTTCAGAGTGACTGCGCCGTAGCCTTTAACCAATGGGGCCCCTGGTAGCACGGGGTGATTTTTCCCCCCCTCCTTTTTTTTTTATTTATTACTTAAAGGCTGCTCGCATTCTGCTCCCGACTATCTGAGGGCAGCTTGTTTGTGCACCTTATTGCCTCAGAAGGGGCAGGGGGGGAGGAAAATAAAAACAGAAACACCCAACAAAACCCTTCTGCCAAGCTGAAGAAAAATGTGTTTGTGTAGAGTTGAACCTGTGACTGTAAGCATGGCAAGGGGATGTTAAAAATACCCTTGGGGACTGCTGAATATTTGGTCTGAGAGGCCACTGGGAAGCCATGGTGTTGTCCAGGGGGGTTTCATCGTGGGGAGCAACCAGAGTGGCTGTGTGGGGCGATTTGGGCACCGTGTGGGGTGATCATGTCCTTGGGTCCAGCCTTCCCACCTCTCCTCTCCTCTGGAAGATGAGACAGAGCCTCTACTCCTTCAAAAATCTTGGGGCTCGTCCCAAAATGCCCTGTGGGGTGCAACCTCCCTCACCCCTGAGGATGAACACAGCTGCCCGGTATCAGGGCAGGTCCCAGGAGCCAGCCTTGGTGGAGGAAATGGGGTGGTCGGCAAGAGAAACAGAGGTGGAAAGCTGCTTAAAGTGGGGCTGCTGGAGGTGCCAATGGTGGGACGGGGGACGCCTGCTCGGCCCAGCTCTGCAAGCCTCTGGTGGCAACAGGCCTGAGCAGAGGTGACGTCTTTCTCAGCAGACCCAGGGGGAGGAAGGGGTAGGGGGGATGGTGTGTCCCATGGTTTATTCATTTATTTGTCTAGTTGGGCTACACTGGGGGATTTGGGAACATTCTAGGCCAGTGCACCTCTGCGGTCAGTCATGCTACTTTAGCCTCCCCTGCAGATCCCAGTGGAGAACCACACCGGATCGCATCTGCAGAGGCCCGGTTGTGCCCAGGAGTCCCAGGGGAGCTCTGTGAGGGTCCTGCCTCAGCCCCTTTCTGCAAACAGCAAACTGAGAAAGGAGAAACCCCGCTGCGAGTGGCAGCAGGGTGGGTGGGAAACACACGGAGACACCTCTTCTTCCCCCTCCCCATCCCTCCATCTCAGAACATGTGCAGGCACCAGAAAGCAATGCCCATAAGTAACTCATTAGAGGATGAGTTTTTCTGTATGATGGATTTCAGGGTTGGTTCAAACAAAGCAAAAGCTATTCCCAAGCTCCTGCCAAGTCCCTGATCAGGCTTGAACTGAACCTTTTAGGAGTATTGGAACAGTATATTTTTTTCATTTGTTTGCTTGTTTAAATGGGTCTCTGCACTTTCTGGTTTCAGCTAGGAAAGCAGAGATGGAAGCACTGAAAAGCTAAATCAAAACTGTCCTTGCATCATCACTGATTTCTGCAGTACCAGATAGGACTGGAAATATCCTAGGAAAGTGTGTTGCACAAGAGCTTTCAGACCAAAGATGTTCAGATACATTTAGAGTTGCAACACTCAGGCAACTGAGCTAGTTGAAGCCAACGCTCTTTTGCCAGGTAGCAGCACTCACCTGGATAGCTACACAGTGACTGATGACAATGCAACCGGTAAAATTTCTTCTTATAAAGCTTGCTTATAATCATGGCTTGTGGTTTATGTAGACATGCCCTTACTCCTTCCTATGAAACAGTCCCAAACAGCAGTGTAAGCAGCGTGGGCCACGTCCTTCTCTGAACCCTTCTGGACGTCAAGGCATGAAAAGTGAGAAGGGAGATAAAAGCCTCCTTTTTCAGCAGCAGCTACATCTGGCTTTCAGACCGGCAACATCAGATCCTTTATTAGTTTATAAACATTGGAGTCCTCCAGGGAGTTGTCCAGATCCACTTACAGACTCTGAGTGACAGAGGCAATGCTTGGAGTAACACAGCATCTGTGAAGGAAATTTGGCTCCCCTCTTAGCAGAAAGCGGGTCCTGGGGCTATGGTAAAAGACTGACCAGTTACACACAGGAAGCCCTTCAGTAGTCACTCCCCTCAATGGAGGGGAAATGGCTGGTTGACTATGAAGGGAAAGAGGCCAACATTTCCCATCCAATTAGCATGTTTACTTAGGGCAATTCCCAGTCAAATCATCTCACTTAGGATAGCTTGAGAATAAAATCCTGGCGACGTACCATCCACCTTACAGACCTGGCTGGGCTTCAAGTAGCTTCATCACTTAAGGTCCACTCCCCAGTTAGATAAGTCTTTGAAAAATAGCTGTATTTGCCAACAGCTTCCTGTTTCTCCTGATAATAAGGTGAAAATTTCTTATTCCTGACAGCTCATAAACCAACCCAAAGCTAAACTTAATGAATTCCCACCCAATAAATAAAAGAGAGGCAGCAAACAACCAGCAAGCGTATTTTCAGCCAGTCTGTAGGTGGAATTTGGAGCTGAGAATGCTAGGTGTGCGTGTGAGCCCACACTCACCTGCATGTGAATGAAATACAGTTTAATCTCTTAATTGGTAACTTCCAATGGAAACATTGAGATATTTTTAATATGAACAGGTTTTACCAGTAAGAGGCAATAATTGCCATCTGCTTAACACAAGTCTTAGCTTTTAACTGTTTAATTTCTACTGGCTGCTGTCTTTCCATCGTTAAAAGATATGGGATTCCTACAGAACATTATGGTAATCTGATTTACATGGCTACAGGGAGAATCATGAAGTCTCAACTAAGAAGTCAGTATTTGAATGATGGCATTTTCTTCTGGAGGTGGGATGTTTTCCCCTGATGGTGTATTCCCATCCCATGGGTTTCATCAGCTTCACTAAGCTACAGCACATGAAGAAGAAATTTCATCAGGCAAAGGCTCAAGTAGAGTGCTGCAGTCCAGCTTCCCTCCCCTGTCCCCTGAAGGGACGAATTTCAGGAAGATGCATTTAGGCAGCTCAATACCTACCAGGGTATAACACCTGAACACATTGGTACAGCTCTTTAAAGAGGATCTATCTTGTCTGATCGATGCGAAAAGGGTCAGGGTTGTAGCCAGTATCCTTGTCTTCTTTGAACAAATTAGTATCCATAGACACAATCAGGCCCTCAAATATTCACAGCTGTGGTTCAAATGAAGTCTCCTAATGAAATGCAAATTCAATAAGACAGTTACATGATCAGCATCAGCTCATTAAGGCTTGCCGAGCCTATGTCAGCTCTTTGTTAGACTGGCATAAAGCTCCCCCCCAACTTTGATGGAGTTACCCTGGGCTGAAAGCTGCCGGGCTCTGAGTAAGGTTTGACCCAGACGGCCAGCTGGGGGGAAGCGATGCAATGTGCTGTGTTGCCGGATCAGTGGTGCTGGGCTGATGAATATCACTGGGGGTCAGGCTCGCCAGCCCTGAAGGAGGGGAGAGAGCTTGGGTTTGCTCCCCTTCGTCCTGCCATGAATATGGCAGAAGGCCCATTGAAGCTGCAAGGAGACATTGATACAAACACCCCAAACCCCAACCTGATGCAAGACCAAAATCAGGGTTGTGCTTGGGATTTTTCCTGGAGAGGCTCTCATCTTGTATTTGCACGGTTCTTGAAGTCAGTGCTCTTTCCTCGGTCACGGGTGGCAGTCGAAAGGGTGTCAGGCAGCTGGCTTGCTACTTTCCTGACCCCGTTTCACAATGTCTGTGCTTCTGTGAAAGGGTTGCCCCAGACAAAGCACAAGGGATGCACAACCCTCACATCCAAGTGCAGGGGGTTTTTTTTGATTTTTTCTTTTTCCTGGCCTCAGCGAATGTGGCAATGTTTGACAGGTCTGACCTGCTCAGCTGTAATGAGCCGTTGGGAGAAAGGGGACAAATGCAGTTACCTCTTGCCACAAGTCTTGCTGCTGAGAGATGAACTTTGCTACTCTGCCTTGGCTTTAACAAATGCCCCTCAGTGTATCTCAGTGCAAATGTGTTTCCTTTTCATTTTCAAATAGGGACGAATGCAGTATGTTGGATTAGAAATTTCCCATCGCTGACAAAAGTGGAGGGAAAAAAAAGCCTTGTAAAGTTCAAGAGGAGGGCAGAGGGAAGAATGAAAACAAAACGAATGACCAGGAGCCAGTTTCTGCTTTTATTGTAGGTAGAATTTTGCAATAATTTGTATTTTAAGATTTTTTGCTGAAGATTTATTTTGCAAGGGGCAAACCCAGCACAAGGAAATTGGGATTTTGTACTGAAGTTATTTATACATTAGATCTATGCATTCAATACCAGTTGTCCCCAATAAACAGAGCTGCAAAAATGCAAGCATACTAACTAAAAAGAAAAAAGAGCCCTTTTAAAAGCCAGATTTTAGGCATATAAATTCTGCTATTTGATTTTCAGTGCTTTGTATCTGTGTTTTAAAAATCATTTTGGATTACATTTATCGCACATAGGAACAACTAAACAGTTGCTTAAGGGCATAACAAGTCTTGGAAAACAAAACACATACAATAAACACAATTTTATACATAAAATGCATTCAGGGCAGATTTACTGTAGCAGGTTGTAGCCTCTCCTCTCTTTCTATTAGCACCTGTGTTGTGGCTGTTGTGATCTGGGTTGTGGGAGGATGGAAGTGGTTTTTCAAGAAGAAAATTAGAACAAGGATGAAACTATGCTATGAAAAAATACATATCCAAACCAGAGGAAGTCCTTAAGAGAGCAGCAAGACTGATAAGAGAGCAAGCAAATACAACCTATGAGGACAGGCTGAAGGAAATGGAATTAGTTTGGAAAAGCCAAATCTGAAGGCAGATCATAAGAGCAGCCCTCAGATATGTAAGATTAATAGAGGAGAGATATTGATTTATTGTGCAATAAGAGAGGTGTAGGTTAGGAAAACTTACTAACTGTAGGCATGAGGAGTAGTGGTTTAGGGCAGTAGTGGGCCCCCGATCACTGGAGGTTCAAAGTGGCGAATGGGCTGATATTTGCCGGGATTTGACTTGGGTTCTTCAGCCACCCTTGGAGGGGAGGGGAGCCAGTTTGTCTCCTGGGGCTCCTGCGCCAAGCTGTGATGCAGGCCACTTGGTGAGGACATAAGGAGGCAGTCTGAGAGGACAGGGAAGATGAGGTGGAACATTTTGCAGTTGGGACTGGGCAGGCAGAAACTTCCAGCATGAATGCAAGGATGGAAGGTTGATTTCAAATCAGACTCGTAGACAATCGCTCAGTTTTTCAGGGTCTGCTTGGCTAATTTCTTTTAGCCTTGCTGCTTGTTCTTACCCTCCTATGTTGGACCCATGTTCATTCCCCTGGACAGCTGCTAAATTCACCTAGTCTGGGAACAACATACTGTGGCTCTGGTAACCAACCTCCCCAGCAGTTGCAGCAAACTAACAGTTTGAACATGCTCAGATTATGGTTTCCAGTCACGTATTGACCAGAACATGCTTGCAGCAGTGACTGAATGACTTCGGTAATAGACATAATCATAAAAGCCAAATAATCCTTATGAACAATTTGTGAGTGGGAATAGAAGTAAAATGTGTTGACTATATAGCTTGCTAAAAATATCCATCCCAGCTCTAGCTGTCATCACATCTCTCCTCTAATCCTGCAAGTAGTGTGTGAAGGGTTACCCTAATGCCCCTGCACTGATTCCTCACTCTGAGTGCACAGAGCTGTGCGCCTGAGGAGCCACAAGCAGATTGCCAAGCAAGGCCAAATTTGTTCCCCAGGCTTTATGCAATCAGCTGCTGCTCCTGCCGTTTTGTCATCAAGTCAGCTGCAGCCTTCACCATATTACTGAGGAACATGTTGGAGCGACCCAAAGTGCCACGTTTTCAATGGAGGCTTTCACTAGTTACCAGTGGTTATGTGATATCACATTAGAGGTTCCCTGGGTGCCAGGCTCCCACTGGAAAAAAACTTAGGAAATCATAAAAATATCACCAAAAAAAAAAGGCATTAGTGAGGCAGTAACATTTGTTATGCTTTGTCACTATGCCAAATTCCTATCAAGAGCTACGTGGTGTGTATGTTAGAAACTAAAATCTCCTTTTTGCAGCATCTTATCGAAGGAAGCAACACCAAAAAAATGAGATATGTACATTTTCAAGTGCTTTACTGCCAACAGGATGTTCACCTGAGACATTTTGTTGACTACATCTGGGGGATCAGCGTGTGACTTTGGGACCAGGTTTTCTTGAAATACCTGTTTTCCCAGCACCATATTTCTTTCATTATGAAGTCTTTTCAAACTGAAATATGTCTTTTTAATACTAGTTATATCTATTTGGCAAGTGGATTCAAGAAACTCTTGCATGATTCTGCCAGGCAGATGTGACTTTATTGCAAAGATGGTTGGAAAGGTATTTGTTGTATAGAGTCTGTTCTTCCTTCAGTGAAATCAGAAGTAAGCCTGAACAAGACCTTCAGTAAGGTTCACTGGAGCTGCACAACTGCAGGATCTGGAAAATGAAAGAGTGCTTTTTCTGTAGCTGCAGCAGGTTTTCCATCCAAAGAGATATAAAATTGGAAGACACGTATTTCACAGTGGGATGCAGATAAATCAAAGCACAATTGAGATATAGCTTATTGCAGAACAAGTGTTCCCTCATTCAACCTTCCCTTCATATCTCTATCTCTCCCTCCTTCCTTTCCCGGTGTCTTTGCATGCTTGCTTGCTTGCTTCCTTCCTTCCTTCTTTTCTTCCTATGTGCCAGAGTGGACACTGAAGTCCTCTTGTTCCTCTAAAGAGGCCACTTTAGAAAACACAAGACTGATGATGCTGCACCCACCTCTGCTCAGACTCAGACACAGGGGAGACTCCCACTCAGTCTACATGGCAAAGGAGTGGTCAATGCATCCATCATGAATGGTGCTCCTGGTTCATGGGGTACTCCACTGCCGAGTTATTTCACCCCAAGTGACCACCTACCTATATGTGTGTACATGCACAGGCCTGCCAACGTCTGTGTCTCCAGCGCCATTCTGCACCCCAGCGGTGTTTGCTCGTGGCAAATGTTTTCCACGTATCTGAGATACTGATAGCATCAATGACCACCCACCTTTTAGAAACAAACAGTAGAGGAAAAAACGAAGTAAATGTTCCCTGAATGCTGGAGGGAGAAAACCCTGCCTTGGCATTTCAACAAAATAGCCTGCATTTCATAGAACAAAATTGAGTTTTTAAGGCTCCAGTGTGAAATAAATGGGAAATAAGTATCCAGAAGTTCTAGGCATCTCCAGAAGTTTCAGCCAATGTGGAATTCTTGGGAGCTAATGCAGGAGAATCCTATTAAACTTATTAAAATAAATATTGATTTAATATATCATGTTAAAAACATTCCATTTTTGACAGCTTTCCACTGCTGATTTTTTTTTTCCATGTTGCTGCTGATGGCAGTTTAAGGTTGTTTTAACAAGCTTCACTGCTGACTGGTTGTTTCATTCATGGAAATGAATGCCACTTAATAGTGATGCTGTATTTGTCACAGAGGTGTATATCCATCTCCTGAGAGGAAGGCACTGTCAGTGCCGAAATCCCCCTGAACTCAGATTTGTTCAACTCATTTTGACTGGAGATTCAAGGTGAGAGTTTGACTCTTGGACATAGTCCTGGTAGCTCTGTTGCAGAGATCTGGCTCCCTTGTTGTCTTAGGCAGAGAGAAGTAGAAACATGGCTGAAATTCCCCTACACTGTCATGGACCTTTCCTTGCAACCCTCAGTGACTTACTATACTTCATTTGTCTAAAGCCATAGCCAGGAAAAATGCGTTGTTCAAATCTTTGCAGGCTCAGGGGTAGCAATCATAGCAACATCAGAAAGTTACAAAATCTATCTAGTGTTTTAGATAAAGGATGAACCTGGATGTAGGGTCCAACCTTGGGTGGGACAGAAAGGGGGAAGAGGGTGAGGAGGCAAAGGGAAGGGATTTGAACATGAGAGGAGAGGAGAGGAGAGGAGAGGAGAGGAGAGGAGGAAAATGAGGTCATAGGGAACCAAAGGAAAGGAGGCAGAAGAAATGGGAGATGAAAAGGCATTATAGAGAAGTTACACTGAAAGAGAGAAGGAAGGGCACTCTCCTTTACTAAGTGATTTAATTTACACATATTAACGGTACCATTTCCCCTCTAATGTTTCTCCTAATATTCTAAAATCACTGGTCTTGAGATTTTAAGGGCCTTATCTCTCCTCTGACCTGCCAAGACCCTCTGCCCCCATTCTGCCACAGATCTGGAAGCCCATGTGTGCTAAGCATTGACCTGCAGCCCATCTTCTCCATGCAAAGCAGGGACCTGGGACCAGCTCCCCATGCTCAGCAGATCTGGTTTTGGATGAAATCTTCTTTCATGACCCTGTGCCTACCGCTGGAGGGGACGAGGCACTGCTAGTTAGCAATCAAGGGTATCCATAGGCATGAGGAGAGGAAGTGTGGGCGTGGATGCCTCCATCACAGGACTGATGTGGGAAGAAAGGAAGGATTTAGGGCTTGCCTGTCCTGGTCTCCAGTGCCTGCCGCTAACTTGCTTTGTAATGGCAGGGCATTTGCAGCTTACCACCCTACATCCTGCGCTATCCTGTGCAGCCCCATCCCACATGGTGAGAGGAGAGGCATTGCCCTTGGTGCCCCATATCAGTGGGTATCACCTGCCACATGAAGAGTGGCTCCAAACCAGTTGGTGTGGGGACAAACACTCTTCTTAGGGGCCTGGATTGACCTCTTCACTGTCCAGTGACTGGACTCCAGTGCCCAGTGTCCTACTTGAATCAGGCACTGCCTGTGTATGCATAGCCATTCCTCTAGGTAGGGAGGTGGAGTAGCTTAGATGTGGGCTTAAAAAGAAAACTAAAATGAGTTTGAGACCCAGGCAAATCATGCATGCAAGGCATGTGTCCAGAAGGGCCATGCAGCCAATCTTTGCTGTCATCTGGATTCCCAGGACAGAGAGATGACAAAGGAGGAGCTGACACCACATTTACTTTTCTGATTTCTGTCCCATGTTCTTGTTTTTATTGCTCTGCCTTTGTGTGCAGCTTCTGCTGGCACTGGAATCCCCCTCGCTCCCTGCCCTGGGGGGAGAGAGGGGCATGTTTTCTTTAAACTTTCTGACTCCTCTGTGACAGTTTCCATTAGTGGTTTGACACCCCTGTGCTTCTTCCATGAGGGCCTTGCCTTTACTCTGTCTTTAATCATGTTGTCATAAGATAATAGGATCAAAAGGAAGAACACTGAGTCTTGCCCTTCTGGAGTGCTTTACACTCACCCTAATAAACAGCTTGTGCTTGGGTTTGTGCTGCAGCTGGCCTGCCCTCAGCCCCATCCTTTCTATGCCATACTCGCACTGAACTTTAACCATGAGGCTATCCGGTCTCAGCAGCTGTCCTCAGCCCAACAGCCCTCTGCTGTAAAGGGCAGTCTGTGCTACAATCGTGTAAATTGAGTAAAACCATTGCAGAGCAGATAATACACTGAAAAACATTGTGGATTTTGCCTGCATTTCCATCTCTAGAAAAATCTAGGTTCAGCAGAACCTGGTGAAAGTGTTCAGAGTGTGCATGTGTGTGTACATATCCACGGGGAAGAGGGAGTTCGCTCTCCCCATCACCTAGCATGGGGCCTCCTGGAAGACTTGGCAAAGTTCTGAAGCAGTGGCAGTTGTTACCTGTCTGCTTTTGTGGTGTGCAAGACTTTTGCAGAAAACCAGCTTCCTCAGAAATTGCCCTCCTGAGCCTGTGCAATGACTGCTGGAACTGCAGGAGTGGGTTTTCCCACCTCTGCAGTGATGTTAGTGAGTCCATGAATGGAAGGACTGATCACCCTATTGCTTCTACTTGCATTAGTCCTGGTAGCTCATTCAAACCCAGGACCTTACTGAAGTATTTTCTGCACATAGTCAGAGGTCGAACCTGCCTAAAAGACCTTGCAGTCCAGTTGGAAAAGCACTTGGTGATCACAGTCACATTATAAATGAAGAAACGAGGCACAGTGTTTGTTACACTCCTATATGTAGAGTTCAATCTGTATCTTCTGAGCTGTAGACTAGTGCCTTGCCCACAGTGATGACCTCTCTCTCAGACCTTGGAAAAAACATGAAGGTTTGGTTAAAAAACATCCAATGAAGAAACTCCACCTTAGTTAGCACCACTTGCAATTGCAGAGGTTCATACTGAAGCCAATGGATCCAAGACTAGGTCTAAGAACTCGTTATTATCACTCTGTCTTTTCCTATTACAAAACCTCGAACTTCTGCTAAAACACTTAAATCAACTGTCACCTCCCTTATGGTACAATGACTAGTTTAAATAGTTAATAACTCCTTAGTCCTCCACATTAAAATGTGTTTCCCAAATTCCTAACTACTCACAGTTTTTGTCAGGCCTCACAAGACAGCTTATCTGTGTCTCTGAAATGAGGACATCAGAAGTGGACACAGTGCCAAATATGTAGCACTTTCACCCTCATTCTCTTAGAGCTCTAAAAGCCTCCTTTGTTGTCCTTTCCCCAGTCCTGCAATGGGAGCAGACATTCAGTTTGTTACAGGTGTCACTATTCAAGTCTTTTATAGAGTTATTTCTTCTCTGGATTGAGGGCCTCACCTTCTAAATGTGAGCTTTAAATGTTGTCTTTGTTTCTTCCCAATACCCTCAACTGTCATGGACTTACTCTGCTTTCTTAAAGATTTTCTGCCATTTCTAACCTTTAATTTATATGTAGCTACTTTACATACACATCTACCTATATCTATATCTATATATGCTTTCACTTCCCTTCTAAAACACGTTTTTTTAAGCAGCAAAGCCTTCTTTGCTGACTGCAACTTCTGGAACTAATATCCTCAAGAGGTTCTTGATTATTTTTAACAATTTTCTGTTTAAATTCTTCCTCCAAGTCAGCTGGGCTCATAACCATTGTCAATATTCAGAAATGCACCCTTTAAAGTGTGAAATATCCATACTGTTTCTTTGGATTTGATGTTGTTTGCATAAAACAAGGGTAACTTGTTGTTTGTATCTAAACAGTCTTTCCAGTTCCCAGTTATGGTTCTATCTGTCTAGACGAGCTCCAGAAAAGAATTTCCCCCTGTTAAATTACTTCCTCTTTGAGTTAGAAAATTATACCTTAAAAATGCAAAGGCTGGTTTAGAATTGCTGTCCTGTGAACTTTTCTCTGTTGCATTCGGATTGTCCCATGTGTTCATACCTTACGGACAGGTACTTACAAAGCTGATTTTTCTGTCCCCTGTCCAAACTGAAGATCTCATGGTTGCCCTTGTGCTTTCTCTCTACATTGGCTCATAGGCATGGAGAATGACATTTTGTCAAATACAGGATGCTTCTTTTCCCAGATATTTTGTCTATCCTAGCATTACTAAAGAGGTTATAATACTTGATATTAACATTTCAAACATGAGTCTTCCCTTACATTTTCAATACTATCAACTAGTTCTAAGCCTAGAAATTATCAGTTTCAACTTGCCTTCTTACTGCAACTCCTTGCGTTATGGTGTAGACAATCTCTAAAACACCAATCACAGACTGTTAGAAGTTGGAAGGGACCTCAAAAGGTCATCTAGTCCAACTCCCCTGCCAGAGCAGGACAACCTAAAGCAGGTCACAGATGAAAGCATCCAGTCAGGTTTTGAATGTCTCCAGAGAAGGAGACTCCACAACCTCTCTGGGCAACCTCTTTCAGTGCTCTGTCACTCTTATAGTGAAAAAGTTCTTCCTTATGTTCACCCGGAGCCTTCAATGTTCCAACTTGCACCTGTTCCCCCTTGTCCTATCACTGGACATCACTGAGAATAGCCTGTCTCCATCCTCCTGACACTCACCCATTACATATTTATAAATATTAATGAGGTCACCCCTCAGTCTCCTCTTCTCCAAGCTAAAGAGACCAAGCTCCCTCAGCCTCTCCTCATAAGGGAGATGTTCCACTCCCTTCATCATCTTTGTGGCTCTGTGCTGGACTCTTTCAAGCAGTTCCCTGTCCTTCTTGAACTGAGGGGCCCAGAATTGGACACAGTACTCTATATGTGGCCTCACCAAGGCATAATAGAGGGGAGGAGTAACATGTATGTGTAACTCTACCTGTTACATGACATGTAATTCTAAAGCATATATTTCTGCAAGGTTTTCATTCTGGTTCTGCACCCTCAAAAGACACTTGGATAGGGACCAGCACGTGAGAATTCACTCACATGTAACCTCCCAGCCTTTGGAGATTCATCCATCACGGCATTTACCATGAATGAACCAGCAATGATCTGTACTCAAATCAGAACCAGAGATGTATATACTGATTTCCAAGCTGCTTTCATATGGCACACAGGACTTTTGCTCAGCCTGACTTTATGTGTGTAGGCTTTTTGTGGCCCCACAGATAACATCAAGCCACCTTTCAATGCTGAAGACAGGGTAATTTAGAATCATCCAGATAATAGAAATAATGTTTGGTGTGAGCCAGAGTGATTAGAGTTGGCAGCAGCTCACTGCTGGTAAAGAAAGTCAAAGGATTCTACAGATAGTCTTTGCGGAAATAAAACCAAGGGGATTAGAGTTAACAGAAAACCTTGTTTTCATTTGAGACTATGTTATCTGCTAGGAGCATTCATTATCAACATGTTCTAAAATAAATAAATGGCTCTTCACTAACAAGAAATTGGGTAGAGATAAAGCATGTGTGACACTATATCAAATCCACAGGCAAATAGTGGAGTTCCCTGGTCCATTTTTGCTGCTCTTTGTTTGCTCCTTTCACTGCCTGGCAAGCCTGTTTCTCCAGGGACATGATCTGCACTTGCAGTCGCTTCATTACAGAAGATCATGGTGCCTCTATCTTTCCTATTCCCTTCTCCCTTTCCCTGTGTTGCTTTTTCTTTTTTAAAAAATTATTTTATTCAAACATTTAAAAGGAGACTCATCCTCCTAAATCAATGACTGTCTTGGAAAGAACTAAAACAGAAGGAATATCACTCAAAGTCCCCTGAGCCCCTGTGAGCTGCAGTCTGGCTGTCAGCATCCTGGCAGATTTATGAGGATGGCCGTGACTGGCTTGAAAGGGCAGAGGGGGGAGAAGGAAAGATCCCAACCCATTAGTAATTATCTGCAGGAAAGTGACAGAGCTGATGACATGCATGGAGGACACATTGCAGGAGATGAGCTGGGGGAGACATTCCCATGCAAGACTGATTTCCGGTCACTTCTGGCTCCAAGACTGGATTCAACTAATGATCTATTTCTAGGCCTCCCGTCCTTTAGCTTGTGATCTACTTTGTCACAATTTGGGTCAGATCCCGTGCTTTTTTGTTTCCTCTAGAAGAAAAAAATCCCATGGAGGTCAGTAAGTTTTGTGGACACGAGGGCTGCAGGTCATGGGTGAATGAAGAGAAGAGGCCACAACCAAAGAGAGTGCCCAGAGCCTGCAGCAGGATCATGGGTACCACAGTGAGTCATCAAACCATCCTGTGATGCCATAGATGTCACCTTCACCACAACAAGCAGCCTGGCCTCAGAAAGAAATACAAGAACAAGTGACCTGGGACAGACAAAACAAATGCTAGCCTTTCCAAGGTGTCAAACATTTTGTTTCATTTTTTTTTTTGAAAGAATGATTTGTTCTCTTTAATATCTCTCTCTCTTTTTTTTTTTTTTTTCTTGAGGAATCTTGGCTAGAACCAGAGATGAGAAGTGTAATGTTTCCAAAGTAGGTTTGCATCTGATGTTTTTTTAGTATTTACTCAGATATCTAATATTACAATAATGAGGATTGTTCCCACTGAAAAGGCAGATAGAATTGGCTAGAATTGCCTGAATATATTGTCAGGCTGTCAATGTAACACCCCCGCTTGGAGCTGTTGTTTACATGAGTAGTTGCCTTAACTACAAGGAGATGGAGGTGTTTGGAAGTAACATGGTCTTAAGGAGAAAAAAGAGAAATAATAATGGACACAAGCCAGGGAAGATGAGTGCAGGAAGCTGCAAAGGAGGAAATAGATCTCCATATGCTTATTGTATAAATAGCCAAAACTAGAAGAAAATTTTTTTGTGGGATACTGAGGCCCATTTTGCAGACCTGCAATAATCAGAACAGTTTATGAAATAGAGCCATCTTATTTCAAATGAGTGTCTGAGTAGCTTTTGATCAACACTGAACAAAATTATTTACTGTACACATATTTTTCTCTTGCTATTAAACTCAGTGCTTCTGCTTTGGTGATGTGACTCCGTTCAATAATCCTAATTGAAACACGTATCTGGCATTATCTGTCAAGAGAGAGAAACAGTAGATTACCCATAATCTAACAATCATGGGCTGGAAGTGCAGATGTAACAGTAGTAGACTCATATGGTAACAAACCCTAAGTAGAAGACCCTGAACAAAGCCAGTGATGGGTAGAGAGCTCTGTGGAGGGATTTTCCTTTCTTCCCACCTAGAGAGGACAGAGGTGTTTCAATAGCCAGCTAAACTGCACTTCTCGCTGATTGTGGTGATGTGGTGAGGTGAGGCCCCTGTCGCTTGCTGCTGTATGAACACAGAACAAAAAGGACATCCCTGCAGAAACAGTCTAGGTGAAGCAAACAGAGGTCCTCCTGCCCTGAAGCAGTGGAAGAGAGAGATGCCAGCTTCAAAAATGCTGGTCTTTCTCAAAGTGCCCCAAGGGAATACAAGCACCTACATAACCTGGGTACTGCTGGACTGCATAGACACCCTTCCCTGAGCACTCTATTAGTGCTGTTCAGATATTTTGGCCTCTTTTAGTGTGTCCTCAGACATCACTACTTTGTTACGAGGTTTGAACTTCCGGAGAATCTGCCTTGCAGCTGCAATGAGAAGAGCAAAAAATGACTTTGGGGTCAAATCCTGCAACCATTTTCACCAGGGAAAATCAGGATTATTAAATCGGTTTTAGTGGAATTGCTTGGGGGTTACACTTAGCATTTATAATTAGAGCAGGCCCTTTGTGATCTGGAAAGGACTAGTTATTATAACTAACTGCCTGAGTACAATTGCCATTAACAGATTTCTGGCTCCAAAGGGGAGTGCAGGAGTGCATTCAAACAGGACACCATTGGGTTCACAGATTCTGCTAGTCATGATTTTGCTATGATTTCTTTATAACACAATGGCAGAAGCCCTGAGTAAGTTGCACTAGAGGATGTTGTAATGCCAGATGTTGTGCCTGAGGGCATTGCAGATCAACTGCAGCTGACTGCAAAACAACACACTTGCCAAGACAGTTTAGCCACGCCATGGAGGTGTAAAACACCCACTGAATCACCATGCATTTCTTGCAAATAAATATGAATAGTGAAAAGAAGTGAGAAATTGGACAAAGGGATGGCAGGGAGGAGCGAGGAAGCCTTGAAATCTATTTAGAAGCAGTATGGTGTGGCAACATAAAATCACAGAATGGTTTGGGTTGTAAAGGACCTTAAAAATCATCCAGTTCCAACCCCCTGCCATGGGCAGGGACACCTCCCGCTAGACCAGGTTGCTCAAAGCTCCATCCAACCTGGCCTTGAACACTGCCAGGGAGGGATCAGCCACAACCTCCATGGGCAACCTGTGCCAGTGTCTCACCACCCTCATAGTGAAGAATTTCTTCCTAATATCCAGTCTAAATCTACCTTCCTTTAATTTGAACCAATTTCCTTCTGTTCTATCACTACATGCCCTCGTAAAAGTTATTCTCCAGCTTTCTTGTATGCTCCCTTCAGGTACTGGAAGGCTGCTATAAGGTTTCTTCAGGGCCTTCTCTTCTCCAGGCTGAACAACCGCAACTGTTTCAGCTTTTCCTCATAGGAGAGGTGCTCCAGCCCTCTGATCATCTTCGTGGCCTTCCTCTGACTCACTCCAAAAGCTCCATGTCCTTTTTTATGCTGGGGACTCCAGAACAGGACATAGTACTCCAGGTGGGGTCTCACAAGAGAGGAGTAGAGGGGGAGAATCACCTTCCTTGACCTGCTGGCCACGCTTCTTTAGATGCAGCCCAGGATACCGTTGGCTTTACAGGCTACAACCTGATGATACCAAGGTTGAAGGGTGGAGAATTACTATTGTTTTCTCACTGGAGCGCCTACAAAACCCACCACTGCTATGTCTTCTGCCAGTCATTTTGTCTTGTCCTTGTAGCCTGTACATTTTCCAGGCTGAGAGGACTAAGGCAGACTCATGAGCTCTGGGTGAGGGTAGGTATGGGGGCTCAGCCCTGACAGTGTGGGGACAGCGCAGGGGGAGCCTGCCCTGCCTTGTCTGGGGACACTGCTGCTACCAGTGATGAGGGATGGTGCTGGTGGGACAAGTCTCTTCTTTGCTCCAAAGGCTGGCAGAAAACTTAAAAAATATGCCAGGCATTTTTCCATTCAATTAATGAATAGTGGCACCAGAGATGCCCTGTCATTCCTGCTCTCCTGCATACCTCCTGGCTGGAAATATAAAACCAGACAGGTCCTGAGAGACCACAACTTCCCTGTGTGATTGAGATACAGTTGCCAGGCTGTGAGGTCTGGGAAGTGCTGTGTGCCTTTTTTTAAGCCTGCAGGCAGTTCTGTTGACTGACGCTGCCCAAACGCTTTTCAGGAATGCTGACATATTTTCATGTTATCACTTTTCATGCAAACTTTTCCCTGAGATCCTGCTTCTCATTGCTTGGTGTTGCATCAGGGGAAAACGAAAGAGAGGAGAGCTGTCAAGGCACATCAGTAGTTGTCTTGTTTGTACTGGAAGGTATATGCATAATGAAGGATAATATTTTCTGGCTGCAGAAGGTTGCAATATCCCAATGTGAGATGCCTGTGAGTGTATCTGGTATGGCTGTGACAAGAGGGGATTTGTCTTGGGATACAGAGCCTTTTTGCATCTGGTCCCTTGTGCAAATTAGGACAACTTTGGCAGGGATTGAAAGTCCATATCATCTGGTGACCCAAATGAATAGTTCCAGATGGACTGGGGCCCTCATCACAGTTGGTGCCCTTATTGACTGCCCAAAGCTGAATGAAAGAGGAGATTCAGCATGGAGAAGGTCTGAGTACCTTGCTTCACTCATGCCTTGTGGATGGAGAATTTTAATTCCTCAGCTTTATCAATGTGCCACATCGCACAAACAAAGGGCACTTCAACACTGAAGAGAAAGGCAATAACATTTATTTAAGAGTGAACTTATTCCTGCCCTCGGACCCTTTCTACCTTGGCAGTCTTTGTCCAATCCTGTCACTCTGCAGGCTACCAAAGGGCTGTGAGACCACTGGGGGCATCTTTTCTCACAGGTAACACCTATAGCCCTTCCCCATTCACCTAACCTGCAAGAAAAGACAGTGCAGTCCTGCCCCATCTCCCAGGGAAGACTGAGCCTGAGCCTAGAGATCCCTGGCATCCATGTCTCACCCTGGGTCAAGGGCCAGAAGAAAGCTATTTTCCCTTTTGAAAGGCTTATTGGGACATCTGAACTGGAAGTGAAACTTGGAAACTAGAGCCACAAAGATGATTAAGGGAGTGGAACATCTCCCTTATGAGGAAAGGCTGAGGAAGCTGGGGCTCTTTAGCTTGGAGAAAAGGAGGCTGAGGGGTGACCTCATCCATGTTTACAAATATGTAAAGGGTGAGGGGCAGGACGATGGAGCAAAGCTTTTTACAGTAATGACCAATGATAGGACAAGGGGCAATGGTTGCAAACCGGAGCATAGGAGGTTCATGTGAATATCAGGAAAAGCTTTTTCACTGTGAGAGTGACGGAGCACTGGAACAGGCTGCCCAGAGAGGTTGTGGAGTCTCCTTCGCTGGAGACATTCAAACCCCACCTCGATGCGTTCCTGTGTGATGTACTCTAGGTGACCCTGCTCTGGCAGGGGGGTTGGACTAGATGATCTTTCGAGGTCCCTTCCAACCCCTAGGATTCTGTGATTCTGTGAAATGCCTGTCAGCATACCCAGAATTTCCCTATCAAGACACAAAGAAGCAGCCCTCTGTGATAGCTGGTGGGTCTGAGCAGAGAATATGCTTTTTTCTCTGTCTTATCAATGCTCTTTGTTAACAGGTAAAAATGTGTCCTAAGGACTGGGCCCTTTTTGAGAACTTCAGCTCAATTTAGAAAGAAAGCCTCGGGGAAACCCCAACCCTTGGCAGTCCATAATGAATGTCCAAAAGGTCTGACCTGTTCCTCTGGGATCCCCCCTCCTCTTCACCGACCTGAAGAGATGAGCAGTGCTGGGAGAAAAAACAGGAAATCTTCTGAATTCAGACATCCCAAGCATTACAAAGTACTCTCGCAAGGCCTTGTTATAATCATTGCTTGCTTCCCCCATATGTCTGGTCGTCCAAAAGTAGTAACTGATCTGATAGCCTGTATGTGCCACTGATTTGTTAAGCTGGAGGTTTTTTTTTTTAAAATCCTATTAACAATAGCGTTTGCAGAAGGAATGCAGATTAACCAGGTCTAATTGTATATCATTTGCATGAAGAATGAATTAAAAAGCAGCTTTGCAACACATTGACTCAGGATGTTATTGAGCCATTGAAGTCTTATTGCTGTGAGGGTTGGAGCTATTTAATTAGTGGGGGTGGGGTGTGTGACTGGAGAGAAAATAGCGGAAAAGGGGTGTTTTAATCAACGAAGCAGAGAAATCACAACTGTTAGAAGATGCAAGATTATTCCTTTCAGGCAAATAACCCAACCAAATAAATCAAGCTCCAACTGTATGAGAACTTTGCTGAATGAAAACCTGGTATTTGAATTGAAGTAAGACAGTCATTTAGGAGAGTTCAATGCTGGTGCTTTCCCAGGACCGGAGCTGTGGAGCCCTGCTTGGGGACTAGCTTCATCCAGTGGCTCCAGCCGGATTTAATTTTTTTTTTTCAGTTCATGAAGCCCAGACTGCATCCCAGAAGTCAGAGAGGATGTTCCTGCTGTTTCCCCTAGGACTCCAACTGATCCTGCAGCCAGGAGAGAGGGTGTGAGGCTGCCTGCCCTTGGTAGCTCTGCTGCCCAGCAGAGCAAACCTGCCACAGGGTCTGCAGGGCAGGGACATTGGGGCTCATCATCAGGCTCATGTGGTTACTCCCAGCTGCAGCATGGCAAAAATGGTGACAGAAACATTTGAGTAAATGGAATGGGATGGGATCTCCTAAAGCTGTCCTTGCCTGGCCCCATGGATAGCAGGGTGGCTGAGGCATATTATTTTGCCTCTCTGAACTGTTGAAATTTCAGCTGTAGAAGGACTATAGGCAAAATAGAAGGCCTCTCTGTGTGGCTTCAGGTAGGATTCAAATCCGGAACATTTTCATCACATAAATAGCTCTGCTTTTAACCTCAGTTCTTCCTGATCTTCAGTAAATGCCTCAGGCTCTGGGTGCCCATTGTCTGCCACACAGGAGGAGATATGAGCTCAAGTAACAGTGATGGTGACAGGATTGTCCACTTTCTCTTCCTCCAACAGACACCACAGATACCCCTCTTGATGTTTATGGTTCAGTTTCTATACTAGGCATGTGTTCGGTAACAAGTGTCTCATCTCAGTACTTTATTTTCCAAGGTAATATATGTTAATAATAACTAAAGATACAATAACAACTGCACACAGTTGAGGCAGATTGTAGGATTTTTTAAGGTCATAAGATCATAGTTGCAGGGAAAATAACTGAATTCTAGCCCTGGGGGGAAAACAGATAGGCCATTAAAAATGATGGATTAGTTATTCCCCTGACATATGCTTAGTATACACATTAAATTAATTGCATACCCACACACTAAGTTTCTTGAGTACATTCTTGAACCCAGCATCTCGTTTTGCTTTTTGGAAGGTCAGATTATATTTTTTTTTAAAGGTAATCCTCATCTAAAACCTATTTAGAAGGCTGTGCTCTGATACGCCAAACTGTCTTGTAGCATTTAACTAGAAGGGGGTAATTTTCTGGCAGAAACCAAGATATATCAGTCCAAGCCCTTGAGTACGATACATTGAAACAGAAACAGACACATGGTAACTGGACCACATGCACATTGTGGGTGGACTGCAAACCTTTATTATAGTGCCACTATTCAAAGCCATCTGAACATTTGAAATCACACTGAAAGAGAAGGGTTGGATTGAGGGCTCTTCCACCCAAGGACAACAAGAGACAATTTGTCAAATTCCATGAAAGTGGCACTTGTGTAAATACTACTGGCAGCTAGTGTAGATGAATTACTTTTTATTCACTGCAATATTAATTGTGTAAGTTTAAACTACACCATCTTCAGCCAATCTGCAATTCAGCTACCATATGAAACACAATACTTAAGCCAATAGGAAAGTGGCACAGAATCAAAAATTCCTAGAGAAAACTTGTGAGTCTACAAACATGGACCATGGACCAAACTGTTTTGGCAATTGTGATGTTGTGCTGAATAACATTAGTACTGAAACTTAGGTTTAAGAAATGGTTCCTCTCTCTTGGCTTCAGACCATGAGCTGTGAAACAGATGGTGTTTTCTTAACTGGCAATGTCAGCAGAGAGAAGCAGCATAAGTGTGGCTGATTTGTAGCATGGCCTTTACTGCTGACAAGGGATGGATTCGAAACCACTTAACCTACAGTATTTCGTGTAGGCCTACAGACTGAAATCAAGCTGGGAGGGAAAAGCTTAGATGGAAGGACATCAGTCAGCTCTCTTAAATCTTAGAACATTTTTGACAGCACATGGTAGCTGATTCTCAGTCTTACCTTTGTTACCGCTTATGTCTAGCTGTCTTGGACTGATACAGCCACCAGTCTGTGTCTGTGACTCTTGAAAAGGAGGTTTTGGGTTCGCTATCATGAGGTCAGGGAGCTGTGGGGAAGCAGGACTCAAAAGACCTTGAGAAGTTGTGGACTCCACCTTCCTGCCCTGGGTATGGTCCAAAGGAAAGTTGGTCTTGACAGGTGATGATCTCAATTGTTTGAAAAAGATGCCAGTGCAGGAGATTAAAAACCCAAGTAGCCTGGTATACACTTACCATTCAAAAGTTTCCCTAAATATTAAATCTGAGTTGCAAACTGAACCAGCTTCTTCTCGTCCTGCCTCACTGGAGCAGAACAACAGACCACTGTCTGCTTTGTCTCCACCTTCTGCAAAGTGTCATTTGTCCAGCTGTGGCCTCTGCTGTGCCAGGTGGTAGGTGATGATGTTCATACACAGTGTCACACAGGTGATGCCCCGCCAAGCGAGACCCATCCTTCTTGTGGTACCATCCTTCTCTCAACTCATGCTTGGCTTGTGTACTTGTGGATTGCCCAGCCATCTTCCCCAGTGATGCTGCTGGGTGCATTGTGACCCCCCTCAGAGCAGCACTTGACATTTGCCTTAGTGACATTCAGTTGATGGAACCCACTCCTCTCATTTATTTTCTTTTCTTTGCAATTCTAATGCTAATCATGCAACACGTTGGACATCCTCTCAAATCTGTGGTTACTGAAATTTTTAAAGTGTATTCCATATCTCACCGTTGAAGGAATTAATGGCATCCCAGAACAGCCCTTTGAATAACAGCTTTCTTTTCTCCCTTGGTGTTCCATTCTAATTGTTGATAATAACTTTTCTGAGCAGCGAAGCACCCGGGGAAGTCAGACACTCAATTTTGGAGAGCAGTAGTCTTTCCAGTCATTCACAGTAATGCAAGTATAAACAGCTGGGCAAGCAGGAAAGGCAGACTTTTATGATAAATACCTGCCTTCCTCCCTCTGCAAACATTGTTGAGACATCCTAGTGATATGTGCATGCAATCCAAGTGAAGGATCCAATTCCTCTCTTACAGCAAACTAAACATGAAATATTAAATATAAACATTAGAGTCTCATCTTGATCTTTAAAAAAGAGTAAAATCCTTTGACATGAGAACCTAAATTAGAGGCTTACACCTAAATTATGTAATATCTTTAAGAAAACCAAATTTAGTGCAGGAATGAGTTTTGATTTTTGGCTCCAGTCAGTATTTGTTTGCATCCCTAACAAAGAGATTTAAATGCTGCTTTGTCTAAAATCTGAATGAAGCTTAAGATATGCAGTTACTGAAGACACCTCCATAGAAATTTTTCTTATGACTACATTAAATGTCCTTCACATTAAATGCACACACTAGTACAGACATGCACATAGCTATATATATAAACTTCATCTTTTCTCTGATAGGAATGCTGTGGAATCTGTTACATCCTCTTCAATATTTGTAGTTGTTTTGAAACATTTTTTTGTTTGCTTGCTTATGTCCCGCCTTGTAAAAAACATCTGTTTTTTCTTAAATTTAGCCTTCTGTATTAAAGAGGTGTGTATTTTGCTAGCAGGCTCTGACTACTCTATCCTTCCTGCTAGCAAAACATACACTTCTCTGTGATGCGAAGCAAACAGAAGAGATCTAAATTGAGACATGGACATATGAAAAGAAATAAACTAAGGAATTTCCAAAAGATTTTTCTTTCAAAAGAATACTGAAAATGCATCTCACCTTCAATAGCATACGAAATTTTTTCAGATATTAGCTGCTGACACAAATAGAGAAAGAAGGCTGAAACATGCAGTTAATTAAAGGCAAAGTGAAATACTAAGAATTGGTTCAAACAAACCTGAGAGGCTCCTGTGCAGGACCGGCTCTAATGCTTGGGTCATGCTTTGTACACACCATTTGGGTCTGCAGCAGCTATAACAAAAAATCCATACACCTATGTTATCTTTCATTTATAGTTTATAACTGTCATAATGACCTTGGTGCAGGATATTTTCTGGGGATTAATGGCAAAGTGGGGTTAATGGTCCTTGACTGCACCTTGAACCATCAACGCCTCTCAAATGATTATTAATCCCCAGGGGTAAGACTGCACCTCCATAGTGAATATTAGGTATTATTTTAATCAATACAGTTTTATGCACACTGACAGCTGAATATATTCCTCATAAATTCTGTTATTACCATGTAAATTATTTTAAATATTAAGTAGCAATGTTCTGATATATATCATATGTCCACCTAAAGGCCCAGTGGTTTCCATTACATTTGATTTCCATTTTTTTAAAACACTTTTCATCTCGCATGTACACAGAAGAAATAGTGTCATGAAACCTTGTGTACAGAGGTTATTCAGGCTGACCATAGAGGTTATTCGGTCTGGTTATTCAGATGCTAGTAAGTCTGGCCACAAACACTGAGCTACAGACCTACACAGGGGTTGCCATTCTGTCTTTCATTTCCTTTCTTACTATACTCATTTGTTGTAGTGTATTTGAGTTGATATGTTCAACATTCTTTTTTTTTTTTGAGAACTCTGTAATATTCAGGTATTGATAGTGTGGCTGTCTGAAGGAGAGTGACAGGTTACATGTATTTTTTCTGTAATGTCTTCTGCCTATGACTGCATCCATTTTTTAATGGCAAAAAGACTATTTCAAGATTTGAAACTTTCAATGGTTATTAAAATACCTTTTTGCTTTTACTGACATAGGGGAAAATGAAGACTACAGTTTGTTTTGTTTTTTTTTCTGGTAATATATGGCAAAATCTTTTTGGGTTCTGAACAGAGGTCAGTAACAACAAAGCAGAGGGTATGGCACTGGGTGCTGAATTTTAGAATCTGTTATATTAGATGCGTGATAGTCATGATGAGAAGCCAAGGGTCACTAGATTTGGAGCAGACCTCAGCAAAACACTTCAGCTCTCACTCCCATACCTGCATATGCTTTGATTCATTCTGAGCCTCTGAGCATCCTTGACTCAAAAAAGGTTGTGCTGAAACCCTCCTTACCACTTGGGCAGCTGAGGTACACCACCTCTTGCCTTCAAAATTAGGGTGCCACAAGAGTGATTGAGAAGTCCAGAGCTGTGTTTGAGTGAAACAGCTCAACTTCCTAAAAGCTGTGAGGGACCACAACATGGACTCCCCTTTCACAAAAATGGGCTACCTCATGACAAAAATGTAAGATAAATAGCTCAAGTGCATGAAAGCTGTCTATACTCACATCTACAACAACCGTCAGACAGCAGTTTCTCCTCTGTCAAACTGTTTATAGAGGACCAAATTCTCACCTGATTTCAGTCAGCAACTAAAATTTTTAAGAGTGGAAATTTGATCCACAGCTGGATTTTCATGTTATGCAATTTTACGGCTTTGAATTCCAGTAAAACATGTCTGGCTGCTTCAAACTACTTGTGATAGCATAAGCAAATTAAGAGAAAAAATATTTTGTAGTCCATTTCAGTACAAAAAGAATATTGATCAGTAATGTATAACTGTCTTTGTATTGCCTTTGTATTTGTGCAAGGATAAATACTTGAGATTTGTTGATAAATGCCTTCATTTTCCAGACTCAATTACCATCATTTAATTAATCAGATTTTCTAGTTAGTACATTATATGGAGAATGCAGCCCCTGCATTCAGAGTCACAAATGACTGAAAGTCATTTCATAGTTTGAGATCCATGTGTTAGTATCTGTCAAATTGTCAACTAATTTTAAATTTTAATTAGTTGTAAATTTTTAAGGCTTTCAATGCTTTCATTCCAGAGAGAGCTCAGGCTTTTCCAGCCTTGGGCTGCAGATTCCCTCTGTACCCTGTTTGCTCCAACACTATCTGGCTCTGTGCAATGGCAGCAGGATCTGAACCATGTGTCTCAGGAAATAGTCAAATGTGTCATGACCTGGGAAAACAGGAGGTGGAAATTTTACTAGCTGAAAAACAGGAATCAAGGAAACATCCTGGGAGCACAGTGAGGAGACCTCTAACTGGAGAGTGTCCTATTGGATCCACCTGGGTTTCCTGGCTCTGGACTGACAGTGGCTGTGGTAGAGCCGTTGGGCATCCCCATGTGCCTGATAGGGCGCCTGAGCCCCATGCTGCCAGGACAACCATCCCGGAGGTGCTCTCTCTTCTGCATGGCTCATCTGGCTGGGGACAGCACAAAGCCCCCATGACTCGCGAGCCAGAGACTGAGACCAGAGAGAGATCAGCACAGCCAGTCCAGCATCTCTGGGGGAAAATGTGTCCAAAATGCTCTGCCACAGGTGTGAAATGTGCAGTGGCATATTTCCAAGGGGAGCCGTGGTTGTGCATCATTGGTGGGGTGTTCACAGAAAACATCTTGTAAAGTTCAAATATTAATCCTGGCTTTACCCCAGAAAGGGGTCTCTAATGTGCATTTCGTGTGTTAGCAAGCTCCCTTGTTATTAATGTGATTGAGTTTTAACAGCACCAATTTCATAACAATGGTGAGAGGGAAGTGACAATGGTGACCTTGAGGTAACAATAACCTTGCAAGCACATAATGCCATTTATCACTGCATAACTTCTTTCACTAGGAGATCTGAAGCTTTTTCACAAAGATAGGCGTTTGCAGCACTGACACAGTGAAACCTTAATCCCTTACTGGGACACTGATCATATCACAATGCAAATGATTGCCACCATACACTCCCCGTATTGGTACATTTTGATATCTTTTGTTCAGGTAATTATCTAATTATTATTTTTCATAGTTTTCATCTTTAATCCTGGCTATTATCTTTTGCTGTTATCTATCCATCTGTTTTCCTAAGCATTTGCATTTTCTCTTTCATTATGTGTATAAACAGTCCCCTTTCTAAAGAAGTGAGATGTATTTCTTCTTTTAATGTCATATTATTTTCTGCAGAAAAGCCAGACAAAAGACAGGTTCTTATTTGGTGTAAAAATAAGCATAGCTGTTAGATTCAGCCTTCAAGTAGTTTACAAATGAAACCTGCTAGTGGTCAGTGCATCTGCAACTCTGTGAACTACGGTGTGTTAATTCTGTATCATGGAAATATTCGTCGTGCCCAGATTTACACCAACTCAACTTACCGTGGGCCAAAAATGATTTATTTGTTTTCCAAACCCTATTGAATGCTTACTAAGGTCTATACAGCCATTCCCGAGACAGCCTTATTGCAAACCTGTGACCTTTATAAAAGCAAGCCTATATTTTATTTCCCTTTATTTTATGGGTAATTTACTCCCATTATTTTATTTATTCAGCCCCATCATGCAGATAACTCACCTGCATCCATCTCTGTGGCAGCAGCAACCTTGACACTCATGACAGCCAGAGGCCAAGGACTTCCTCAGATATATAGGTCCCTGTGGTGAACCCAAGATAAAGGCTCATTGTGTGCTGCATCCATCGGCTGTAGCCCTGGCAGGCACTGTGCTTGAACAGTGGGGGCAGAAGGGGCATAGCCACTGCTATGCTGGGTGCCCAGTGGGATATGGTGGGGGGAGAGCACAGGACTCGGTGTGTTGTGTGGTGCAGTGTCTGGGAGAGAGGCTTTGGTTTACTCCAACTGGATTTTGATTAGCACTTTGATTCAGGCAGCATCTGAGTCCTGGGGAGGGGGCTGGGAGTGGGGATTAAGAAGCATTTTAACATTTCTTTTTTTTTTCCCTGAGTTGGGGATGTTGAACTGTGTTAATGCAGAGCATGTGAGCAAGCAGGTATGTGGCACACATGCTCCGATATATCCCATCCAATTATCACTTTTAATTTACAATTCCTGGCAGGCTTGTTTATTCTTGCTTAAGGATTTCTGATAACACCTTGCCAATACAGGAGGCTACCTTTTTAGAAAAGACAAACCTTTTCAGAGACAGCTGAAATGTTTCTAATGGAAACCAGGCATCCTGATCCCTTCGGCAGCTTTGCACACCCATCCTGGATATGCCCCAGTCCTGGCTGCCTATCACTGGCATGGAGAGCACAGAGTGGAGAAGTCATGATGCAATCCATATTCACGGAACAGTGGTAACTGCAAATAAAGTGATTCAGATGCTGCTGAAATGTGCTGCATGCCTGATTCAGCCTGGCTCTCCAGCCCTTGCTGTGGGGCACACCCAAGCCCTCCAGGACAGTGCTGTGGGGAGCAAGAGGGTCTGTGTCTCCCTCCCCGCCTCTGCCTCCTAGCTGTGCTGTAACTCAGCTCCATGAACTGAGGGGCTGTTCTAGCTCTGAGAGTCTCCTGGCTCTTCCCAGGGTTCACATCCACCACAGCATGCCATAAGCAAGCGGAGAGCCCTGGCCTGTACACCTGGACAGCCTCGGCAGACCTGTTTGAAGGGTGGCCTAGTCTGAGTCACAGGTGCTGGGTGAGCAGTGCTGCCAGAGTGGCTGTCCTTGCCCAGCCCTCAGTCCCTGACAAACTTCAGTCCCATCTGTAATGTGATATCCATTACAATATTACCACTGGGCATGCTCAGAACAAGATGGAGTTTAATACCTCCAGTCATTTGTCTCTCACTGTAGGGCTGATTAGAACAGGACCAAGCACAACCGAGGTACAGGGAAGGTTTGCCTGGTTTCAGAGGACACCCATGTAAAAGGGAGTTTTTATAATGCGAGTACAGTAACATTTGCATGGCCACGCTTAATCTGACAGTTATTTATTGTGCTGAGTTAGATAAAAACCTCCATGCAGAAAGGAATTGAGGCATGAACTCAATATGTGCCAAAACCCACAGATGGTCCTTCTCACTGGCACGTGGGCTTGAGAAACGCAAGTCAGATCTTTAGCACTCACAGGATTTGCACACCCCATTCCTTCTCTGTACCTGCTCCTTGTGTCCAGCACCTGCAGCCTCATGCCAGTGGACAAACAGGATGGGAAACTAAAATGGTGGCAGAGAGGAGATTGGGACTTGATCAATCCACAGCAGCGGCTTCAGCCTGGGAGCTGTGCGAGAGAGCTGGGGTGTAGTTGTGAGCTGTAAATCATGGAGCTGGGGAGCAAACAGCAGCAAAACACATTTATTTCTCCACCCAGAAAATGCAACTTACCTTAAATGCATTCTTCTGTGGGGATCGTATAATGAAGAACTGGAGGTGGCAAAAGACTTCAGATGACAGGAAAATTGTGCTGGAAGGTGGGGTCTGTAGCTGAATTGAGTTCAATTAATCTGCACATATTTTTTATAGAAGAAATTTCCCTTTGATCTTTTTGAAAGGAAACATTTGAGTTTTCAGTTGGAAACAATGCATTCCTTTAAGAGTTTCCATAACATTCAGTGAGCTATCCCCATTGCCCATAGCTTAAAGACAGCTTTGTCTGTTTTCTTTAATTTTCTCAGAAAATGGAAACTTAATTTTTGCACAGCACAAAATGATTTTTTTTGAGCTAGTCAGCTGGTGTGTCAATTAGTTAGATAGCTCTTAAAGCCCAGCTGGGCCTGAGGTACGGTTTTGGAAAATGAGTATTGGTCCTCATAAGGTTGTGGGAAGAGAGATTAATTCTTCTGTTAGAGGGGAAAAGAGGACAGTGGAACCTAAAATTGACAGGAAACTTTAAAACTCTCAAAGGATTTCATATATCTAATTTCATATACATGCTTCTCATTTACATGGGGACTTATTGAAGGCCCTGAAAAATAAACAAAGGCACCTCCCTTTAAAGAACAGCAGTGGAAAGAGCTTCAATGTTTCTTGACCAGACACTGTCATTGTTTGGACTGAGGCATGCTCAAGTCAAGGGCTCTGCTTGCATTGCAGAGAGAGGCATGGACAACACACAAAGGTCATTCTCATCCTGGAGTTGGTGGCCTTGGCCCTCACTTGAAACAACCAACCTGCCTGCCACCCTGCTGCTCTTTTAGGCATGTGTGGGAGCCAAGAGAGCTGAAATTTCTGCATCTGGATAGCCAGACCAATCAGATTAACCTTCTTTAGCAAGATATGGTGTTTTGAGATTAATCCCTGAAAATAAAATCTCTGTTCCAGAGGTTAGGAATTCAAATATTTCTAAGAAAACAAGTTGCAGGCAAGAGGACCCAAAGCTGCAAAACAGGTAATGAATGTGAAAGACATGACAATGTGAAAGGTAGAGGATAACCAGCAGGTGGAATTAGCCATGAACATTTGGCTCTCTTCCTTCTCCACAGGCAATTGCATGCACACAGTCACATTTGGCAAGCCCAAATGCTGATGCTAAATGACATACCAGATGTTCCTGGCAGCCCATGAAGAGTCTGCAGCCCTCAATGCCAATGAAGCAGGCGGTTCTCCTTGTGCAGTGTCCCAGGCAATGGTACTTAGTCGATACATTGAGAGGTTTCATGGCTTTTTGTTCATAAATACAAAGTTCTTCCCTTCCAATATCCCATGCTCAAAGTGTTATTCACAAGTGTGTGCGATTGTTCGCTTGTGGATCTCACTCCATACTGTTCACAAGCAAACCTTGTATTCAAACACAGACAATATGCTCATCACATGGACAACTAAGCTTTGAATAAAACAGTTACTCTGGCAATATCTGACATCAGACAAACTCATTTTGTTTTATCCAGTTTTTTGTCAAAAACATACCGAACAGCCGGCTTTGCATGATGTTTGCAAAACCAACATTAACAAGCCTGTGTTTGCTCCAAGACTTCTAGGGCCTTTGAGATCACACGTACAATGTTTTGAGACCAGGAGCTAAGCAAGTGCATAGTATGCAAGAAACTACCAGGAGGGAATGAGGGTCTCCAGGCTGTATTTCCACAACAAAATTTCTTCTTATTCACAACAATAACATAAGCCTCTCTGATTCAGCATGTTGTGCAAACACATTGCTTCTCTTTTTAGACAGAGTAAACCACATGCAGTGTCATGTCAAAACCACAGGAGAATAATATGGTAGTCCTAGATTTGTCTTAGTAATATTGCCTATTGCATGAGTACTAAATGTGCAAGGGAGGACTGTATATATAACCATATATTGAAACATATCTCTATACTGTGGACTTCACATCGCTTAATTAAAAAAAAGTCTGTCAAACTCCTTTTAGCCCAAAAGGGGGAAGACAAAAAGAAATAAAAACTGTTCAGTCTATTGTATTTTCAAAGCATTTACCCTTTCAAAACTGAATGCCACGAGCAGGGAATGTTTCCAGTGATCAATACTTGGATGGGAGGAAGCTTCCCAACACTGCTGAGAGGCTTTAACAGCAGCTGTGATCAAGATGGTTTGGAGGGTTTGTTGTTGTGTTTTTTCATTTTATTTCCTTGCTCTGTAATACTCATTGATTTAAATATTAATATAAACCTGATGTTCATCTTGTCTTTGTAATATTTTGTGCAGAATGAGTTTACCTCCCAATAAAACAAACAGCACATGAGAATACAAAAGGGGATGTCCTGATTGCTATTGGTTTTCTTATAATTAATAAAAAAGGTAAAGACAAGAAAGAGTTCACCTGGCAATGACTTTCAGCTCACTGATGTCAAAAATACTGTTCAGCATCCTGCACAATTTGGAACAGGAGTTCAGATGGTAGATGAATACAGGGTACCTCCCAGGCATTTGGGAAGGTGATGCTGGGACCAAGGCACCTGCTGCTGCTCAGCAGGGACAGGTCCAGCCCTGGGATTGCAGGTGGCTGAAGTAGCAGCAGAGTCAGCTCAGGCCAAGTCTGTGGGAACTCCTGAGGGTTTCTGAAGCTGATGGCAAGACCTGGCCACTCCACACGAGGCCTGGCATCCCTCGTCAGCAGCTGGGAACACAGCAGCTGCTGTACTGCCTGCTTGGGCTGGCCTGAAGGAGCAGCCAATACATTTCCCATCCTAGGTCCAGTGCCTCAGAGGTAGGTACCGTGAGTACAAAACACGTTCATTGGCAAGTCTTCTGGAAAGATACCAAGTGGCTTCCTGCTAGCTCCTCTTGATCTGACCATACTGCTGTTGTTCTGATGCGATTTCCACACTGATGCTTCGTTTATGCTGAATACAAACAGTGGCACACTATGTGTGGTCCAAGGAGATCTGAGCAAGTGAGCACTGAACCAAATCTGGGATGGATTAGGGCCTGTTATGGGATGTACATTGATGTTACATTTGTGTTGCAGTGCTGTAACATTTGAATCATGATGTCGTGATATGCAAGATAAAGGCTGGGAGGCCCCTTTCTAGTAAGATCTTTATGATTTTGGCACTGCACAGTGAAAAACTGCAGAGATGAGAGGGAGCTGTGAGCAGGAAAGAAAAGCCATTAAAAGAGAGCCCTTAGACTGGTGTTTAACATGAAAGACTCGTCAGATTGTGCCATGTATTTGTAAGGGAATTAGAGATGGGCTTGAATCACAATTCCCAGTTCCAATCACTCAGAGCAATACAGAGCCAGATTTATTGTTTAAGCATGGTTCTGCTTGGGTTCTTCCCTCCTTTTCCTCTGTTTTGCCTTTGTGGAAAGCTTTCACTCCCTCAACAGTGGTGAGGGAATCAGGTCTTAGCACAGAGGACTGCAAATTCCCCTTGGGGTTGAGCTGAGGTTTGCTGAGGAGCAGTGCATGGCCCCTGAAAGCAACCAGAGAATGGCTCCCAGTGCTGCAGTGGGGGCAAACAGGGGTGAATGGAGGTTGTTTGCTTCTTTCCACCAGGCTCCCCAGCTGCAGTCCTTGTTTTACACACTTGCTGATTCCTGCTGTGCCACTGCCTGGATGTAAAAGCTAGCGTCACCTTGGGTGACCCAGAAGGATGTAGTCTCTACTTTACCTGTCCTGCTGCAAACTGACAGCATCTCCCTGTGTGTCACTGGATCTACCTTGGTACAAACTAGGTATAAAAAATGTGTAGTAAATCTGGGCCTAAAAGCCCAAATCCACAAATGTAATAATTTGCCAAAAATCAATAAGTTGTGGTTTTGAATTCTATTTTAGAAAAAACTAGAAATGAGAAAGAAATAATTTGGAAAGTTTACTGTACTGTAATTATTTTTGCTTTTAATTTCTAACAGCTGTTATTTTCTTTGGGTTTATTCTGTTATTTATTCCCATGGTGGGACTGAAGTTGTATGGAGTTGATTTTTTACCAGGACCGTGCTGCAGTGACTGCGGCTGCATTGCAGCACTGTACATTAGCACGGTAGCAGCAACATTGTAGTTATCAGCAATCCCTGTTTGACATGCATTTATTTTGAAGCAAAAGGCCAAAGTCCAGAAGACTTTTGTGCATCTCTGAGCAAACTGCTGATAACCAACCCAACAACACTATTATTTGCACTTCAGCTGCATTTATGGACCAAGTTGGGATCAGGTCTGAGTGTACTAATCAGGATACAGATATGGAACAAAGGCAGCCCTTCCTCTCTACAGGTTGCACTCCAGAAACTGTGGCCTAAGTGAGCAGGAATGGCTCTGTAGGCCTATGGATTTCAGCAAAGTAGCACTGATTTGCTGTGGATGAAGGTCTGGCTGTTGGAAACCAGACACGTCAGGTGGATAAAGCACACAGACATGCATGAAGTGGCAGATGTGGGTTGGGAGGATGAGGCAGCAACATTGAGCTGAACAGCACATTGTGCAGCTTACTGGTCACTGGGCCAGTGCCGAGTGATGTCAAATGGGTCATTGCTTTTCCTGACTACATGGAATGCCCCTATCTCATGTACAGGCACATCTAGAGAACTCTCATCTGAGGAGACTCAGCTTTGGACACTATCACAGATTTTCTAATCCTCCATTGTGCCCCCTCTGTGCTTGTCATGTGTGCCAGCTCAAAGTGGCTAAGTAGGATGTACACAAAATGATACCAATCCAAAGTGCTGTTTGAGTTTAGTAATGTTTTCTACCCCTTTGAAGATGTGTAAATAACTCTGTAACGTGTAGGGTAAAGGAGAAATAGCTTCACATGAGGTGCTTTGACTTCTTTGTTGGATACAACTCAGTTTTTCTGAGTTCTGATCCCTTTCTTTGACAGTGTCCATCAATGTATGAAGTGGAAAGCATCCAGAAAATGATACTCATCCTTGCTATGGGTAGTGCTCAGCCAAGGAAGCTGCCTGATCCTTCACACCAGCCAGTGAGCTGCCATGTCTGCCTGCTGGCTACTTGCCTCCCTGGCAAGTGCTCATCTCATCAGCCCTGTCTTATCCTGTATCTGCACTAAGTGCCTTCACCCTGTACTCACAAAGACCTCACAACATCTTATTACTGCTCTCCAGCAATCCTCTGTCACTCCATTTCAGCATCTCAACACTTCCCACTGCATTTTCAATGCTCTCTGTTATTATCACTGCTCAGGCTCCTCTGTTTTCTCTCCAGTTGAATCAGTGTTTTTCTACACTACCTGGTGCTTATTTATCTACCTTCCGCTCACTTTTGCCCTGCTTTTCTCCTCCCCTCATCTTACATGAAACATTTCCTGATCCATTACTTTGCCTTCCCTATTGTGCATGACTCACTGCACAGGAAAGCTCGGTCATTTTCTCGGGATATTGTGGAGAGCAGGGGCTGAGGTCTCAAGCAAGGGAGTAGAGAGGTTCCCAGAGGTTTTGAGGGAGTCAAGACCCATGTTCAGTTTCAAACCTTTTCAGTTGATGCTCTTGAAAGCAGTCTATTGCTCCTGCTAGTTTCCTATTTCAGGTCTTCTCCCAGGTTTGAGACTATCCTGCTCCCCACTTCTCTGTGAAGAGGCATCCAGCATGGCACAACTAACCAAGAAGACTCAGGTTTAGCTTTCCCTTTTCAACTTCTTGTCTTTCCTCATCTGTAAAATACTTTCAGATGGGAATTTCCCCATCTCTGTATCTATGCAATACTGTGACCATCGTGGTGGCAGGGAAGGAGGGGGAACCTCTCATTTTGTTTGCTTGTGGTCGGTTATGATGCTGTTGGTAGTAGTGGGAAGTCCAGGTATAAATTCCTGATTTCTTTGGTCAGGAGTGATCTAAGAGGAAAAAACTTTGTCCCAGACACAGTGGCACAGGGATTTAAATGTGAGTTTCTTCAGCTCTGGCCAGACCCTTCCCTATTCCTGCTCCTGCAGATGCTTGGGAAAGATATTGCTCATGTTCCAGGGCAGATGGGAGACAAATGTTCGAAGTTGACATGAAACAGTTCACTCTAGCCATTAATGAGAAGAGGTCTGACTGAAACTGGTAAGAGTAGCTTTTATATGTGCTGGAAACAGCAGCCCTGATGTAGGAAGGGACCTGAGCAGTGACCAAGGGCTCAGTTCTCTGATCTCTGCATCTTGCAGGAGAGGGATGACTGACTTTCCTGAATTCAGCCTATTCTGGTGGCTTCAAGGTTGCAGACATCCCACACACTATTTCTCCCCTGAAGAAGAAGGGGTGCCTCAGACATAGCAGGGAGAAAATGAAGGGCTTTAAAGACAAAAAGTTGTGACAAGTCTATTCAGAAGTGTGGAGGGAGGGGAAGCGCATTTCCACACATTGCCCAACTTCCTGATTTGGGCAGTTCCTTTTGGCGAGCCCCAGGCGGATGGAAACTTGCAGTGCTTTGTGTGTCAGCAGCCCATGGTGTCCTTCCCTCTGTGACCTCTTCCTCCTCTATCTTGTACACCGAGCCACAGGGACAGCAGGAGCTGGAGAATGGACTGCCCTGGGATTTTCCAATTCATAAAAATGTGCTGCTGCTGCCTAGATGAAGGAGGAGACAGAGGTCCAGGAAGGGAAGGGAAGGGAATCCCCTGGACTCAGCAAGTTCCTACTCCTGCTCCTGTCATCTGTGGCAACAATGCTCTTGTCTTGAGCAAGAGTTAGGTTAATCGCCTCGTCCATGGCTCTGAGCTGCTCTTTGGGCACCACAACACCCGACCTGTTATCCTGAACCCCCAGACCACAACTCTGCCTTCTTGCCCTGGTAGTGACAGATCCATTATTTGTGTTGTGTTTCAGACAGCCATCCCAGGTGACCCTGGCCCCATATTGCCTGATGCTATGCAAATAATAGGAGCTCATTCCTGCCCCAAGGACTTTATAGTGGAAACATTAGAGATTGTATTTTGTGGAGAGGTGAGACTTAAAGAAACAGAGAGAAAAGTAGTGACCTCCTTGTAGCCATGTTTTGACGTTGAATCCTCTGAGGTTGTCTTAACAGTGAATCAACAGTGGATGAGAAGGCTGTGGGGATAAGGCTGGGATATGGCTGTAAGAAGTGGAACTGTGAAAGAAACCGACTTTCTTGCTTCAAGTGTGTCAAATTCAACTATTAAGGAAAAAACTGTAGAAGGCACCCCTGCTTCCTCTTCCACTCCACTCAAAAAAAACCCCAAAACCCAAAAAAACTCAGAAAACCAGGACAAAAAAGAAATAAATAAGGCACTTTGCTTCGTACAGAAGGAAAAAATAACCTCCAGCTGCCACAGTAAACTGAATGTGTCCCCAAGCTTTCTGCACCTACCAACAATCACCACAGGTAGCTGCAAGATGTCCTACCAACAGCACTCACTGCTGTCTTGAAGTCATCAGTTTTTGCAGTAGTGTTTCCTTGTAGTTTGAAGGGTGAATAATCATCTCCAGCTGGAATGAATGCATGTGTGAAGGTTGGTGCTTAGGCAAGGATGAAAAGCTGGGAAAGGCTAAGAACATTTTTCTGGGAAGAGAGCTGTCCCACATCCCATGGGGAGCCATTGCCAAACTACCATCAACCTTGACTAAAGCATGTTGATAGTAGGAACTCCCATAGGTATATGTGTCTATTTTAAATGGACCATTCAGAAACATCAAATTCAGAGTCAACAACCACCTCAGAAAATGCCCCAGAGTTACCTTGGGACATGGAAATATAAATACATCTGCCTTTTAGAAGTAAGAAACTGTGGTGTTCAGAGTAAGGTCCTCAGTTTGCCCTCCCATGGAGCTGTGCCTTGTTCTGGGGATTGTCCCTATGACCCATGTTGTGTCTGTAGCACAGAGAAACTGGGGCTGGTACCACAGGGTGTAGGGAGTGCTAGGGCAGCATTCGTGTGGCATAGCCAGTCCCACTGCTCCCAAATGGGTCACAGACTCTCCATAACACGGCATTGCACCACATGGGGCACAGTCCCTGGCAGCTGTAGAGCCTGACTGGAATCCGTAAACTCACAAGGGAGGTCTCTGAAGAAGTGGGAATGAACCCAGTAGCTCTGAGGCTAAAATCAAACAGCTAAATTTACTCTCTTGATGAGTAAAGAAGCACTGAGTTGCATGTCTTTTTCTGCTACTTGGGTAGTAGGACGGTGAAAGGAACAAAAAGTTTTCCTGGAGATGTAAAACTGGATCATCCCAAGCTGCCAATTATACTCTGGAATTTGGTACCATTTGATCCCTGCACTTGACTTAAACATCCACTCTTTGATCATACGCATATTCTTCAGGCAAAACAATGCTATTAATTTTAGCTTTTTTTTGTTTTGTTTTAATCAGTCTGTCAGGCTGATGTGCAGATTAAATACAGATGCCTGCATGGTTTTCTGTGCGACTTTTAGAGCAGTAAGACTATTATTTTTATAGCACTTTTTTCTTCTGAGAGAGTTGACACTCCCAGTCTGTTTGAAATCCAAGGGTATCCGGCTTTCTGTGAGTGTGCTTGATGTTCAGAACAGGAGTGTTCGCTAAATCACCACAGCCAGGCAGAAGCTGGGCACTGACAGACACCATTTCAGTCTCTCTGATGCACTCTGCCAAACATTTAGGCTCCCCACCACGGCAATTCTGGGTCCTTTCTGAGCTGAGACCCACACTCGTGTCCATAAATATACAGCAATGTGCCTGCGCCTGACAAGTGCCCGTGGGAAGCTGTCGTCACTGAGTCTTGGTTCCCAGTGACTTCTCAGTAGTCTCAGCAAGCTCAGCCACGTTCTGGAGATGAAAGACTGGTGCACGCTGCACTGCAAATGATGGGCCCTGTGAGTTGTGTGTTCCGAGTTGAAGCACACAAATGGGCAGGTAACGTGCTTTGGTGGGCAGGATGGGAAATCTTTAACCCACTTTCCAAACTGACCTGCTCTGAGACCCTGCACTCTTTGTGCCTTGGTTCCTACCATCTTAAGTTACTCCACATCTGTTGTGATGCTGACTCCTGTGATGTTCTTGCACTGCTCACCAATCCCTTGACCACACTGGTGAGGGTGGCTGCAGGCAGGATTTCCAGGGATAAGGGGTTTCCTCATTTGGCATATTCTGCCCCAGACTCTGCTCTGGCACCAAAGAGGACCCAGACCTTGCTCTTCCATCACCAGTAAGAGCTGTGTGAGCTTTCATCTGTACAATGAGGAGCTGCAGCCCTGCTTATCCTGTGACTGTTGCTACAAGCTGGTTGCCTCTGATCTCCAGCACTGCACCCTGATCCTGCAGGTCTCACAAGGCATGGCTAGTTGTCTTGGACCTCTGGCTGACCCACTCTGCCTTGCACTGCCATGTGAATCCCCAGACAACAAAAAGTTGTTGTGTCCAAGGAAAATAGAGACAGCAACATTTACATGCTTTGAGCAGCTACAGATGTACTGCACCATACAGGACTTAAGTACCTTCATGAGACGACTGACTTGGTTTTCCATCATTGCTTAGAGGTTCCCTCCAAACCAGCGTACCAAGCAGCCTCTGAGGAACCATGTCGGTCTCGTGGTCTGTGTGCTGGAAGTGATCTCAACAGGGTACTTGCTGCTGCACAACAGAACTTTCTCCAGACACTCGACAGTGGTGTTTAATACCCACACATTTCAGTAGCTAGTTATCTAGCTAGATGGTTAGTTACTTAATCTCAGACTAAGGACACAGCCCAATCAGATACAGAAGATAATGGATCTCATTAAATGAGAAACAGCAATCCTGCTACAGTAGTAGGGAATATTTAGCAGTCCCTCTTCAGTCAATAGATGGACCCTAAGTACTACAGGAGAGTACTGTCCACCAGATCTTACTCTTCCCTGGCATCCCCCCGTTTCCAGATCCTCCATGGGGTGAGGAGCTAGCCCCCTCCTTTTTAATCTCGTCAGCAAGAGTATCATTCATTGTGAGAGTGGTAAAACTGGGCTTAGCATGTACAGGAAACCATGAGGGAGTCACCATTTCACAGAATTTTAATCCCTACTTTATGACTGAGCATAGGGCAAAAAAAAAGGTCTGTGAGGCAGATGCTTTTAAGGAGCAGCATCTGCCTTATAAATCTATAAAAGGCACCCAAATGTCCTTGGAAAAAGTTCCCACTGGTCCTTAATCAGAATGTATTCTTTTTGAAGCCATCTGGGACAGGCATGTTGTCCAGTCCACCTCAGCCAAAGCAGAATTGTCATTGCTGTGGTTCAGTATGATCCCTCTTCAGTGGCTTGTTTTGTACATGGTGATGAAGATGAATTAGAGACTTGGTAAGAAATGTGGAGCAGTTCTGTCCAAATTCTGTGGAAGGAGATTATGTGGAAGAATAAAAACAAAATGTCAAAATAACCTTGTGTTTTAAGTGATACTACTCTTTATATTAACAACCTATTCTACCCTTGTGTGAGTTTTATCTTTGTGTCAATGCATTGGTTATATTTGCGTTACTTTTTGTTTTATATTATGAGCAGAATTGTCCCAGCCTAGATTACTGTACAAGTTTATAATATGCAGAACAATTATAATCAGAAGTAGGAGTAATGATACCCCTGCATAAACTTTCAATTCGCTTCATGGAAAAAACATGACTCAGTCACCGGGTCTTTGTGCTCTCTATTGTGTGTGACAGACTGGGCTCAATAACACTCTTGGGGGTGCTTTAAGCTCTGATTTATTTTCCTTTCCTTCTTCCAGACCTGGCTAACAGAGTAGACCCAATGCAGCATGTTTGGGTCATGGCCCCTCTGTAGTAACACTTGAACAGAAGGTAAAATGGCTCATGGCTTCCATAGCAGACATACACTGGTTGAGGTTGGTCCTTGCACAGCTCCTTGCAGGAGATGCATCATCTCCTTTGTGACCTTTGAACAATTTCAGAGACATGTGAAGAAGACCCAGTGCATTGGGCCCAATGTCATTAGAATGAAGTATTAGAATTGTCCAAATCCAGGAAATTTCTACTTAGCCTCATGCCAGGAACTGCTTGCCTAATAGCATAGGGCTCTTACCAAAGACTGAGAGGGGACTTTCCAGTTCACAGGCAGTTTCTTCAGTAATTCTAAAATCAATGCATCTGAGTGACATGTTTGCGTACAGCCTGGATGAACACTCGGATACATGTCTCCCATGCACATCCTAGACTGCCTGGGAGACCAAGGAGTAATCAGTGGCAGTGAGAGTCCGGGGAAGGATGCTGTCTCATATGGAGTGATCAGAGACACTTTGTTACAAATGCTGAGGCAGGAGAAAGTCAGCAAGTTAGAGATTTCACACAATGGGACATTTCTGCAGAAGAACAGAATGTGAGAAAGCCAAGCACAGTGGAAAGTTCTCATTGAGTTTGTTCTCATCAACCAAAGGGGAAAAACAAAAGCGGAGTGAGAAAAACGCTGAAAGAGCATCTTCTAGCACAGTCCTGTCTCCTCACCACAGACCTGCTGTTCTCTCCATAGCACCCATCCACACCAATGTCTCACTGGCTTCAATCCTTCAAAAATATTTTGACTCCTTCTTCCAGGATACCCCTGCAACAATTCCAAATTCAGAAGAGCAACCACAATCACCATCTCCCTTCCAAAACCAGTAATTGATTCCTTTTGGCAAAGAGAAGTGAGCACAAGTGACATGGTCTCCCAGGACCATATACTTTCAGAAAGACTTCATTCTCGTGTATCATTGAATGATTACTGCTGTGGAAGAACATCCAGAGGCAAGGAAAAAGAGCATGGCAGGTGTCAGGCAGATGTACACAGCCATAAATTGTCTATCCTGGATTATTTATAATTGAAGCAGACAAATAACACACAAGAGGCAGAGGGAAATGTAGAGCAGGCAGTCTTGTACATAGACACATGTGCCTGTAGGAGGCCTGGCCCAAAGACATGTTTTTTTATTCCATGGAAGAGTTGTAATACTCATCCTATACAACCATCCTGGGAAGAGATTTGATGGAGAAAAAGTTCAGTATAGATATTGGAGTCTGGTCCAATGTGGTGTTTAAAAGAACAGATCTAACCTTTATCAGAAAGGGCAAACTGAAATCCAGTTCCTATTCCAACCCCTGTGTCACCTGCCTTTTCTATGCTTTTCCTCCAAGGCTGAAGGGAAGTTGCTAATGCTTCACCATTGGGAATACCAGGTACTCCTATCACATGATAACAATGAAATGGTGATGCTTTCAATGTGAAGAGCTTCTTGTTTTGGAGGTAAAGAGCAGCCACCCATTTAAGAATTGGCCATTTCTTCTTCTGCAGGGAAGTCCATCTTTTCCATTGATGATTCCAGATCAGCTATATATGGTCACACATCTGTCTGAACTGTCTGTTTATTGTATTTTCATCAGACTTGTGAGGGAAGTTCCATTCCCAAGCTTGCAAAGGCCAGAGATTGTATCTTTGGGACACTGGTACCTTTACTCAGCCCTAGGAGAGGTATTTGGAGCAAATAGATTTCCTAAGCTTCATCAGACTTACTGCCAAGAGAGGTGTCTGTATGAATGCTGTGATTTGAAAACTGACTTTTGTCTTTGGTTTGGTGGGATTTTGTCTACCACATTAGATTCCATCAGCACATAATGTCACTGTGTGACACAAAAACTTTTTCTAAGAGCAGCTTTGTCACATGAGTCAGAATTGCTCACCTACATCTACCTGGAGTGTAGGTTTACTACTGTGGCATTGCAACTTCTGGTCTAAAATTTATCTCAACCACAGAGAATCTGTCAAACTATCTGGTACTGTGTAGTGCTGACTCTCTGAGTACAAGTTGTCTTGATTCAGTGAGCTGCTTACAGTCTGGGATTTCACAGGTGTGATGTCAGGAACGAAAAAGGTTTTCTGTGCTTCCACTATAGTTAACCATAGCAAAGTAATTGTCAGAATAAGAGTCTAAATTTCCCTCATTAGTTTCCTCACCCTCCTAGCTTTTGGTTTCACTTATCTAAAATATTTCTTAGATGTAGAGCTACAAAAAAATGAGGGGTCTTCAGCCAATGGTTTAGATGATGGCTAATAAAGAAAATACCAAAAGTGTACTGTTACAGTAACTATGGAAAGCATAAACTGCAAGCTCCTTAGTCATCTTCCTTCAGGCATTCTGGGATCCAGGCAGAGCTGCTGGTGAGACCTCTATTGCCAACGAAATGTGTCTCTGAGAGGTGGCCATGGGAAGAGGTGAGTGATTGGTCTAAGGGGCAGCTGGAGCAGGGCTTCCCCCCCTCTGCCAAGCCCCACAGCCCTACCCCACAGACAGGCGCTCTTCCTGCCCCCACCACACTCCCTCCATGCCAGGCTTCAGCCCTGGTGGGTCCCTGGGAGTCAGCCTGGAGAAATGCCACTCAAATGAAAATAAATCTACATTGCAAAAATTGCTTGTATTGTAAACTCAAAATAAAAACCATCAGTGTTGAAAAAAAAAAAAGAATAAAGAAAAAGAGACGAGAAACAACCCCCGTCCTACACAAATGCCTTGCTGGATGCAAACAGCTGAATGTTAGTCAACCCTTGACTGCACAAAGAGAAACTGGTTGTAAACAAAACAGAGAGAGCTGAGACGGAGACTTCTAACGAAGGCTATTGAAGTTTGTGCTCCCTGTAACTTGAAAGCCACAAATGCTGAAAGAGCCATCTGTATTAAACCATGGCTGGGATCATGTTCATTAGCTGGTTGGCTGTAAATATAGCCTCCCCCCAACACAAAAGGTAACGCATGTCAGCTCAAACCATCACCAGCAGGTTTGTGTAAATATTTACTGGGCTGTTCAGGCTGCTGTAATTTGAGGCTGTTGATGTCTCACAAACAAGTTAGAAAATGAGCTGGCAAGTTCCCGAAAACAGTGTCAAAAGGCAGCTCTGGTACAGTTAAGAGAATGTGAGCTTTGTGCTGTTTTCTCTGAGGGCTGCAGGGCTTCCGAACTGCTCCAGCCTGGCTAGCTTTTGGCCTCCTTACAGTCAAAACTTAGATTTAAATATTTATAACATAACACGTGTGATTTTTTTCTTTAGACTTTAGAAGAATGTTTCTTGGGACTTTCAGATGTTGGGACAAGGATGAGAATTTTGCTTAAGTTAATGAATTTTTTATTCCTTCTTTCATAAAAACACATCAGGGCATAAAGCCACTTAGAAGAGGGCTGCAAGGTCACAGGTGGTCTGCCCACCTGACTGAAACTGACAGCTCTATCCCTTGTGGATCATGAAGAGAAGTCAGGCTAATCTTCATGTAGCTGAACAACAACTGCATTGCTCTTTTGGACTCAGGACGCCCTCACCAGGTATCCAAGTCTATTTGAGAGCTGAGAGTAAACTACCTGAATATGGCATATGATGTCTCTGCGAGTCCTGAGGTTGAGAGAGCAGAGAGCCACAGCCTGTACCTGTTCCAGCAGTCAGGGCCAGGACACAGGTCAAAGCTCTGGCTCCATGGCTGTCAACAAACTTTCCACTTGTGAAAGCTACTAATCTCCCAAGATGATATCTAACAGGCTGTTCTGAGGGGGTAGCTTGGATGTGACCACCCATCCAAAGTGGGGAGTGGGAGAGGAGTCAGAAATTTCATCTGTTCAGCCATGGAGACATGCCTCAGGGCTTGAGAACAGACTTTGGTTCGTTTTATGCAGTGGAGTAGACGTAGCTACACCAATCACCTTTCCCCAGACTCTTGAGGTTGGAAGAAATTCTCTATTCAAAAAAAAGCCAATGTTAAGAAAGATCACCCTTCCACTACTGTCATGGTGTATGTGATGCTTGGGTGTAACTTTAAAAAGCTGCACAGGGAGAATTATCTGAGTATACATTTTTGGGCACTTCGATTTTAAAGGCATGCTGATGCCCAGAGTCTTTTTTTCTGTCCTCCCAGTGAGGACAGCAGAGAGAGTTTAGGGACCAGCATGTGCTCTGTGCCTGTAGCTCTGCTCAGCCCCAGAGGCATTGGCTGGGAAAAGCCACATTTCTCTCTTGATTGGGAAGTGCCACTGCCCAAACAGGCTGCAGGCATGTTGACGAGGAGGGGGTTTTGCTAGGTGCGATCTGTTATCATCAGAAAGAATACTTGGCATCTGAGTGGCATTTACTGCCTTTAAACCACTTGGTGATGGGAATCCCTGACTGGCACAAAACTGTTGAGACAGGTTTTACAGAAACGCTGCTGCGCACCTTTCAGGCACAGGTGTGTCCAGCAAGGAGAGCGGGGATGTTTGGGGCATAGCACACCCCCATCTCCTCCCTGGAGAAAAAGAAGTTGAGGAGAAACCTTATTGCTCTCTACAACCACCCGAAAGAAGCTTGTAGTGAGGTGGGGGTCAGGCTCTTCTCTCAAGTAACAAGCAATAGCACAAGAGGAAATGGCCTAGATTTGTGTCAGGGGAAGTTAAGACTGGATATTAGGAAAAATTTCTTCACCGAAAGGGTTGTCAAGAACTGACACAGCTGCTCAGGGAAGTGGTCAAGTCACCATCACTGGAGCTGTTTAAAAGATGTGTAGATGTGTAGGTGTGGTGTTTAGGAACATGGTTTAATGGTGGACTTGGCAGTATTAGGTTTACAGTTGGACTCGATGATCTTAAAGGTCTTTTCTAAGTGCTGACTGCTGTGGAGTTGTCATCTCAGCTCTTTAGATGGTGTAAGTCAGTGAGATTTAATTTCCATCAGTGGAGTGCCCCTGACTTACACAACTTCATGGTTTAGTCTAGGAGACTTCACATGATAGACCTCAGGGTCTGATCCTGTGATCTCAGTGTCTTATAATGTGACTTGTGCACTAAAAGCAGCCTCTGAGAAGTCAGCCATGTAATGCCCAGATTGTGAGTCATTTGGTTTGTTTAGTGACAGGGGACAAGTTTTTAAGCCTCCCCACATAATTCAGTATTTCAGGTAATTTCCATCTGAGGTAGGGCTCTGTCACGCAGAAATCCCAGCTCTGACAAACGTGTAAACAGAAGATGCCCATTCCCAGCCTCTGGTGATTGTTCTGTTCAGTGAGGAAGGCACGCAAAATGTACTGCAGACTTTTGGTGATCACAGTGTGGGTTCAAGGCCACAAACCTATTTTTTAAGTAGTGAAAACAAAGGTCTCAAAGTCCTCCTTAGCAAAAATCTTCCTCCCCACAAAGTTAAATGAGGTGGCTAGCTCCACCAGTCTCTGCTCTTTTGGTTACTGCAGGAAATTAATAAAGCAGATATTACCAGGACAAGAGAGTAGAACTCTAGAGCATAAAACTCCATCCTCACTATGGCACTGTGTGGGTATGTACTGCATCCATCTCCATCAGACAGCATTTATGTGAATGGTAAGAACTAGTTTACCACAACAGACTGTATCATGGGCACCCCTGAAAGTAAAGTTTGAACTGGCCTGAAGACATAAGGAAATCCGTTGGCTTAAGGGGCTATTTCAGATGGGCTGGACAGAATTAATGGTCTGTGGGTCAACTGTCTCCATGGGCAAGTGCAAATCAAGCCTGATTTTTAGAACGAATTTTTGTCCCATCCTTCTCCAGCTCTTACACTCATCCAAAGGACAGGTTGTGAAAGCACTGTTCTGTGATACATCTCACATGGCAAAAATGTGGAATCATAACATCGCAGTGGTCTTTTCTGCCTCCTCCAAAGCAACTGCAGCTCTTTGTCAGCTGTTATGTTCCAGTTCAGAAGCAAAAATAAGGAGATGGATACACAGGCATCTGGAGGAAAGACAAATGCAAGGAGTGGCTTTTAAAAATGCTTAAGAAAACATGAAATGAGTCAGACATGAACTAAATGACCCATTTAGTCCATCATCCTGCTCATGCAGGTTCAGTCTTTGATTGCGCCTTCTCCAGTGTTATATTAAAAACATTTTTAAATTATACAAAGCATGGTTTTTCCACTATACTTGCATTCCCACCTCCACCACAAAGCAGCAACCTGTGCGAGAGAAGCATCTTGGATGCTCCTGGATGCAGCCTCTCTGCTGACGTCTGTGGTTCCCTGGCAAGGATCAGACCTGGAAGATGTAATGATGGATAAGGGCTGAAGAGAGGCAGATTCATGGACTCTCCCTACATAGAGTACTGCGTTCACTTCTGAGGTCCTCAACTTAAGAAGGACAGGAATCTGTTTGACTGAGTCCAGAGAAGGGCCATGAAGATAATCAGAAGGCTGGTGCACCTCTCCTATGAAGACAGGCTGAGACAGTTGGGGTTGTTCTACCTGGAGAAAAGAAGTCTCTGGAGAGACCTTATAGCAGCCTTCCAGTACCTGAAGGAGCTATAGGAAGGTTGGAGAGTGACTGCTTACAAGGACAAAGGGAAATGGGTTCAAACTGAAAGGGAGGAGATTTAGATTGGACATTAGGAGGAAATTCTTTCCTGTGAGGGTGGTGAGACACTGGCACAGGTTGCCTAGAGAAGCTGCGGCTGCCCCTCACTGGAGGTCTTCAAGGCCAGGTTGGATGGGGGTTTGAGGAACCTGGTCTAGTGGGGGGTGTCCCTACCTGTGTCAAGGGGGTTGGAATTAGATCTTTCAAGACACTTCCAAACCAAACCATTCTGTGATTCTATGATTAGGCAGGTGGTGCAACTGGGCGACCACAAAATTGCCAACAAGTAGAGCAGGGGAGAGAGCTTGTGGTTCACATGGGGGAGGGACCTGGTAAGATGCAAATGTTTGGCTGGGCTTCATGCCTGCTGAGGGAAGGAGTTGGGGTTTGACATTCTGAGCTTGTGTCTCTGCTGTGCTAACCCTCAGAGTGTAGTTTGCAACAGGGGCCTACTACATAGATGACATGGAGACCCAGATTTGCTTTGCCCAGGAAACCATTTGTTTTACTCTTAGAAGGCAGGTTGCCATGCAATAGCTCTTAATGTATTGGAAAATAAGACATCTCGTGAAGTTGTTTTATTTATGGAACTGTTTGCCCAGAGAGGTTACAGATGCCCCATTCCTGGAAAAATTCAAGATCAGGTTGGACAGGGGTCTGAGCAGCCTGATCTAGTTGAAGATGTCCCTGGTCACTGCAGGGCAGTTGGACAAGATGACTTCTAAAGGTCCCAAAGGTCTAAAGGTCCCAAACCGTTCTATGATTCTGTGGTTCAATGATTCTATGATGAACACCTAGTCCAGGATATCATTAGGGGGGTCATAATAACCCATCTGCACTGAGGGCAGTGAAGTTCTGGGTTGATTTACCCAGTAGAGCAGAAACATTACTGCGTCATGCTCAAAACAATCTTCTGAGAAAATACTCAATGAAAATGATACCTTGAGATTTTCTGACTTGCAAATATTACACAAAGAGCAAGGATGTGCTCTTGGTTCACAAGCTGAAGGAACCACTTTTCCTTGCACAATTAGTCCATAGCCCATGGCTGTAGCTTTTAGGTGCTGTCGCAATAGTTGCTGAAGAGCAGGTTACTAAAAAGATACCTTCTCTGCCCATAAACCCTCAACCCATGGTATGAAGCCTGCCTCCTCACACACAACAACCAGAGAAGTGAGAGCCCTCACTGGCTGTGCTACACATTCCCATGCACTGCAGCAGATGCAGCAGCAGCTCATGTCTATATGCTGCAGTTTCCAAGGGCATTGGCTGTGTTGCACTGGTGGGAGCACTACACCAGCTGTGGAGCTCTTCTATGGGTGGTGGATATAAGCAGAAGTCCTGGCCTGACTCCACAATATCTAGGAACTAGAAGAAAATGTAATTTCACTTCTGAAAAGCACACAAATAATACACAGAGAGCTAGTTCAGAAAATATGGAAGGACATCATGTCATTTTCAGAACCAACATTTCCTGACCCACACTTTCCCCGTAGCAATAATTAACCTCTGTGCAAAGTGAGTGTGAGATGCTACCTAGCCAGAAGAGCCATGCTTCCAAGTGTAGCTTATGCTTCTATACATTATTATACATGGTGAAGAATGCAAGTGCCTCAAGCAGAAAAGATTTCCATTTCAAATAGGTAAACACTTTGTTGCCGTCCAGCTAACAGGAAAGCAAGCTGGAAACTACTAAATCATTTCTCTGACAGTAGTATTGAATAGGCCCCTCATGCCGACAGGGTAATAAATAAAGTTCCTTTTCCAGAAAATTAACACCTGGAGGATGCTTTCCCAGATAGCGTCTCTGCCTGTGTGTTAAGGAAGAGGATTGGTATAGTAGTAAGACAAGTACAAGTTAGCCCTCAAATGCCAACCATATGTTTATTTTCTCTAGACATTTTCTGTCACAGAAGAAGTGAGGAGATAAGAAGCAAGAAAGTATGGGAAAAAAAGGGGAAGGACAGTGGTAATTTTTGAACAATTTGAGCTGTACTTCCACAATGCAAACTCATCAGGAAACTGATCCAAATGTAAGCAGCACTCAGATGTGAGCTTCCAGTGTCCAGTGCTCTGGGTTGCTTGAGTTGAAAGCACCACTGCACCTAGATCACTGGTCAAAAAGCAGTTTCCTCTGGAGAAGTACCTTGTCCCATTCATGAACAGAATGCAAAAGCACTGAAATTTCCTGTCAGTGCAAAATTCTAAGGAATAAATACTGCAAAACACTTCTGAAAGGACATTTAGAAAATCTAGAAACAAAACTCCACTTGGAAATTCAATGAACATGCTAGGTCCTTGGTCACCTGGGGTTTCCAGATGCCTTGAACTAATCAGAATGGACCAAGGGTCCCTGAGCTCATTCCCTGTGGTATGATGCCAAGGGACTAAGACAGATTGCCAGGCCTGTTGGGCCAGGCTTAAAAAGCTGTCCGCCTTCTGCAAGATGGTTCCTCAAAATCTCCCTGTTACGCAAAGCATGTCGCTTTCAGGGAAGCGACATTTTCTGGAATCAAAACATCTTCCAAGATACTTCCCAGATAGCTCAAATGTGGACACCTAAGGAAATCAGCTCCATGGTACAAATATCAGATTTCAAATTGGTTTAGAAATTCTCAGGCCATTTTGCAAGAGATACTCCTAGGAAAGGGAGGGAGGCAGTGGGGTGATTATCTGAACTCAGATCCTGGTGACAGGCAGCTTGTGTCATTATAAAAAGCATTGGCAGGCTCACCCTGCATAGACGGATGACCAAATTAATCTCTCAGTTTCTGATAGATGTCATGCTACAAAACAAGACAGGGAAGTGTTAGCAGGGCTGTTGTACCTCTCTCAGCCTCTCCAACATTTTTTCTGGTTATTAAGATGTTCAAACTGCCCTTTGGCTTCCAACACAATCTGTTTAACTCTATTTTCTCCTCTGGCCTGTGCTCACTGAGGAAAATAAAAGTTACCGTGTCCTTTACGAGCAAATAACTCACCTCTGTGTTACACTGATTTGGCTGGATGGTCAGGGTGTCTCCAGAGCTGGGACCTTCCCAGTTAAGCTTTCCTGGATGCTCTCTTGGCATCCCCCGGGGCACACGGGCACAGGTGTTGCATTGCTCAGGGCATTAGCAGCGGGGGTGAGGCTTATGCTCCCGTACACACTGTTCTCCACTGAGATGTCCAATGGAGCAGCATTGGGAAAGAAAAGGCTGAGATGGACATTTCAGCAGATGGCCACTGGGCATGGGCTTGGGGTTGCCGGGTTATTTGCTCACTTCTTCCACCAGCTCTGCTGGTGGGCTCCACTGCAGAGCATCTGCGCGGGGGGATGTGCTTTCCAGAAAGTGCTGAACTCTGCTAAACCTTCTGACATCAATGCCACACAGGACAATCAGCTGGGGATTTCCCTTCCTCGGCTCACGTGTCACTTTGAGATACAACCATCTGGTAGGACCCTTGTTTGGGAGTTTGTGCACTGGTTATTTGGGTGGCTTCCCTGGGTGACCCTGCTGTGCAGTTTGATGGAGGTACAAGAACCTATCTCCTGGAAACTTTGCTCACCTAATGCTGGCTTCACCAGTGCCTCACCAGCAGACATACAGGAAGATGAAGGTGGTACATGCTGCTGGTTGAAGGTAGTACATCCTACCTATGTGCTCAAATTCAGCCTGCACATAAATGTGTGAAGTTCTGTGGCAGGATAACATGGTTTCTCCCATGACTGTGTTTCCAGAGAGCCTTTTCGTTTTGTGATGGAGAGACTGAGAGGTGATTGAGCCACACGGATTTTACTGCCAGGTCTCTGGTGGATGCACAATGAGTCATCACCGTGTGCCATCTCCAGCAGCCAGCCCAGGGCCACCATTGCCCTCTGTTGGCAAAATCCTGAGATCTCCCCTCCTGCTGCCTGCTTTGTGCTACCACAGAGCATGTCCTACCTATGGGCACTGGTGCCAGTTTTTGCTACATCAGTCCTCCTTTCTGCCCTTCCTAAAGTTCAGACGAATATAAAAATATCTGCTGATGAAAATTACAGTGAATCTTCCTTTTCAAAATGCTGTGTTTTCCTCCCTGGTTTCAGAAACAAAACATTACCTCTGCTAGATCCTGCCCACTTGTGTTTTCTGACTGATTTAGGGCGATGTGTTTGTTTGTCCCTCCACCAGCAGCCAGTAAAAAATAATCCTTTACACAGACGTGCATGTAAAGGGTGTAATTTCCTCATTAAGGGAGAACTTATTTATATAATCAAAGAGTCTTTCTCTATCTTAATATCTCCTTTCTTTCTTACTTACATCAGCTTCAGTCCATCAGTTTTTCTTGACATCATCCCACACCTGGGTCACCCAAAGGGGGAAGATGAGGAGAGGAAAAGTATTGCCTGTCATAGCTGCAGTCTGGCAGAGATCACAGAAGGATGAAAAAAACCCAAATTTATTTTCTCCAGTTAAAAGCAAGGACTGAATCCAAGAACTCTGCGCCAAAAGCATTTTGCATTCTTGATTCCCCCAGTTCCTCACAACTTGTGCTGTGGTGTTTCTATGCTACACCATCATGTGGTGTATTTGAAAAGTGAATTTAAACAGAGGCTGCTCCGTGTACCCATTACATACATTCTTCTCTGGCATATGGGACAACCCAATGGCCAAACTGTAGACTACCAGCCTACATGCTAGTTACCATGTCATCTGTTATAGTAATAGTGGCAACTGTCAATCATTGTCTTTTATGACAATGGAAGAGGAAGAACGTCACCAGCAGGTCAAGGGAAATATAATCATAGAATCATC
>VZRW01009603.1:611-23354 GCA_013398125.1 Aegotheles bennettii
AGGTCTGTCTTGTTATTTTGCTAGCCAGAGCAGGAGTTCTTACCTACACAAGGGCCTCTGCTGGGGAGCATCCTGTGCTAAACAAGAGAGGCTTACCACTCCCCGAGGTCACACAAGATTTATAGCCAGAGCATCCTTTAGGGGTTCTTTATAGAAGGGCTGTCCTGGTTTTGCTCAGATTCCACACATGACTTCTCAGCATCCTTATAGTCTTCCCAACACATCTGGCCCTCCTTCCAGAGACAATACACTCTCCTTTTTTTCCTAATTTCCACCTTAAGTTCTCTGTTTAACCAGGCTCGTCTTTTTCCCCAGCGGCTTGTCTTCCTACACATGGGGACACCTCGTTCCTCAATATTTAAGAATTTCTTCTTAAGGCACATACAGCCTTCCTGGGCTCCTTTGCCCTTCACAACTAAGTCCCAAGGCACTCTGTCAATCAAAGTTCTAAATAGGCCAAAATCTGCCTGCTGGAAGTCCAAGGTGGCCTGTTCTGCTGGTGCCCTTCCTTACCTCACCCAGTACTGAAAACTCAATCATTTCATGGTCACTTTGCCCAAGACTGCCACCAACCACCACATCATCCACTAGCTCTTCTTTGTTCACAAATAGCAGGTCTAGCGGGGCATCTCCTCTAGAGGGTTCACTCACCAGTTGCATTAGAGTTGGCCTTCACGCACTCTAGAAACTTTCTAGACTGTTTTCTCTCTGCTGTGTTATATTTCCAGCAGACATCTGGCAAGTTGAAATCCCCCACAAGTACAAGGGCTGGTGACCTTGGGACTTCTGCCAGCTGCTTGTAGAATGCTCGCCTGCCTGCCCATCCTGGTTGGGTGGTCTGTAACAGACTCCCACTGCACCATCCATTCTGCTGACCTTCCCCCTGATCTTTACCCATAGGCATTCAGCCTCATCATTATCATCATCATCTCCCACCTCAATACAACCAAAACACTCCCTAACACACAGGGCTACCCCTCCACCTCTCCTGTTTTGCCTGTCTCTCCTAAAGAGCCTGTAGCCATCCACTGCAGCACTCCAGTCGTGAGTATCACCCCACCATGCTTCCATGATGGCGACTACATCATAACTTTCCTGCTGCATAATGGCTTCCAGCTCCTCTTGTTTATTACCTATGCTGTGTGCATTGGTGTACATGCACTTCAGCTTGGTTAACACAGGTATGCCACCCCTAGGCTCAACTCTGGTGAGCCTGGATTTATCCCTTTCCCCCTTCAAATCTAGTTTAAAGACCTCTCAATAAGCCCTGCCAGCTCCTGGGCCACAATCCTTTTCCCCCTCTGAGTCAGGTGAATCCCATCTGACATTAGCAGGCCTGGCTCCCTGTAAGGTGCCCCATTACCAAAAAATGCAAATTTCCACCTGTAATGCAGTACTTAATGCATTCTAAAACATTCAGTGTGGAGTTCCTAACTTTCTGAAAACTTTTAAAATCCCCCCCTGATCATCAATGTTATGGTTTGTTTTATTTACAAGGACACTTGGGAATCAAGACCTCTGCTCTCGCAGTAGACAATGTACTCTTTGGAATGGTTTGGAGATCACTTTAGAAGCACTGTAGCAGTAATCAGGAGCTAGCAGCTTTTGTCAAAGTGACACTGAAGCACAATGCTCAGCAGGCAGTGTATTTGGAGACTCAAACACTGCATCTTTCAGTTTTAGCCATCCCTTCATTTGAACACACTTTCTGGACTCAGACTTTTGCGCACTGTCTGTTCTGGAAGTAGAGTGTCACAACTGACTTCTACAGGCAAAGCTTAAAACAAATCTTAAAGAAGACATACGCTGCCCTTAATGAAGCGCCCAGGCTCTCACAGGAGTCATTACCAAAAGCCACTTCAGCTGCACACTGCTTCACTATCTACCACAGGCCTGTCATACCTGGTTTCTATTTAATGACCAGTGTCACTTTGCACTTTGTCCAGGTGATTTAACTGTCTCTAGGCAACTTACAGATTAGCAGTCCTCTCTCTCTTGCTCCCTACTATCAGGCAGATGCCACACAAGCTAGCAACAGAAAGGGAACATCACTAAATTTAAACCATTGCCAAGAAGCTCTGCCAGAGTCACAGCAATGGTACTGCATCATTTGTACCCTTCTGCTCACAAGCCCCTCCAGATATCCATACCCATCCATGTGACAATTCAGGAAGCTTTTCACTGCCACAGCTGCCTTGGCTGAAGAACTCTGACTGACAGGTTGTATGAGCAGGTTCTCCATAACCTGCCCAGAGGGTATGGAACTGGGACCTCTTCTGTGGGGATTGCAACAATGACAGCTCTGATGGGCTCCAGACAAGCCCTCTGAAAGCCTCCTATGCACTCTCTCCTTCCCACGGTTCAGTGAAGCAGGGCGAGGGCTGCAAAGTACCTGACACAGGGCTGCAAGTGCATGCTGTCCTCACTTGTGCTAACAGAAAACTAAGGACAGCTTAGCTTCTCTCCACAATAAATCCATGTCAGCATAACCTTTCTCCCAGAAGGCACACCCAAAGTGTTACAGGACAAAAGGGAGGCAGTGAACATCCCCGCTCATCATCATCAGGGTTGTATTCATCTTCCTCCTCCTCAGACATGAAGCCTTCTAGCCACTCCCCTAAAGGGCTGTGTCTTTAGTTCAAAGTGTAACAGGAACAAACAGTATGTTAATAGTAAGAACACTTAGTCACTTATTGCCTTGCAAAGCATCTTTGCTGCAGAAATTTTATTAGCAAGAACTTCTACATTTTAACTTCTAAATTCTCTCTATAACGGCTAAATGTTTGTATGATACAGGTAGAAGTCTGTAAGTCAGGGCTATGTTAAGTCATGGTTTTCCTTCCCACACCTGTTTTTTCTGTAACATTCCCTAAATTCAGTAACTTAGTGAGACAACAGCTGAAGGCTTCTGTGTAACACATGTAAATTCAGTTTGTTAGCAGCTCACAGAAGTGGCTTTCCTGAGAGGCAAAGGGATACCACAAAGACAACAGTGCATTTCTAGGGAGCAGTGCACTTCTAGGGAGCAAAGAAAGGGAAACGGAAGCCAACAGGAGTTCCGCACAGCCTGTGGAAGGGAGTAACACCTTTCCTCTCATTAACCCTGCCAAACCAATCCTACAGTCAGAGAGAGAAGAAGAGGTTTAGGGCTTGAACTTGTGATCGTCTGGTGGCAGCTGCAAGGGAAGGAGGTGGTGTCTCTGACCCAGCTGGAGTTATTCAGTAAAGGCTAGGCAGGTGTGCCCTGCCAAATCACACGGATTCTCCCTTCTGGGATCCCTGAGACTCAATCTATTTCACACACATAGCATGGCTCCCTACTGCACCCACGCCATTTCCCCAGTCAGTAGAGCCCTGTGGGCCAGCATCATTCACCTCTAAACTCTTCCACTTCCTTACGTGGTGCAAAACTGGGCCAGTAGCCATCCTCCAACAATCAAAGCTCCCTTATGGGAAGCTGCACCCCTCCGTTCTTCCTGCTAGACACCCAGGAACAAAGCCTGGAAACCAAACATACACACTGGAGAAGTGGTCATCCAAGCACTTCTGCTCATCCAGACATAGGTGACTTGTTGAGGTCTGAAATCTCACAGCTTGGATTGGTGCTGGAGTATTTGTTTATCGTTGTGCTGCCATTTGTTTATCCTACTGCACACCATGACCAGCCATCAGACGGGAAGCTGCTGCGCCCTTCAGTTTGCCATGTGGCTCAAATTTCTAAGTGAATTTCTTATTTGAGGCTATTTTAAATGAGCCATTTCTCACTTCTAGGTAGGCTACTGTTGGCCTTGACAAGAGTTTGTCTTTTCTGTTGCTTTTATGGCTAAACCCAACAAGCGCCAGGCTGAAGACATGTCTGCTTTTGAGAAGTGACAAGTGACCATGCAAAGTCCAAGCAGAGCAAACTCCCTGAGGTACTGCCTCTGCTGAAGAAAAGGGGTTTTTCTCTGCAGAGTTCAATTTTTCACCCCTCTCTTTAAAGCCCACTCTTGCCTCTGTCCAGAAGAAACCCGAATGAACCAAGTTGAGGTGCTGGAGCAGGATAGGGAAGTGGCAGAGGGAGGCTGCTGCCTTCCCCCAGTGGACGACTGTCCCAGCCCAGTGTCAGCGCAATTCATCCCGAGCCTGCAGCCCCAGAGACGAAGGTTACAAACTACTTTGAGGCATATAGCAATTAATCAGGTTTATTAGGCAATAGAAAGCAAGCAAATAGCGCTGGGTACGCAGGGAGTCACCGCTCCCCCAATACATACACTTTCATCAACACTTTACTCAGTATATATGTGGTTACATGTTACATATTCAGTGCATTACCTAACACGCCTATACATATTCATGACCTATCCCCGCTTCGTATTATAATGAGTTTAAAAGTAATTTTCATGTTATTATGCCTGCGCAGTGCTTCCTGGTGGTCGTGGGCAGGGGTCTCCAGCGATGAAGTAAGAGTCTTCCTCGGTCTTGTACTTTTCACCTCTTTGGGCTGAGCATGCTCCCTAGTTTCTTAGCCACAGTCCAGTCACAAGGCTGGTTCCCACTGGTTTGGGGGCCCAAGGAGTAGACATAATGTTTATGGTTTCTTCCCTTTATCAGTAGTCCTGTATCCTCCCTTTTTGCCTTGACAAGCATAATAAATTTCAAGTGAACAGTATGCATTGATTAATGAGCAGCTCTTCATAGATCATTCTTTAACCCATTCCTTAACTCCTAATTCCCTTACATCAATTTCAGTGTGCCATGTCAGTTTCTGTAATTGCAAAATATCTGTGTCTAGCTCGGTTTATATTCTGTTAGCTCATAATTCTCCTCTTGCTAGCCTCAAGTTGTAACAATCTTTTCCACAGTTACATGCTTGGTCTAATTGCCAATTTAATTGACACGAATCATTCACAGAATCCTAGGGGTTGGAAGGGACCTTGAAAGATCATCCAGTCCAACCCCCCTGCCAGAGCAGGGTCACCTAGAGTCCATCACACAGGAACGCATCCAGGCGGGGTTTGAATGTCTCCAGCGAAGGAGACTCCACAACCTCTCTGGGCAGCCTGTTACAGTGCTCTGTCACATCATTCTTTAGCTCATAACACGAATAAGCAACCCCTGAGCAAAAGGGGGGTAGGGCACCTCCGCCACCTTTCCTTCACCCTGCCCCGCCGGGCCGCGCCGCGGTGCCGTGACGCGCCATTTCGCAGCGGCGGGGCGACACGGGGAGGCGGGGCGACCGCGTCTGGCAGCGGGCCACGGCCGAGCGGAGTTTCACTTTCTGTCCCTGCGCTCCGTGGAGCGGGAAATGAAAACTAAGGGGCGGTGCGGGTGTTGCTGCCCTCTGACGCGGCCGCGGAGAAAAGCGGCGTGGCACCCTCGCACCGCCCGACAGCCGCTTCTCCGCTGCCCTCCGCCTCCCCCCCCTCGCTGCCGGCGGTCACGGGGCTCCCGAGTCGCAGTGGCTGGGCCGTCCTGCCGAGCTGAGGTACTCCTCTGTGCCGCCGTAGATGCTCCGCTGAGGGTAGACGTGATGTCCGAGCCCCTCAGTGGGTGCGGTATGACCGCGAGCACCTGCAGAGGCTCGAAACCCTCTTCGTGTTGCAGGAATTGGTAAGAAACCTTTTTGCCTGTTTGTCAGAAGGACGAGCGCCAGGAGAAAAAAAAAGGGGGGGAGAGAAGATAAAAAAGGGAGCTGAACAAACATGTAGTTTGACAGTGAAGTGGGAAGTTTTGTTTCAGTGGTGTCTGGGAGAAGTGTGGAGGTGGAGAGCTCGAGTCCCTGTGACAGCCCTTTTGGGGAGCACCTCAGGGCCACCATCTCCCTAGGGCTGCTGTCTCACACCTCCCACCCCAGCACCATCCCCCTGGCCACCTGCTCCCTCAGACAGCTGTACGGGCAAAGGAGAGACGATGTTGGGGAAAAGGTGACAAGGGGACAGAGGTGGTGGCCCTCCTCAGGTGGAGAGGGGCATTGGGGCTGTGGTACTGGGTTGTGAAGGGAGCGTAGGGGTTTGTTGTGTAAGGCTGGTGTCTTGGAAAGGCAGATGGGCTATGGAGGAGGCCAGGGTGAAAGGGGGGATTCAGGGCTAGCTGAGGGAGGGGAAGCAGGTTGTGGGGCTCAGGGTACAAGAAGCGTGCTGCTGCTGTTGCCTTTTCTCTGCCGAGTGCAAGTGTGGTCACTTGGCTCAGCCAAGCTACGTGCGATGAGGGAGCAGTATGGAGTCCTACCCCGACCAGTGAAGGAAACCGAGAAGCAACTCTGCTTCTTCAGTGAGAGAGAAATCAGGGACAAGAGGGGGCATGCTTCGCAATTTCTATGCTCACTCGCTGGTTTGGTTTTTTTTTTTACACATTTATGCAGAGAAAGGGAGGTCAAGTGCAAATCTTAGGAATGCTATATTTCTTGTGGCCAAAATGCAGCAGTTCCATGCAAGGGTTGAGAAGCTGTGTTCGTGTCCCTGCTCCTGCAGTGGGGTTCCTGCTAGTAGTGCTTGGGGGAGAGTTTCATTGAACCAGAGATCCAAATCCTCCCATCTCTGTATCCTGCTACACCTTCCTGCCCTAATGCCTTTCTACCTAGTTCTCTTTCATCCCACCCTTAATCTTAACTCTCCTGCTGAAAACTGTGTCTTGCAATTTTGCCTTGCTCCCAGGTACACCCTAGCTATTGTTTAGCTACCTCTACCCTGCCAGCCCCCTCCTTTCTGCCTTCTCTGTCATCCCCACTGGCTGTGAGCATTAGTTACCTTTTAGCAGAAACTACACCAACTAAACCCACTGTCTCCCACTGTATAAGCGAAGATAGGCTCTAAAGATGGACTTTCAGAAACCTGAATGCTTTGTTAAATAATTTCCAGGGGAAGAGGCAGTATGAGTTCGGACTCTGTTCTGCCAAGGAAGAAATCAAATCCAATTTCTCTTTCCTGCGTAGCTGTTCTAATCACTGGGGTTGGATATAAAAAGGAATATTCTTGAATCTGTTTTCAGATGTCTGAGTTTATTTTTTCCCAAATAAAACTCCTCAGCAAATCCAACAATATGTATGTATGACACTGAGTTCAAAAGTAATCTTTAAAAGTAAAGAATTAAAAGTACAGTTGGGAAAAAGTATACTTAAGCTTAACAGTAATAGTTGGGGAAAAAAATTAATTTCTAGATTCCCTACCTGTTAAATTCTTCCAAAACTTTGATATTTAACATCATTAGGCACAGTTAACCTGAAAAATAACATGCTTTTGAAGCAAAGATTTTCACTTTGTGAAAGGGTCAACCAGGTTTTTTTGCTTATTTCCCTTTCTTGGTAGATTTTCTGGCCTCAGGTTTATTTTATGTGCTGTTTAATATTCATAAAATAATTCCTGAGCATCTGAAAATATGGTGATTTTTTTAAAAAACCCTTTTATTTAATGAATGAGTAGCTGAATCATAAGAGTAATGGTCTGTTCAATACTCTCTTGAAAATCAAGGCATTGTAATGGTTCTCTTGCTTTAACAATTACTTTACCTGTAATCACCTAAAGGAGCATAAAAATAAACTGATATTTAGGTGCTTAAATGCCTTTACAAATTACAGTCCAAAGTTCTACGACAGAGCTGTGACTAAGGCACATAAAAACAATGCAGCAAGCCCAGTACAGAAAACAAACAAGTGCTTATCAGCTCAAAAGGCTAGAGAAGGTGAAATCTGCCCTTTTTGAATACTTGAAATATTTTGGGTGATAAGCATTATTTTTTCCAAACAGTCTTGCAACATCTGTCATTTGGACAATTTTAATCATGCAACTTGCCAAATCTTCTTGAACAGGGATATCTGCATTTCCCTGGCTAGGTGGAGCTGTTTCTGTGGATCCAGTGATTAATTATTTAACCACAAAGGGAAGGCAGGATGCACAGTTGCTGTCAAGCTCCATGTGTGTTTCCTTGCCAATAGCCTGCACACCTACAAATACCCATATTAATTCAAATATACCAAATGTTGTCACAGTAATCTTACTAATTTTATTGACATTTCAAGTTTTTCATCATGAAAATATCAAATAGAAAGACAAATCCTGTGTTTCTGGGTGCTTCTCCTCTTTCTGATCTTTCTGTGTCTTCTGCAGTCCTTCTGTCTTTGTACAATATTGTTGATGGATCAAAGAAGTGGACGTCAAGAAAGAAACAAGAAACTAGAGCTGCCACAACATGATACTATGAAGACAGAACCAGATTTACAAGATAATAAAGAGGAAGCGAAAGACCCAAAGGTCCAAACCCAGAAGTTAACATCAGTCTTTGGTGTGGCAGACTTAAAAAATGGTAATAAGGTTTTACCTATTCTTACATTTTCTGTTTCTAGTGCCGGTTGTTCCATTCTTTGTCCTTAGGCTTCATTTTCTCCTATGCTTCATCTCTTTGCTGAGGAATATACAGACAATTCTAATTTTGCCCTGCCAAGTAACCATTTTGTTTTTTTGGGGGAAGGGATTACGTGTGGATCTGAGAGCTTTTTCCCCTTTTAAGTCATCAAATTGGCCATTGTGTCCAAAAAGGTCTAGATGCTAGCCCTATCTCTTTCCGAAGAAGTCAGCACTGCTTCTGGATTTTCTAAACCGTCGGCTAGGCCCTAGTTATTCTCCTGCATCACTAGATTGGCCTCTCAAAAGCTGTTGTCAATATTTCAGGTATAGATACTGTTCTAGCCTAGCTATAGCCCACGCTTACAGCCAAGTGTATGCATTTCAGTTGTTCTCAGTTTCCGTTTCATGTCCTCTCTACTTTTGGTGATGATTTCAAAAGCAAAAACTTCTGATTTTTGACCATAATTACTTACACCCCTTTGGGTCACAGACTATGCCATATTTTTTAGATGCAGTGTGAACAGCTGTGATGCTTTTTCCACATCTCAGGCTAGTTCCTTTCTTTGAAACTGAGACAAAGAATACCAAAGGGAGGCTGAAGGGGAAACTTAAAGCCTGTGTGGTAGACAGCTAGCATGTGGTCCCACATGTAGCTCTTCATTTGTTCTTAGGCCTGAAATAAAAAGGCTGAATAAAAATCCTCATACAGGCAGCCTTTGACTTCTGGTTTTATGAGAGGATTGATAATAGAGGAACTGGGAGACATCTCAGTATTATAATCCAGGCTTACTTGGATTTTTCCTGTCAGTTGCCAAACAAAAAGAAATTTTATCTGCTTGAGGAACATAAGAATAGATTGAACACATTCTCAGATGTGGGCAAGATGCTGGGTCTGTGCGCTGAATGGCTGAGTATGTGTGCAAGAGGAGTTTCCCTCTTCCAAATAATTTTTACTTTCTTTTCTTGTACCTATCTCCAGGCATTACTTCCTCTTTTTCTGTGCCTACAGAAGCTGTTGGACTGTACAACATTGGACAGAGCTGCTGTCTGAACTCTGTACTCCAAGTGTTCCTCATGAATATATACTTCACAAGAATACTTCGAAGGTAACACCTGTTTGAACTACTTGAGATACTTCCTTTGTTGCTTTATTGTCTCTACTTTTTTATATGGGATGTATGTTTCGGATCGTCAAGGTGCCAGCAAGGTGCTTTCAGCTCGCTCAGCAAGGTCTCTGCCTCATTGTACCATATACAGACTAGGGCCTGCAAAGGTAGAAGTTGCAGTTTTCTGACTTGTTAGTCATCTCTGATTCATTTGCCAGCTGCACACCAGTAAGCTGCAGCACTGAACACTGAGTCTTTATGACTTGTATCTCTCTTCCATAACAGGATATGTTTTTTTTCAGATGTGCTCATAACTTTTTATAATGAAAGAATGTGTTGTGTGTAACCAAGTGTTGTTGCAGATAGCAAACATGTAGAGTTATTTTGTTTTGCATGACTGTGCTGTCTACTTGTTTGTGAGGAGGATTTGGGCTTCTGCCTCACTACCAACCACACTAATAACTGGTTTGATTTGTTTTCAATTTGTTCAATTCACTAAGTGGATAATTCCTATACAGTCTTCTTTCTTCAAATATCTTACTCACTCACCAGTGCACAGAGGAGGAAGACAACAAGTTATGGGCTTGCAAAGATGAGATGGACAAAGCTAAATAATGTAGACAGAAGGTTACTACCATTGTTATTTGAAGAAAGACTTGATTTATTTTTTAACAACAAATTTAGGGACGATAAAGAGCTTTATAGTTGGCATATAGTTGAAATACAACCATTATGATATACGTGCCTATGAAATTTTGAGGGAATGTTGAGAATGAAGGCGTGAACAGGTGGGAGGCAAGAACAGGTCAGAAACTGGCTGTAACTAATGTTGTTTCTAGAGCCCAGAAAGCACTTCAGGACCTGCTTGGTTTGCCTCTTATTCAGGAACAGGCCAACTTAAAATTGTGGCCTTTTACTTTAGAACTGTCAGCCTGCACTGTGGGATGAGCTAGTGCAGGTGTCTGCCTCCATTTTTTCCTTCTTTTCCTAAAAACATGCCCATTCTGGTTCCTCTTGAGTGCTATTTCTTACTCACTCACCAGTGCACAGAGGAGGAAGACAAGTTATGGCCTTGCAAAGATGAGATATGTCATAAATGGACAAAGCTAAATAATGTAGACAGTAGGTTACTACCATTGTTATTTGGAGAAAGACTTAAAAAGACATTTGCCTTCACATGTCATGTCTAATTACTGCTTGATTACCATTTATAGGATCACCGTGCCACAAGGTGCTGCACGGAAGAGGAGGAATGTCCCATACCAAATGCTCCTGCTGTTGGAGGAGATGCAATGTGGCAAGCAGAAAGCTATTTCTCCCATCTCTCTTGCTTCCTGTCTTTCAGCATACAGAGTGGAATGTATGTAGTGCTGCCTCATGCTCACCTCTGTCTGCAGTCCAGGAATGTTAGTTATCAAGCACTAACAAGCAGTGCAGACTCTGACATCTCATTCAGAGATTCAGAAATGTGGGGAATTAGGTGCATGATGATGTAGTGCTCCCAGTTGTGAGTGAGATTGCTGTGTCTTACTTGTGAAGAGAGGAAAAAAAGCCCCTAATGGATATCCTTGCTCGTATTCAAAGGGTGGGTAGACTGTCAGACTTCTAGAAGATTCGACTACTGATACTGGCCAGAGGGACAATGAGATGCTGAGGTTCTATTTATGTACACAGATACACATGGTATATCCAAATGCCCTGATCTTTGTCATATAAAAGCCAAAACAGGATAGCACTGAAAGGGACAGATGGTAGTCATCCCAGACTTATATTAAGGAGGAACATGAGATAACCTGAAATATCAAGATTTTGCTAAACTATGTGTAGTTTTTTCCCAGTTCCTAAATCTTGAGTTCTTTATGGGCTGAGAGAACATTAGTTCACATTCATGGACGTGGGTTTTTTGTTTTCCCCCTAAGTTGAATCTTGAAACAATTCTCTGCTGAGCCATTCTAAGCAAGATGTGCATTGAGCTCTATCCCACCATCTTGGGTTTCTTAATATGCCAGTTTAGCTAGAGTGGAAAGCCGAAGCATAATGTTACTACCTCATCCTTGTCTTCCTCTACTAAAACTGTGTGTTTTTTCCCTGAGTGGGGTCCAAGGGGTTTATACCATTCTGTGGATGAGACATATGTATAGGCAGCCTCCCTCTCATTTTTATCTCAGCACTCAGGAGTGTTACAGCCTTAGTGAGGGAATAGGGGAGACAAGTCTGTGGAGTAATGAAGGTGAAAAAGAACAGAATGTTCCCTGTATTGTCTCTAAGAAGGACTCAAATAAATGCAACCCTCTACTCAATGAGACATCTGAGCCCTGTTCTCCAGTAGGTTTTGGATGAACTCTTGGCCCTGCATCTGGTGGCAAGGACATGATTTTTGCACTGGGTTGTACAATGGGCACTCACACCCTCCCATCTTTTCCCACTGCCTGCTAGGGTCACACGGAGACATTGCATCTTGTCTCCAGTCTAAACTCCGTCCCTGTCAGGGACTGGCAAGGGAACAAGAGACTGGATATAATTCTCCCTTTGTGATCTGTAGGAAATTGATGCTTGGTGCTGTTCATAATACTGATTGAGGTTGTGTTTTCTGTTTGTCCAGTGTTTGTGCAGCATGATGCTGCCCAGCTCTTTCTGACTCTCTGGAACTTGATAAAGGGGCAGATGGAAGAGCCAGAGCTGGTAAGAACAGTCACCAAAATAAACACCAGGTCCTTTGGTCCTGGTCATGTGTGGTTTCCTCTGCTACTTGAAGAAGAATCCCATTCATTGACAGTTGTCCTAAATTAAATTCTTAAAATTATCCCGTATTTGAATCTTTCCTCTCATCTTTCACGTGGGAGAGGGAGTCCCGATCTCATAGGTGTCAGCATTTTGAAACACAGTTCACTTTTGTTCATCCTATATTTAGGGCATACCAGCGTCTCTGTTCTAATGGGAGTTGATTAATAACAAAACAATTGATCTTCTTGCAATACTGAATTTAGTTACCCTGCATTTATTTTTTCCCCAAATTTCTTTAGCATTTATTGTCATGTCTTGATACAACTCCATTCTTTGAAGTCAGCCATATGCATTTCAGTATAATCAGTCATTGTTAGTATGTTATGTATATGACAGTTCCTCCCCGGAACCTATGTAAGTTAAGAGAAAAGTGACTCTTCCTCACCCACTGTCATAGTTTTATTCATACAGAAGACAGGCTCCTGTTGCAGTTTCAAGCAAAATAATAAAATTCTACATCAAAGCAGACATTTAACTGTCTGATCTTGTTGTAGGCTGTGTCTTTCCCCTCTGCTCAGGATGAGGGGAAGTTACTGTTTTCCCTTAAATGGTAGAAAGTACTCTGTCCACATAAGCCAGTGTCAGATCTGAGTTCAAGCCTTAAAGCAGTAACATTTCGTGAAGTAATGTGTCCACATGGGCTTTCCCACCCACAGAGGGGAATACATCAGCTGTGTTCTTCATAAACCGTTTTTTGACCTTTTTTACTCGTTCAGGTTGAAGAGGTGAGTGATTTGTACACTGTCTGTGTACAGGAGCACCTGGCCTGTCAGAAATGCTCTCTTGAAACAAAGAGGCATAGCAGCATGTTAACCCTTCCACTCCCAGTGCTGGATTCCAATTCCCACAAGCTGAAGACTCTGGTAAGGTTCAGTGGCAGCACTGTTTCTGTAAGGAGAAGATTCCCATCTTGTCACTGTGGGAGATTTCTCCTTGCAGCAGCGGTGTCTCCTGGGACTCATCTAGAGTCTCTGCAGGGTGTCTGGGGCTTTGAGGTGATCTTTTCTCATTCATGTTTCTTCTCTGTTTTGACGGGTTCTAAATGTCTCAAAAAATTGTTTCATTTTGGGGGATGGAAATTGAAGTCCTTGAATTACCTCTCTAAAAAGGATCTTGACTAAATACTCTGTAAGGCTCAAAGACTCATACTGCACAGTGACCGTGTGCCTGTGAAACCTTAGATACCGCAGTGAGGTGCCTCAATTTGTAATCCCTGTCCAGTCTCACTACATTTGCTCTGTGCAGTGTTGTTTTAGTGTTAAATCAGCACTGCTGTTTAATGTCCAGATACAGCAGTGATGGTGGCTATGTAGGTGCTACCACAAATAGTGGATTTTTCAGGTGACACAGGACCATTGGACCTTATTTATCCTCTGACCACTCTATACTGTTTCAGCCTAAAGGAACCTCTTTCAAAACGTCTGAGGCTTTTAAGTAGGTATAAAAGACACTTACGCATTGACATATTTTTTGTGGAAAATGTGGTACTCTATTTTCAGTAACTAATGTAATCACACCAGCAGTTAGGAAAAAGGGGGTGCCCTTTTTTAGGCTGCCAGGCAATCTTTTGTCATTTGAATAAAATACGCCTTTAGCTTTGCTGTTTGCATGTACTCTGTACAAGTAGAAATAGAAATCCAGCTTGAAGTAATTAAGTTAAAAGAATTCTCTATGTTCTTAGGAGGACTGTCTGCGATACTTTTTCCATCCAGAGGAGCTGACCAATCACAACATGTGTTTCTGTGAACAGTGTGGAAAGAAAACACCTTTTTTACAGGTAATCAGAGAATTATTTCCCCATATGTCTCTTATACCCAGAACTCCCTTTAAAACTGGGAGAGGTGGGGATGGTACTCAGTTAAAGAGGAGATCCAGAACTCAAAGACCCATCAGCACAGCAATGTCAGCTAGGTATAAACTACATGCATTTTTCCTGTTAGGAAGTTCCCCACTGTAGGTGTAGCTTTAGCAACAAAAGAATGCTGTCGTGGGTTTTACTGTAAGTCACCGAGGGATGCAGCATTTCTGTAACAGCAGAAAAGCTTCTGTTGGTTTATATTGTATTTCCACTGTGGGGCTTTATGCCACTGAGTAGCTCCAGGGGTAGACAAGAGTATGTTATTGGAGCTGTGTATACACATAAAAGTAGGCTGCTGTAGGGTGATTTCCTTTATTTCTTGCTCTCCATTGGGCTCCCCAGTTTTTACAGTATTGGTCTCTGCCAGCCAGTGGTTTAGCTGTTTCATGAAGAGGCAAGTGCATTGAAGAGAGAGGTGTGTGTGAGGGAGACTGCCTCAGCTCAAGGCTTGGAGGGGACTTGTCACATCGGTTTCACCAATGGGGCAACCTCTGAGGCCACAGTGTCTTGGTGGCAGCCATGGCAGCAGCAGTAATATCAACAAAGGCAATACTGGAAGGAATGAGCTGTCAGCTTGGTGTTCTCCATGGAACTGTCTGTAGTGGCCACGTTGCAAGAAAGTTGGCTTGCCTCTCCTCACCAACCTAGTGCTACCAACCTAGTGTTAAGAAAGCAGAAGAGAAGCAAAGCAGTCTGTGAGACAACGAAGACGGGATGCTGATCACACTGAAGTTGAGAAACTTGGTTATCATGGCTCTGTTACATGTAGGTGTCTAACGTGTGCAGATGAGCTACAAAGGTTTGGCATCTGCTGTCTGGTGGAATTGGCAATCATTCCCTGTAGCACTGACTGCTCTTCATGCTACATTCACTGGATGGCAATGGCTGTTTCCACTCCACTTCCCCAGGGTTTGTTCCCCAGTTTTCAATTGCATTATTTATTGCTTTACAGAGCTTGAAGCTAGTCCATCTGCCACAGACTCTGACCATACACCTAAAACGTTTTCACTTCGAAGAATCAGCCTACATTCACAAACTTAGTCACCATTTGCCCTTCCCTCAAGACCTTGATTTCAATGCTGTCTTGACAGAAAATCAGTGCCAAGCAGATGACAATGAAAAGGTGAGATACTCCTAATGCCCTGTTTAAAAAGGGCAGATTTTATTCTCCCCTTTGCTCAAGTCTTATAAAAATTTGAGATCACACCAGTACTTGCCTCAGTTCAAAGCACCTGTCTAAAAAATGTCTGTCTCAGTTTTTACCTGTGCCTGCTGTTGTCTCATATCCCATGGCTTTAAATGTTTCAGGCATTATTCAGCTTTCTGTGCACAGATTAAATCACCAAAGGCACCATATCTGGAGCTTTCTGCCGTAAGGACAAAAACAGGCTTTACAAAGGAAAAAAATATCCCTTTTTTATGAGAGTGTTTAGCTTAACTTTTCTTCCCATTTCTAAATATACTAAAGAGAAAATGAAAACACAGTTTATTTGGATTACCAAATCCAGGTGTTATAAACAGTGCCTTAGAGGCAACTGCTGTCCTGTGGTTCAGCCTCCAGGCCAAGACAGCTTCAGTGAGCAGCAGACCTACTGCTTTGCGAAGATCACTAGTCCAAGACAGGGGTACTCCATTCCTGACAGTTTCCCATGCAGTGTTGTTTGACATGGAGTTGAGGTTAGCAGGGAGATGACAGCTTTGCCATGCAGCCGAGAGTGATCTTCCACACTGTGGATCTGTTGCTGTTACTGAGAAATAACAAGGGAAAGTATGGCAGCAGCAAAACCTGGGCGGTGCAGTGCTGGCTGCAGTGTAACCCCTTTGCTGTCCTACTGCCTTTTTCACATTTCTGGGATCTTCAGGGAGGCTGCCAGCCCATAGCTGGCAGGCAAAACTCTGAGTGTAAGAATGAAAAAGACAAGGCCAATCTAATCTTTATCCTTCTGAAATGTACATTCTTGCTGCTCTGGCTGCTGCTTCTCTTCAGCTAATGGCAAGTGAGAGTTCCTGCACTGAAAGTTACTCTTCCTGGCTTTTCACAGGCTGCCTGGCAGTATGAGCTTTTTGCCGTTGTTGCTCATTCAGGATCAACTCATTTTGGACACTATTGTGCCTATATTCGAAGTTTCACAGAATATAAATGGTATTGCTTCAACGATTCTCATGTTTGCCAGGTGAGGAGACAAATCCACATTTCTTTTGTAGCTTCCTGGATGCTCCTCCAATTGTCATTCAGTCTGACTGACTGCTGATTAAATAGAACCAAGAAAGAAAACTGAAGCTGTAGAGCTTTGTGCACGTCATTCCTCTCCTACATCATACTCTGAGCTGAGGGCAAAGTATCTCTAGCTTCTGTACCAAACAAGCTTCTGGTTGGCAATTGCAGACATTTGCTGTGTACCCTGCTTGATGTACTCTAGGTCTGTATAATGTATTTGTTCAGAAGAGGCAAAGAAACTGTTTTTTCTCAAAGGATAAAATCAATAAAATGATTTATTAAAAGGTGTTTTGTTCCTGGAAGTACCACTTAAACCTCTCTTATGAGGATTGCTGTGCTGATATTGCAATGTGTCTGTCTCTTAAGAGTTTTTACCAGCCTCTCCTTATGTGTTTTTCTTCTCTAGGTATTGTGGGATGATGTTAAATGCACCTATGGACATTCCAACCTCCACTGGTAAGCAAACACATCTGTTTTTATCTAATGCTGCTCTGGGGTTTGAAATGAGGGTAGCAAAGAAAGAGAAGACAAGTTGGTTTGAACTGCATATCGCCTGGGATGTATTGGGGGTGTGAGGAAGTAGAAGAGGCATGCTTGTGTTCTGGTTATTCCGATGTGACTGTATATGACTATACTGGCAGCCTGCAGGGTTATGGAGTAGTCACAAATGGAGCTGCAGAATGGTCTGCTTACTTATGATTGTCGCTTAGACCCTATATCCTGACTGAAGTTAGATATGTCAGTCCGGATTCCTCCATGCTTTTTGTTTTGTTGCATCATAAAAAAGTGAGCCATGGAGAGAGATAATCCCTCCTATAAGGTATAGTTGCTGCCAGGGGGTCAGCTTTATATGCTGCCTCAGGAAAACTGGAGAGAGCCAGTTCAGTTGACCTAAACCTGAAAAAGCTGAGCAGGAGCAAACCTGGGAGGTTACTTACAACCTAGATCTTCAAACATAAATCTTGTTTTGCTTCTTCTTTGTTTCCACAGGGGACAAACAGCTTATGTCTTGGTTTACATGAAAAAACATCCCGAGTAGCCTTATCCAGGAGTTTCAGAATGTCTTAGGAAACTGTGCAATGTCCATGAAGCTCAGCACCTCTGTGCCAATGTACAAATGTTCCACAAGAAAGATATTCTGCACTCAGTCAGCGACCTCTTCCTTCACATTTATTTATGGAAGAAGTGCAGGAAAGACTCAGTTAGAAAAAGGATCTAAGAACTGTTGCAATTACCAACTTTTTCTTTCATATATATTTGATATTTATATGGTTCTATATATTCATTTCCTCTTACAAGATAGTAAAACTAGTTGTTGTCTCTGCTGACTTACTGGTTTCTTTAGTGCTGATGCCTAGGTTCCAGTACAGGGGAAGCATTTGGCCTGAAAGCCTCTGTAGTGTTCCAGAGATGCACATGGTATGGCTGCAGAGCTGTGATAGCCATACCTAGTCAGGAAGAATGTAAAAGCTTGAGACTTTGTCCTTTTAGTGCTATGTTAAATGCTGGCAAGCTGGACAAGGGACCCAAAAAGTCTCAAGAAACAGCTGGAACAAGGGCCAGAACCCTTATGACACATGCACCAGTGATATTTGTGCTTTTAAACCTTCCTGGAAATGAATCACTGCAGGCGTTGAGATGTGTTTGAAAGTTGGTGTCAGCATAAAGAGGTTTTTTTTAATCAGGAGCTGTTCTAGTAGTTCTGATTTACAAGATGAGATTTTATCTATTTTTGCAGATTATTATTTTTTTACCATGCTTATTAGGGATTTATATGCATTTATTTCCTGTATAGAGGAAAATATTCAGAGCAACAGAGATTTTGAAGTTAGCTTATGATTTTGCATAATGCAGTCTGTGCACTGTGATAAGAGGGGAACAGAGATGCCTTGATGTGCTTGAACTTTTGGGATTTTCCTTCGATACTCTTCAGCTGGTTGCCAGCTGGAATTGTCTTGCTCTTCTCCTTCCTTCTCTGCCCATGAAGTGAAAATGTTCCTCAAGCAGAAAGAATTCTGAAGAGAACTGTTTTATAAGAAAGTGAGTAACTTTTAAATCTGCTGTTGGGTCCTGGCACTCTCTGCTGTTGGTTCAGCCTATGCTTCCATGGCAAGACCACACAGCTGGAGGGAAAATGTAGAGAGAGCTATAAAGGAAGGCTAGTAATGCGACAAATCAGAAGTGTTCTGAAACCTCATCACAAGACTCAGCTGTGAGGAAAGTTTAAAAAAATTGTTTGTGATGCATTTAAAGCACTGTGGTCAGTCTAGACATACCATAGTCTCTGAAAGGATCAGTGATTCCAGTAGTTTTGAGACCTAAAAGTACCTCCTAGCCTAGTATATTCTTTGACTGTATCTTTACAAGGGTGCTATTTTTGTGGGACTGAGCACATTTTAAAATTACTAATTTAGTTATAATAGCAGCTATATATAACCTAATTTTATTTTGATAATGATGATGAAGTTCCCAAATCATGTCCATTTTCTGTTGTTATGTGGAAGGTGAATTGAGAGAGCTTGGAGTATGTGGAATTTGAGGAAAACAGGACAGCCCTGTGAACAAAGAACCTTCAAAGGATGACCTTGCTATAAATCTTGTGCGAACTGGGGGAGTTATCAGCCTCTATTGTTAGCACGGGATGCTCCCTAGCAGAGGCCCCTGTGAAGGCAAGAACTTCTGCTCTGGCTATCAAAGCAAGATAACAACAAGACATAACAGTCTTTGTTAAAGGAGCCATGCTGTCTGATGGTGACCTTTTCCTCATTAACTGCAAAATGCATATTAAAGTTGACACCCCTGCATATGGGGTGTCACCCCTGACACCCTGACACCCCTGCATCGTGCCTTTCACTTTCTGGGTGGAAGTATCCTCGGGTTGTATTATTACTATTTGTTGCTAGCAATATTAACATCACTTAGTAGCGCTTGTGCAGTCAGTGCATTTATCAACGGCAATTCAGAACTTGCTATATCTGTTGCCTTAATAAACTGTTTTTGCAACTTTGTGCATCTGTTTCGGTGNAGAGTACAGCTGTGAAATTACGTTTTTATGAACTACGTACTAGCAAGGTCTTTTATTCTGTTCATTTCTTGTATTTGTACTGCTGATTCTGTGTTAAAAAAAAATCCCAGTGTATTGTTTGTCACCAGGTGTCTTGGTTTCACGGTCAGGGCACCGCAAATCACAGAGACAGAGTTTTATGCTTACTCCTCTCCAGAGAGAAAAGGAATAAACAGAGTCTTGGAAACTGAAAACAAACTATACTAATTTAATGAAACAGGGAAAAAGGGAATAACAGGTAAAAGGGAAAAGGAAGGGAAAAGGATAAATATATATACATATATTTACAAAATCCCGAAATCAGAGATCCAGGAAAAGAGTTCTTCTCTGGTATGCAGAAAAGCCGGTGGAAAAATTCGAAGGCATTCCCAGCAGCTGCCTTCGGAAACAGTCTGTGCAGATAAGAGCGGCGAGGCCTGCTTCCCTGCTTCTCTCCCCCCTTTTCATTCCGTCCGCAGGAATGCAGGACCAAAGCAAAAGCAACTGAAACAGCGGAGAGCAGCAGTCGAAGAGAGCGAACTTCCTAGTCTCTTTGGCTTTTATCAATTCTAGCAGGAAGTTTTGGTTATGGAATACCCATGTTCCTTCTCGAAAAGGGTCCTTACAAAGGACAAAAAGCTTCAAACCATAACACCAGGATGATGAGTTTCCAGCCTATTTGCCTTCGGGAATGTGTTGCACTCTTTCTAAAGCACCTTGCAATGGATGACTAAGAAAACCAAGTTTCTGTCTGATTTATCCAGCAATTTGCATATGTGAAGTAGCTGAAAGATGCTGCACTTCCAGAAATTGAGAAGTTAATGAGTTAAGGGACTGACAAGACATTTCTAATTTGATATAACTTGAAATTTTAAAAACAAACTATGCTTATCAAAAAGTGCCTCAAATGTGTCATAACCTTCCAGGTATATCAAGGAAGCAATTGCTGAGATACGTAAAGAATCTTTTCAGCCAGTATGTCAGTGAAAAGTAGTCAATGTTTTTTGTTCTTAGAATAAAATAGTATGGGATAAATTTCCTAGAAAATAAGCCTTGTGGATTGTTCTCAATCTGTTTTTCCTAAACAACATAAATTTTTCAGTAAGGGCCACTTTCTGGTTCCTGGTGGTGATGAGCTTGCCTGACCTCTGCAGATAGCACAGGTCAATTACTGAGTGTTTCTGTGAGCATGGTGTTGTCTTGCTTGCTACAAGTCAGGAGTGGTCAGGTCCCAAACATGATGTAGCCAGAAGTATGCACAGAAAGTACACGGTCAATACTGGAAGCTCCAGTGAGGTATTTTTAACAATTAGGGCTCCCTGGGGCCATTTTCAGTATTAGCTGCTGGAACACCTCAGGGAGAACTGAGAAGCTGTAAGAGAGAACATGTGGTATGTCATTTTTCCCTAACAATTTGCTTTCTAAATGTTCAGAACATCTGGCTCTGATTGAGGGATTTAGCAGCTCATTCCAACAGTGCTGCCACCCTAAGCTCTCCACCCTCTGCCCTTAGCACCTACTGTACCCTTCTGCAGGACCATCTGAGTTCACAACCTGGGTGAACAAACACCAAGACCAATTCGGTTTTTCTTTTCTATGGCAGGCTATAACACAGGGTGTCCAAAGATGAAAAACCTTTGAGGTCCAGACAGTTTAAGTGTGAAAAGTTTCAATCGTCCTATTATAAGCACTGAATGTATCTACTTAATAAAAATAAAAACAAGACTGATACAGACCCTATGAAAAACTGCTGTGGCTGGAAGGTGTGTGGAAAGAAAAATACAGCACCTGCTTTTGAAGAACAACGATTGTACTACATAAAAACCACAGCCCTCCTTTTTCACCCTTCAGTCTGTAGGGCAGCACAGTGGGGGATGCAGGTGGGAAGCTGCAGACCATATGCACAGAAGTTGTACCCTCAGAAGAGGTATTCAGGCTAGAGATAATGCAAATGTTCAGCTCTAACAGCCAAGGAAATGAGGCTAAACCTTCCCGATGGCTGGCTACAGAAAGGCATCACCTGGATTTCTGCTTTAAGACACACTACCACTGTAGAGCCAGTGCAAAGGATTATTTACCCTGTGTTTGAGCCGCTGCGAATGAAGCCTAGCATGGGTAACAAAAAAAAAACCACAACAGGTAAAGACCAGAGTACAGGTGTAGAGAGATTATTGTAGTTCCTGATAACTCTTCCTTTCTTTCATTTGTTTTAGGATCATTATGTCTTAAAGAAAGGAATGTAGGAGACGGGAATGGAAAAGTAACAAATACACAGATTCTCTGCTTCATCTCTGGCAGACTCATCCTCAGACATTCCCTACCTGCAAGAAACAGAGAAAAACAGAAAAGAAAAAGAGAGTAAAATATATATATATCACACACACATAATCTCTAAAACTTCAATATGTTGTAAATCCCAAAATTATACATGAAAGGCAAAGAGAAAATTTTTTTAACACTTTCAATCTCGTTTTAATTAACAGGAGTCACTTATCAACTAATTATCATTGGTATTTACACAGGAATGCTACACACAAGTTCTATGATTAAAGAAGAACTTCATAAAAGGACCCATCCTAACAGAGATTAAAAAACACAAGCTGATAAGACAGGAGTTACTCTGAACTACAATTAAATGTGTAAATCATATTAGGACTTAGCATTACTAGTAATTTTACTAATAATGGCTTTACTGATAATTTTGTGGATCACAATAATCTGTTGTGTCTGATAGATTCCAGTAATGAATCCTGTGATAATATTCCTGCAAGGGAACAGCAGTAGTTTTAAGTCATCAAAGGCATCTTCTTTCCACAGGGTTAAACTTTGCTAAGCAGCAGTCGCTGCATTTTTTGCCCCCTGGGAACAGCTTCAGTTTTTGGCCACCTGGAAGCCAGCCAACTCTGGCCCTTCACTGGCCCCTGGTGTTTCCTTCAGCGCTGCATTTCTGGCAACTTCAGTTTCCTGTCCTTCAAGCCAAGTTTCTGGTCCTGCCTTGACTAAGGCCGTATTTCCCCCAGGGAAACGTTGGCGATGTAAAGCCAGGGCCAGCTTCTCCCCAGTAACGTCCATGCTGGTATTTCTTCTCCTAGCAGAACTTGGGCTTGAAGCTGTGAGCAGAGGGCAGCACTTTCCTAACAAGTGCAAACAGAAACCTCAGACAACTTTTCAAAGGTATTTTATGAAGTAATTAGTTTTTAGAAGAGAGCTATTTAGCTCTGAATCCATGCTGTTTCCCACGTGGCTGGCTTATATTTTACTAGCTTCAAGTTGGCAGGCTTGGTGCTGTTTGCGCCTGCCTGTGGAAATGTGCCCAAGAGTCATCAAGACTTCAGAGAGCTTCATAGGTAACAAAATTTTCTGACATGTATGAGGTCAAGAAACTGGAACAAAAATGCTTCTGAGCTAAATGA
>VZRW01009603.1:23389-49782 GCA_013398125.1 Aegotheles bennettii
AGTAAGTGCTATGAAAAACTGAACAAGAACTTAAAGGCAAAGTGAACAAATACCTTCACACAGGCTTAAGAAAGGGTGCTCTGTGCTAATGACTGTTTTCCCAAAATGGACTAATGACCAAAATTTCAACAGCTGGTGGGATGCAGTTTGGTTCAGTATGAAAATGTGCATTGCTGAGTGAGGGTTGGCTGGAGCAGTCAGTGGGATAACCCTCTCCATGTCTGCCTTTGTGATGGGCAGAGTGGAGGTCGAGGAACTAGGAGAGTCCCTCTCATTAGGGAGGTGGCTTCATGTCGCTGAGCGACAGGGGACACGACAGCTGTACCGTAAAGCCAGCCTGTTTTGTTAACCTACATTAGTTTCTGCAATGAGCTGAAGTTAATTTCTTCGTGTTCTTGGTTGTAGGCCAGCTATACAGGTACCTTAGCAGTCACTGTGACCAGGGCATCAGGTGAATGATCCAGAGAGACATGGCCATCTTTCCTCTATATAACCCATTTTTCTCACAGATAAGGAGAAAAACCACATAAGTGCATCAAATCTCCACATAGCAGCACTGAGCAGTACAACTGCTGGTTAAACCTTGCTTTCATTGCAGAATTCAGGCAGAACAGGATGAGTCTTTTTGACCTCAGAAATAAAAGGGTTCTGCTTTGGCTTGTCCCAAAGCTGCAGTGATCTGCACACTGCTATTCAAATCCTTAGGGACTGAGGTGCCTGTGGCCAAATCCAGCTCTGTCCCCAGCAGTTAGAGCAAAGGCCAGGCTGTACGATGAAGCAATGAGAAAGTCTGCAATGTAGAGCCTTGCAAAATTTTGGGCAGTGCTTTGAAAACAAGTAGCATGCCAGCTCCTTCTGATAGGACACACGAGCCTCCAGGCTGGGGCCAAACCCCCTCTACATAAAAATGAAAGGTTTTGGATTTTCCAGAATAGGCTGCTATTCCTATTCCTTGCAGATCTGTTTGGTTTTAGTTTAGGCAGAAGAAGTTTTTCAGCTGTGAACGGTAAAAAAAATTAATGTAGGACAGCATGCAAACAGGCAAGGCCATAAAATAGAAGAAACACAGTGTCAAGGGACAAGGCACCTGAAGCTGTTTGACTTCTGAACAGGGGGTAAGTGTAGAAAACAACACAATGGCTGCTCCAGGAAACACAAATGTGCCATGGTGTGCCATTAGCGATCATCAGTCCTGCAGGTTAAGCAGTTTTGATTTTGAAGAGTCACACAGAGCAAACACTATAGCTCTTGAAAAAGCAATGCTTTATTTATTTCATAGCTCCTCTCCTAGGTGGGAGAACCCTCCATTAAATGGACTGCGTTGCCCCTGTGTCTCGTAGCTTGTGAGTGTGAGCCATAGGCTGTAACGGGGGCAGTGGAGGGGATGTATATAATATGGGTGCCCAGCACTGTGAGGATGAAGCAGTACTAGGAATATTTTTTACAATGATCTTGCCTGTGGACAGATCTGTGCTTCCTCCTGAGACCAACAGCTTTGTGGCTTCTCCTGGTGATGTGTTCAGAGGCAGACAGGTGAGACCAGAAATAGTTCTTGGGATGTGTGCAGTCTCCTCAAATATCACTTCTCTTGCAGAAAAGCAGAGACTATGAGGTATACAAAAAGCTGCAACCTGGTTCAATGCAATATGTGTAACTGGCATGACGAGCTTACTCAATCAGTTCACGTGAGGAGCCTATAATCAGTTTTTAAATACTCCAAAGGGTGAGATAAAGGCAAAATCCCTGCAGTCTCTTGCTTATTATAGCCCTTCTACCCATATTTTCCTTGTCCACAGCCAGTCAGCAAGCAGCAGGGAGGGGCAAAGCCTATTTAAAAGGTTTGGCAAGGGGGCTGCAGCCTCTCCTTGCCTGCTGTGGCTGAGAAGGAACCACACATGACCACCTACCTGGAGCTGCCCACTTGTGTGAGGATGCCCATCCTGGGACTTGGCAGGTGCCTGCTTGGGGACCTCTCTTTATCCCCGTGCCTCTGTCATGCAGGTGACACCAGGAAATTGCTGAGAATCACAGTAGATTTTTACAGCAATTTCCTCTTCAGGTCAGGAAAATTCACCAAATCCTCTGTGTGGCATTTCTTACCTTTTGAAATATTTCAAGTATTGTGGGTATTTACACCTGTCCTTCAAGAAATCTTGTAAGTAAGGAAGTAGTGAGCAGGTAGAAGGAGATTTTTCTTAGCTATGAAAAAAAAATATGAAGTACAAAAGTAAAATTTTCTGCCTAGCTTGTTTTAGTTTTTTTGTTGTATTTGTATTAATATCCCAGCATGTCGTGTAGGTGTCATTGTTGGTGACTGCATCTAGATACAGGAACTTAAGTGGCAATCAGTGGATTTGGAAATGGGAATTTACATTAACTCCTTAGAGACTGAAGATAATTTATTTGTATGGCAGCAGATGAGTGTGTAGCACTTAGCAGGAAAATAGTTTGGGTGCATATTTACCTGCAAGTGTTATCTTTTGGTATATATATATATATATATATATATTGGACTTCTGGTAAGAGAGAAGATTTAAGGATATACTGAATTATAAATGTAAAAGAGTCTGGAAATGAGCTGAAAATTTTAAGAAAGTGAGCTTCTAAAGAAAGAAAAAAAATAGTGGATTATGTCCAGGATTTGAGACTGGAAACTAAATACGTTTAATTGCAAGCTGCCAACTCTATGAAATGCTGGCCAGTCAGCATAAAAGTATCTTAAATTATTCTTGCCATACTTTTGGGTCAGCTGCTGCTAACCATCACATAGGTTATGCACAAATGGGGCTGAGGTTTTTTTAACCCTTCCAGTCTTGATTGATCTGATGACAAAAGACAGTGAGAAGCCTAAAGTAACTAAGCAGGCTTTAAAGAAAAATGTGTGTCTTGCATGGGGACTCTTACGGCACTGACACTGTGATGGTTGAGCTCTCTGAAAGAACCCATTTAGACACCAACAGGAACCAGTTAGGACTAAATAGAAGGAAAATTCTGGGCATATGATCCCTACCAGCACAAAAATCTCTCATGTTAATGCAATGAAAACATGGCCTAACCCCATTGCAATTACTTAATCAAACCTATTCAATCTCAAGGTTCCCACAGCAACTTCAGCTGCGACTCCCTGTTTTGATGCAGCAATGGGGCTTCTCCTTTACCCAGTCCTGTTCAGTGTGCACCACGTAAAATGAAGCAATGGATTATTTTTTCTGAAAAAAATCTCACATTACAGAGTTTTGTGTAATCACAGAGTGTACAGTCACCTTTGCTCTCCACTGATGACTCCACCCAAAAGCAATGCTGATCACTCCCTGCTGTGCGTTTCCCCCCCCCCCGTGAGCGCTGAATGGCAGCTTTCCCATACTACAACAGCACCCAGAGATAAGGTACTTGGTAATGCCCAGCATTTGGCTGGTGTTGCTGTTAGCCTGCTTTCCCATGCTGCCAGAGGAGCTGCAGTGTTCACATGTAGAAAGGGGTGGGATGTCAGAAGGGACTGCAAAAAGAAAACTTGTAGAACTTTAGACTGGCTATTTGGTTGTGTGTAGTCTTGTGGAAAAAAATGCTGCAGTTTCTATGTTGGTTTTGTGTGTTGTTTTTTTTTGAGTGAACCAGTCAAGCACCCTTTGATTGGAAATATTTGGAGAAGTGAAATCATTAAAAAAAAAAAAAGAGATGATAGGTGGGGATACAATGAAGTTAAATGTAGGAGGTGGTCGTGGGTCTGAATCATGTTTCTGTTTGAAGTGCCGTTTTCCAGAATTGGTATCCAGTCATCAAACAATTCTTCAGTGTCTTCAGGCCAAGAATCTGAAGTGAGTTACTTTGCAATTAAATAACAGGTTGTGTATTTTACCCAGGAGGTGGCACTGTCTGTAGTGTTTTGCTATCCTCTCATCTTCCTTGTCCTGTGTCAACAAGAGCCGGCTTTTTTTGTGTGCAGGGCCAGCAAGCTTTCCAGAGGTGATTAATTTTCTCCTGTTGCCAGTATCGTACACAAAAATAGCTTTTAATTTCTGGTCAAATTAGAACTTATTGCGTGATAGCCTGGTGTCTGAAGGTGAATGTTCAATCCTTTAAGAAAGGGCAGATGATCTCAGGCTCATCAATGACTCCCATGACCTTTGTATTTCAGAAACCTATGAAATCAAGATCCAAATTGGAACACCTCATTATTTGTGGGCTTAAAGTCTCCATATTTGGAGAACAACAAACTTCTTTTTCTGATATGTAACAAATTACTGACTTTTCTTCTTGTTTCAGTCTCTCTAAGGAACATCAAGAGATACAGTCAAGTTTGACATCAATGTTGGGTACCACCACTTTGATTGTGCCTACCTGTACCAGAATGAGAATGAAATTGCTGATGCACTATNNTGGGGGGGGTGGGGGTGGGAGAATGAGGAGGGAGCTGTGAGGCGAGAAGACCTTTTTATTGCCAGTAAGGTATGTCCATGGATAACTTGACTCGCATGAGGCCAGCTCTCGGGAGGAGAGACAAAGTCCCAACCTGCAAAGTGCTAGGGGGATGAAGCTGGTTTGGGAATTAACTTGTCTCTGTCAGGGCAAAGCATTTTGGGGATGGAGGGAAGGAAGAGGTCAACTCTTGGGAAAAAAAAAAATATTTGAGAGGGATTTTTTTTGTAGTCCATATCCATTGTCAGCCATGGAGACAGGAACTGAGTCTGTGCTCTCAGTTGCCTCTGAGATAGGAAACACAGCTATTGTATTCGTGGTCACTCCTGCTGTGCTGCCGGCCTCAGCCTGTTAACTCCTGTATGTTATGTTTTGTTTTGTTTTTTCCCCCAACAACAATGGTAGGAAAAGTAACTTCTATCTGCTGGAAGCTGGTGGGTTGATTTTCACCAGTTTTGCTTTCTTCCTTCATTTTGTTTAATTGTTGTATGAATTGTTGGAGTTTTAGAGTATCTCATTCTGATTTTACTTAGCTGACAGCACGTCAGGTGCACAAAAATGATGTGCCATATTGTGAGCTGCCTCTGTGTCTGTGCTGTGTGCTTCCCTGCCAGGGATGGTCTGCAGTCATGAGGCTAGGAGAGCAGTTCCCAGGCTTTGTGTTGTCCTGCAGCTGTGGTCCACCTTCCAGAAGAGATCCCTGATGAAGGAGGCATGCCAGAAAACACTTGCTGCCCTCCAGCTGGGTTATTTGAATTTCTACCTGATGCACTGGCCCATGGGATTCAAGGTATTGAGACTTTAACTCCTGGGAGCCATCTGTTTGAGCTGTCACTTTTTCTTTTGAGTCTGGACATGCCCTGAGTCCTCTCTAATTAGGGGTGTTGTTAAACCTCATTAGGACATAATGACAAACCTCTGCAGAGAGTGCCTTGGAGGAAAGCTAGGGTCATGGCTGCTTAAGCTAGGTCTTGTAGTACAAAAATCACCTTATTTTACCCTGCACAGCATTTCCATGTCATGGATTAATTTCCTCTTAAAGACTGGGATTCGGCTGTCATTTACTTATCCACGATCAAACAGCTGTGAATTCCTCAGTTCCTGTTCTTCTCTTTCTCTTTCTCTTTCTCTTTCTCTTTCTCTTTTTCTCTTTCTCTCTACCCCTAGGTTAAATAAATCCTTGTTTCCCCATCGTGTCATTTCCCTGGCCATCCCCCAACCTGACTGAGGCACACAAAAGTCTCTGTCCTTCCTCTGCCTGCAGGACAGATTCTCAAGAAGCAGATTTTCTTGAAGATTACTCTGTTCATACAGATTACTGGTTTTGGCCACCTCTTTCCACAACACGAACATAAGGCAGGATATCCAGCGTGTCTCCAGCTCCACTCGCTTGTAGAATTTCTAAGTGATTTCTTTAACTACTTATGATTCAGCCTGCCTTAAGCCTGCATTTCTTTGAGATAATAGATAGAAGAGGAGCTATTTCCTACAGATGGAAATGGCATGATAATTCCCAGCGTTACAGATTTTCTGGATACATGAAAGGTATGTTCATTGACAGGCTGAAAAATTTTTGCTAGTTTGAAATAACAGCCCCAAAAATGTAAGGCTTACACTTTGAGAATTGTTTTGAGAGAATTTCTGATGTGAAGTATCCCATATTGTAGATCTCTGTGCTCTTGGGCTCCTTTTCAGGTTACTTTGCCAAAATTGAGGTATTTTCTTGCCTACAAAAGTGGCTGGGTGGGCTTGGCAAGAGGACACCTTTGACTGTGTGTGTACCCTGCAGTGGCTTGGGCTGACATACACTGTCGCTTCAGTCCACGCACCACTCTCCGTGCATTTATTGGTGGCTTTAGCTGTAGCCACAATCCTCCCTAAGTAGCACCTGAGCTGTCCAGACCACAGCAAAGACAACATGTCTGTGCCAATGTACCAACAGCATCTGAATTTCGCCTCTCTAGAAAGTACTGGAACTTGACCAAAGTCCCTCGCTAAAGCTGTGTGTGCAACACTAACAGGCACGAGCACAGGATTGGGTGTGAGTTCAAATTTCTGCTTGATTGATGGTTTGGGCTTCCTTTCCCCTCCACCCTGACCACTGCTCAACGTAGCCAGGTCAAAAGAAGACAAGAGACTCACCAGAGCTGGAAGAATTAATTGATGCTTTCCCCCTTCTGTCAGGTGAAGAATAAGGCATGGGGTTTTTGTTCATTTAAAGGAAAAAAAGTGGACATTTCAGGCTACTGCTTATGATAGCAACTTCAAATAAAAGTGATTTCTGCTTTGGAAGAGGTGTATCTTCTGCTCTAAAGGCTGGTGGTAGGTTATTTTCTCCTGTTTCTTTTCTGCTGGAGGTGACAATCTAACTAGGGCTGTCCAGCTGTTTTGTTGTTTGCTAGTGTGAAAGAAAATAGTTGGTGGTGAGGGAACACAGCACTGCTTATATTATACTGCCACTGCTAAATGGTACATCTCCCTTGGGAAAGTAAGTGGTGTTGATGGTCAAGTACCCTGCTCTAGTTCTTCCAAAACAGTTACTCCTCAAGCTGCTCTGTTTCAAATGATAAGCTTTTTATTATGGGATAATTATTTTGTTCCTTGAGGAATTCTCCTAAAAAAAAATTATTTTGGAGCAGAAAGTCTACTTGGGGATAATATTTCAAGATAATGGTATTCTACTGAAATAATCATAGTGTAATAATTGTTAATCTTGAATATGTTATTTATTTTTATGATGATATATGATGTGAGAGCCTGAGTCTTTGACCAAGGTCCCAGTGTTCGATGTGTTGTGCTAATGCCACATCAGAAGAGGATCCCAGCCACGATGACTTTTACCACCAAAGCCTTTGCACAAGCATTTTTCCATATGGAGAAAAAAGATCTTAATTCAATAGCAAGTCTGATTCTGTAGTGTTTCTGGGCTATGGAGGAGCTGGTGGATGTGGGAATGGTGAAGGCCATTTGAGTCTCCAACTTCAACCACAAAAGATTGGCTCTTGAGCAAACCAGACTTGACACAAACCTGCAAATACTCAGGTAAATTGTTCTCAGATTCATCAGTATGGACATCATACCTGTCTGGGGTGTTGCATGTGATGGAACATCTCTGGCAGTGAAATAGCTTTTATGTCAAAGCTATGCTTTTTGATACCTGTGTGAGACTACACCTGTATTGGCTAAACCATAAGTTAATGAAAAATGCAGGACATCCTGTGCCCTTCCTTGCACAGAAAACTGCAGTCACACAAGCCCCCAGCACTTCTGGGTTTAAAGTCCCACCTGCACCTTTCTTCTGACTGCAGAATTGGGCTTGTGCAGGCTGACAGCCGAGTTCTGCAATGGAGGACATGTCAGGGCTTACCCTTCTCCTTTCCTACAGCTCCAGTGCTTGTCCCCGGAGCCAAGGAAAAAGAGGCTGCATGAATTGATAAGACCAAAGGCAGGTTACACTGCTGGGGTGAATAGATAGGGCTGGATAACGTGAGAGTTGGGTGCTTCAGCTGGATGTAGACAACTGGACCTTGGAGCCCCATTCATATGGGGACTGTGAGAGGTCATGAAAAATGAGGCAGGCAGCTGGAAAGAGAAACTAATGTATGAAGATTGAGCCTTACTTGAAGCAGGGTTGGAAGAAGGGGAAACAATATGAAATACTGGCTGACTCTCTTAAAAACCCCACAGCTGCAAAAAGAACAACCTTTTCAAAGCTGATGTGGGGCTTGGTAGGTCACCATAGTGATGCTAAACCTCGAGGTTCTGCTTCTGAAGAAACCTAATATTTTGTTTGTAGATTGAAAACCACCCCTGTCTTCCTCAGGCAGAGCTGATTAAGTTTTGCCAATACAGTAAACCCATCTTAGGACTTACACTTACACAGTAAAACTGATGTAATTAGAAAAATACTTACTAATTTGTTAAAAATGATTTATACACAGAAACCTCTCTCACACTTACTGTGTTACTCAGTCCACTAATTCATACCTGTGCTGTTACTGGCCTTCTATATTTAGGAAAAAAGGATGGTGAAAGTACTGAAGATATTCTTAATTGAGCCTGGATGAGTTTATTAAACATGAAAGAGAACTTCTGAACTGAAAAAACCCTAAAAAACGAAGCAGCACATGCTTATGAAAATAGCAGCTTCACAATCCTGCTGAGACAATTGAATTAGGTTTTAAAATAGATGAAGAAATTTTGCTTTTACTGCAGTCTTCATGGCTTCCTCTGACCTGGGACGGGTTGTTTACCAGAACAGCTGCGCTTGTGAAGGACATGACAGCTGCCCATTCTCAAGGAAATTTTCAGGATCTGGACCAAAGAAATTCCCAGACTGGACTGAAATGTGGTACAGTGACCTGTTATACTAGAAACTACAAGGCCTTTTCTCATGTGCCAACCTGTGATAAAAGAAAAACAATGAAGGCAGGGACTGGAGCAAGGAGAAGATGGTGAATAATATTCTTACACTACAGTGCTTGAGGGAGAAGACAGTGGGCCATTCAACTGCTGAAGTCTGCTTTTTATTTTCACAGGTCCAAGCCTGGGGATATTTCCCTTTTTGATGATCCCCAAATTAAAGAAATTGCACTGAAGTACAGTAACAGATGCATACCAAACTTCTGTCTGAAAATCAAAATGGGCTGAAATCTCCAAAATAAATAGGAGGCACTTTTTTTTTTCCTGTTTTCTTCGGCCACTTTATATGAGACATATAAGTGTGAATTAACTCCATTTTAAGAATGAGAGTTATAAGTTTTTTGAATTGAAAAGCTGTGGTGCCTATGTATTTATGTCAAGGTTAAGGCAGTGTCTAGATAATAGACTAGTTAGATACAGACTCGCAGAGATCTGCAATTTACTGTTTTCCCAGGATACCCACTTAGCTAATTGCATACTGTGGACTTAGTTCACAAGAGAGAGGTTTAATATCACAGGGAAGTTTAGCAATTTCAGCTAAGCAAAAGATGCATTATCTTCTGAGAACAAGGCTAACTTGTATGTGCGAAGATCACAGAGCATTAACTTCCACTGCCTGTGTAAACTGAGCACTCGTGTTAAGTGTTTTTACTGTAGTTCAGTTTTACTTCTGCAGAGCTTTTGCCAGGGGAAAAAAAGCTTTTTCTTCTTGGCCTTAAGACTGTATCCGTAAAGTGTTTTAATCATACTCTTTTTCTAGATGCAGAAATCACAGGGAATATACTTTTTTTGAGGACAAACATAGGCATCATCTTCATATCCTCCAGGGATTAGGATCATACATCATTGTTTCAAGCAATTTGTAATACTTCATGTGTATTAAATCACAGCATAAGTGGAATATGTATTACAAGATAGGAGAAGGTTGCTCACAGGCATTCTGAAGAGTAATCTTTGGGCATGCATGTGTTTGCTTCCCTTATTACCAACCACCATTGTATCAGTCCTTTATCTATCTTTGCTCTGCTCTTGCTGTAGCAAAATTCTCAGTTGTAGCAAAATATATATTCTCCTATCATTTAGTAACCAAGTTTAATAAACCTGAACCTTTGGGATTTGTGAAAAGCAGTCTTTGCCATAAATATAAATCCTAACAAACTTTAGAGAAACTTAGATTCTCCTAGTGGTCGTATTTTTGGACAAAAGGCCAAAACATATGTTTTGTTATAGTTATTGTATGGCAATCCATTTAACATCAAAAGGTCCTTATGAGATAAGACAATATGCTGCTTGATATTCTTAGTTCAATAATTTCAGCATCAGGCTAAAAGATCTTTAGAGAACACTGCTGAATTATGCTTCAGGAGCTCTTTCTTAATGAGGTTTCCAATTTTTGAACTGCTAAAAATTAATAAATTAGTAGATTTGTATGTTTGGTTTATCGTATCTACAAGAGTATATAAATACACTGCCTTTATCAGTAGAATGGCTACAGTTAAGACTGTGAATCTCTCCTGGCAAATCCAAAGTCTGATAAAGGAGACACAGAGGAATTATTTTTTTTTTGCAACTGTCTTATTTAACAAGCAAGGTCAGTCAGCTCCATAGAAGCCAACAGTAGATTTTTATTCTCTTTACTGCTCCCTACTTACTTTCTACTTGTGTTTTGACTCAAAGGGTGTCACCGGGTGGTGGTTTCTCCAGTAAAAAAAAAAGCTAGTGCTACTGCAGCCCATGCGTCTGCCAGAGTTTTAATGAAGCATATATTAATCAAGACTTCACATGACTCAAAACTCCTCTAATTGCTGTAGGCTCTTCCAGCCCAGAACAATGTGGATTAGCACTGCCTGCAGAGAGGAAACACAGTTGTGTAAGGTTCAGGGCTAGGATACACACTTCATGGATATCCTTTTCCAACTGATTTTCTTTGTAGTTGAGGTTTTTAAGTCTATAAAGGAACTGATGATGTATCTTTGATCTACTTTAGACTTTTGCAAGATGTTTGAATAACAGGTGCCCTAGAAATGGCAAAGCAATGCCATTGAATTGGATTTCCTACAGCAACTCTTCTAAATAGACATTTGAAAAGCATTATCAACAATTGACATGAAACAGGTATAGTGCAGTGGTATGGACAGGAAGGTGCCGGTAATAGGTACTATTTACTTGCCCCCTGAACATGCTAAACTGAAACGGTCAGTTACAGAATATCATCATAGCCACAGTTAGAAAGTGAGCTACATGGAAGGTGCTCTGCTTCTAGGCATTCAAACTGTGGTCAGGTTGTCAATCTACAGCAGTAGGAGCAATACCCACTTAAGACTGTGACGCACAGCCTATCTTGAAATATTCTGTACTTCATAGGAATTTTCTAACAACATTCCACTTTAATCACAGCTATCAGTCTTGAAGTTATTTACAGGATGTTTAGAGACTGTGGTAGGCAGGATGTTGGACTAGATGATCACAGTAGTCATATAATAGTAAAAAATTCAAAACAAGTTAGAAGCCAGAGATTGTGCATTTGTTTTAGAGACAATAGATCTTTTTCAGCTGCAGAGACTTTAATAAAGGTAAAAGGAGAAAAATTTGGGTGATGTCAGTTACTAGGAAATAAAAGTACCTTCTGTTTTGCAGCAGAGCAGCAGCCATATGACTTAAGGACAATGTGCCTTTCTAGCTGCCTCACAGCAATCACAGCACCCTATGATAACAGAAACCTGCTGCTATAAGCTGCTGAAGCATCACACTTCCTAGCTTTACCACTTCAGCTATCCCAATACTTACACCACAAGGGCATTGTTCCAATTGTATCTGCTACCTGTAGAGAGGAAACCACTAAGCATGATCTCCCTTGTATTCAGTTTTGAGGATTCCAAAAAAATCTTCCAGCCTCTTCTGTGGTTTTTGCAAGTTCAGACTTTGCTTTACATAGAACCTACTTGTTAGGAAAATGAAAATTGCCGTGACAGGCTAAGGTTGAGACTTGGGCTTGTTTTACTGCTATTGTAAATTCAGTTGACTAAAAAGTAAGTGTTGTGTTGGTTAGATTACTGCAGCAGAAGAGAGGAAGAAACAAGCAACAACTGTCTTCTAAAGAGTTTTGTTTGTTCTGTTAATGGAGGGACCTGCAGCAAAGGTATTGCCACACACTGAACAACTGCTGGAAACTTTCTAGTCTCCAGATTCAAACCTGTGTCAATAAACAAATGTATGCTGATGGCCATTTAAACCCAGTCCCTTTTCTGTGGCTGTAGCTAATTCAACTGCATGCTACTATCTAGGCAGCCTCAAGGTACCTACAGTGACAGTTTGTTTCCACGTACTTTGCAGTGGCCCATGGAGCATGTGTTAGTTGCTAATGCCCAGGCTGGATCAATGTGTAACACAAGGAGCAGATGTGCAAGAGGCCACAGGACTAGCACTTAATAGACCTGAAAATGCCAGCACCACCTCTTAAACCATGAAAGAACATGCCATGCTACAAACAAAATGCTTCAAAAGAACATAAGTATTCTCCCAGTGTCTGATGCAGCATAAACAGGCTTAAGTCACCATGACCAGGCTCTAGGAAGTGCAGTAAGTTTCTTGAAGGACTAGCAGCTTCTATTCCCGTGTTCCTACTTCCTCAGCAACATAATAATCAGCCTTCTGTTGGAATTACAGCATGTTTGTATTATCCCCAAATAATTTTCAGTTTCCACCAGCTATGTAACAGTGCTCTTAGACCAAGCCCACAGATATATCTTTTCTAGTCAGCAGTGATACTATCCATGCCACTGGACTGAACCCAGTAAACAGAAAACACCTTAGCTTAGCATTTGCCTTGCTATCACAACACACTGTCCCATGACTTGAGGTTTTATTGTGTAGTTCATCCATTCTGGTATAGTCAGGCCTTCATTAAAGTTCCAAAGGGGCTAGGTGAAAAAATAAAAAGTGTTGTGTCTATGTTTTAGAAGGAAAACAGGATAACACGGGTAACAAACAACAGGTGAAATTCAAAACTCCTTGCTGATCATTGCTGGTCAGGTTTTCCATTTATTAGAATTCCAAGCTCTCCCATATTGAGCTCAATACCATTTAAAAGCAAACAATGAGAAACAAAACCAGTAAGATAGCAACCCAGTCCATGAACTTTTGTATTCAATCCTGCATGAAAAGTACTGGTCCTTGCCTTTCTCTGTATCTTAAAGATTTATAGACAACTGACTAGGATGATCAATGGCCTAGGAATAATTTATACAGGTGGCAATTAAGCAGGCTAAGACTTCCCTTGACCTGACACAAGTGCAGGGAGCTATGCCAGAACTTTACCAAATCTGGAGCAGCTTTGGGAAGCGTGACTAGAAACAGACCAGCTGCTGTCTCCTCCACTGTAAAAACCAGGAACATCAAATTAATTTAAACAGTAGACAGGCCCAAAACAAGTAAGAGGTAACAATTCTTCACAAGATGTGTGGTCATGAAAAAAAAAGTCCCTTGGAATGTCACAGATTCAGAAAGTAATTGAACAAGAAAGTTAACTGATGGCTGTTAAACCAAAGGATTTTTAGCTACTGTCAGAATATTTAAATGCAATGCTCAACTTACTCAACAACTTGCTCTGGGCACAGCTGGAGACAGGATGCTGCAGTAGGTAGATACTTAGTCTAATTCAGTTCAGCTGTTCTTATGAGCAGCTATCAACTGGCTTGTAATCAGTCTTATTTCAGTCCAGAAAACCTAGATTGTATATTCAGTTATTTTTTCTTAAGAATCTGGAAACAGATGTAGTTTTGCAGATGTTTGTATTAGTGGTCTTCATGCACTTCAACAAATTAAAGTGCAACACAGCCTATAAAAGAGTTTTAAGAGTTGCCACAACTTAAATAAGCAAGGTCCTGCCAAAATGAGGCAGGGCTCTGTACTTTTTAAGTGACCATGGACAAGGCAGAGGGAGGGATGACAGACTGATAGTTTGTAGATGTCCTGAGTCAACTGTTCAGTGCCCCAACTAAGCAAAAGTCTCCAGATTTCTAGCCTGTCTTCAACATAGCGAATACAGATTAAGAATCCAAATACAGGATTTTCTTTGTGTTTTGAATTATGTAGTTGTGAAATCTGGGGCACAGGAAACTATGCACAAGTGGTACAGTATGCACTCGTGTCAATCTTGTGACCTCAGCAAGAAGAGAAATCCTGCTTCCCTTTCCCCAAAGAGAAACAAAGATCCAGTTACAGAGCATCATATAAAAAGTGATGCCAGCCAGGCAAACTTGTGTACTTATGCTCCAATATCAGAAGTCAAGACATTTTCTCCCAAAGGGACATCAAATGCAACCTGAAACATACTCTAAGACTACTTGTGGTGTACTACCTTCAAACAGCAAGATGTCAATTCCAGCTGCTTCTTGTATTCTCCTCTGCTACCCAAAAGAAGTTCTCAAAAAAGATCTCTTGACTTCTCCAATGAGATAATTGCCAATTTTTTCTACCTGGTTTCTGTGATAAATCAGTTCACCATCATTCTTTACTACTATGAAAATGGATCTGTTCTGTCAGAGCCATTTTCTTTTAACAAGAAAAAAAGGCTTGCTGATCTGGTATCATTTGAAGTAGTGAGAATGCAGCTGGAAGTGAAACAAATTTTGAGTGTAAGTACCAATTCTACCAGTTCAAGAACAGGATTTCTCTGTCTCCTGTTCTTAACCTTTCTCCTGTAGATGGGACGACTCTTCTTAGGGTGTGCTACAGTATCACAGTAGCTTAACAACTAGAGCAGAGTCCTGAGAAATTCTAGTAAGAGAGGCCAACAAGGTGGAACTCAAGTTCCTAACTCAAAAAAACCCAAACAAAATAAAACCAACCACTTTTCATTTGAAGAGCTAAAAGATTGATTGTATTTGTCCTTAAAAACTTCTTTGATCAGATACACAGATCTGTCAAGTCACAATATAAAAACAAATGCTGTGAGCAGTTATAGCAGGAAGAGCTCAGTTAGCAGGAATGCTAGGCTCCGGATATCTAATTCTTTGATCTTTCCACTTTACCTTTCAGGAGATGAAAGGAAATATCTACTCTTAGGCAGAGAGTGTGGCAGAAGCATGGAGCACAACAGCCATTTATTTTACTGTAAAAATCCCCAAATTAAACTAGATTAAACAAAGACTCTGCTACAGTCTAGAAGACTGGCTCTTCCTCTATCTCAGACTTATTTAATTATATCTGGCCTTGAAAAAGCAATCCAGAATCACTATGAGTGGCAGGGTTTTTTATTATTCCCCACTCCTCATCCTTTCTGCCAACAACTGGCTTTCTGTTCAAGCTTATGCACCTTTGTCCCTTATGCTCAGGTGCTTCTCTTTTTCCTCTGTTCCCATTCTCATATTTCACCAAGCATCCAAGCCCTCTACCAGTTAAGTGCTGCACTGTGTCCCAGAACAGCGCTTTCCAAATTCTTTCCAGCTAAGTCATCCAGCAAAAAAAAAATAAATACAGAGTGCGCCTGTTACAATAGCACTCCACCCTGAGTGCTAGTCTTCCTTTTGCTGTGCAGTTGTCTGTCTGAAAGTCTTCTCCAATAAAATTCCTGCTCCAAGAATGGAAAATTTTAGGCACAAACTTTCATAAAGTTACAGTGAAATGAAAACAGAGGAAATGAATAGAACTTGATATACTGCTTTGGAAACCCCCACCCTCAATGTAACTTATTGCCAGAACACTCTTGTCACAAAAACGTTATTTGCAAGCAGGTCAGTATTGCCCTAAACAGTTTTCTGTCACAGCTCAGACTAATCCAAGAACATTAGCTGTTCTGCTTTTTTTTTAGATGCCTTTGGGCTGTTATTTATCACATTATAGATTTACAAAAGCCACTTGCAGAGTTGAAGCTTTCTGTATTTGCTTTTAAGCCCAGAATTTCCAGTGATTATAATCATGTTTGGAGAATCAGAACTAAAGGAGAACATTGCTTAGAGTCAGACATTGTTTCTCTCCTCCCTCCTCCTTGTGTTGTAAATTAACTCAATCTTGTCTATTCAGCCCTACAGTAAATTACTCTGACCAAAATCATGCTGCATGTGAAGTTTGGCCTCAGCAACCAGTAGAAAGATTTAAAAGAAGAGTTTGAAGATAACAGAATCTGTTCTCAGTATAATGGTTAGTATTTATAAGAAAAAATTTGAATTAGTATGACTACTTAGTACCTTTTTATCAATACTAGGAAACAAACCACCTACTTCGCAAATAGTTTGAAAAATGCATTCACAGTGCACTTTAAGCTAGCCTAGTTCCATTTAAGGTATAATATGCTATGCAGTTATGGAATCAGAATACCACCTTACATTCACCATTTAGGGGTGGTTATGCATTAACAGTTCTGGTGTCTCCCTTCTGTCATCTATTCAGAAAGAACCTTCTTTCTGCCAAGCCTAAACAGCCTTCTTCAGAGGTCAGTTCACACTCTAGATCAACTCAAGAATTTAGGAAAAAAAAATTACAAGAACACAAAAATCACCCCAACACTAGCCAGAGTTTTTCCAAGAGTCCAAATGCATTTTCTGCGTAGTCTTAAGTAGCTCTCAGAAGGCAACAACTTTAAAACCATTACCTGCAAGTATTGTGAAAACCATAAAAACTCCAAGGGACAAACATACCTTACATGTCAAAATTTGGCTATAAACCTACTTTTCTGACCTCCCAGAACAGAGCAGTAAGTTTCTAATCTGCTAGCTCATGACATGGAATTTTCCTGGAAACACATTTTTACTTTATTTGAAAATGGTTGCTTGTACAAGCACAGTCTTTCCTGTACTGCCTGTTTGGAAAGGGCAAGTTTTCTACTGTTTACTTATTAAACAATTCCATTATGATTATGAGTAGGCATAATGTCTTCAACTGACTAAGTTTTCTACTAGCCAAAATATACTATCACTTCAGTAAAATGAAGACATTTAAATATTAGTATACTTAAATAGAGCTTGATGTCTGATACAAGGAGAGGCTAAAGACAACTCAATGGCAAGATTCATCACACTCAGGTGTTCTGACATGTGCACACACTAGCATGAGAACAGCAAATAGCTAGCAGGAAAAACCTAAGTAGTTAACATCAACACCAGATGTTTTCTTCAGGGATAGTAATTTTCCTTGCTTTTTGGTGATCTATGAGCTGATAAAACACAGCTACTCCAGCATTACTACCATTAGACCATTGCTGAAATAACCATCTCACTACACACAATAATGAAATGATATTTTATTATAAGCAAAACCAGATTTATATCACCAAGAAACCAGGACCTATGCACTTTTCAGAGAGCTACCCATGTAAAAACTGCAGTACTTAGAAATTAACTTGTACTTCCAACTGGAGAAAAAAGCATGAAGTACTACTAAGAGAAACAAAACCAAACCCAAAAGTAATCAGAAAAAAAGCAGGCTTCACATTAATTATGTAATATCTGCCATATCCTGGTCCTTCCAGACAATAACAGTCACTAGCTCCAATTCATAGTATTTCAAAATAAAAGTGATTGCTAGTTCAAACTTCCTCAATGTTTTCTGCTTACCAGTTCCAGACATGCAGTTTGGCAAAAACAATCTACTAGTCCACACAGTGTGCTCTTCAAAACCATTTTAGCATTTCCTTCTTCCAAAAAAATAAAACAAAGTCACCAAGTATATATACACTGCATCTCTGTGGAAAAAAAAAAAGGGGGGGAGGGTCTGATGCAGGGAGAAAGCTATGTAGACAACTCATAGGCAACAGCAGAAGCATATCTGAAAAGTCTGGAGAAAGGCATGCAACCATCTTCAGTATTCTACATGGAAAGGGTAGTCCTTGTGAGTTTTGCACCTGAAGGAAATCAAAGAGGAAAGATTATCTCATGTTTGAAAAATACTATATGCAACTGTAACCACTGCAAAGAGCCACCAAGGGCAGAGCTGAACTGTGTAAAAGCACAGTCTGTGTTTCAGTCTTCCTTCATGACGTGCTGAATTTGTAAACAGAAAGCTTGAGTGCTTTCTGTTGTTCAGACTGAGTATTTCAGGCAATGCAACCTAGATGCTTTGTAGACAACCAATTCAAGTTTCACTGCTTACTGCCAGTCAGACCTTTTTGGCAGCCTTTTAACAAGGATTTCGTATCTGGCTTTAGGCTTCCAAGCTGCAAATCTTCTATATTACTTTTTGAATGTTCACCTACTTTCCCAACCAATCCCGAATAGTATACAGTCAGTTTTAATAATATAACTAAGGGTTATGGCAGAAAGACAAAATAAATGCCATATGCAAAATTAATCAATAATTTGAGTGTGCATCATGCTCATTCCTTCAATATAAGATAAAAATTGTGAATAAAAAGCCTCCTGTTGCACTTCCAGCTACAAAGAGTTTCTTGGAGACTGCAATGAAAATGAGTAAGTTTGCTTTACACGTGATTTGGTTCATAACATGAAAATTTAAAATCTTACTCTGGAAAGTTATTTTGAGGATGATCCCTTTGGAAATTGAGTTTGCATATCCTGAAACTACATACCGGTAACAGCTTGTAAAAAAAACCACAACACAAAAAAACCCCACTGCCACTTACGTGCTCATTTCGCAGGCTCTCCAATTTCTATTAAAGCTGAGAATGGTTGCCATCTCCTCTTTAGTCAATTCAAAGTCAAACACCTACAAGAAAAACAGCTAGAAATCACTTTTCTGAACAAGTCAGAAATTGTAAGCAAAATTCACAAAATTAAAGAACAAGTCCACAGTGTAAGGGTGCTTGTTAGAAGAAATGACTGCTTCATGAAGGAGGGAATGGAGAGATGGCCCTCAATTTCTGAGACTATACTAGCTGAAGCTGGGGAGGGCACTGAGGAGGGAGAATTAAAAAAAATCTTGTTGCATTTAAATGTGCCAGTTTAAGAAACTTGAGGAGCACTCAGTGTTGTAGTGTCTCCATCCTCCACTTGTGAAAGTTACATCTGTCGTATTCCAAGGGAACACCTACAAGACTTTCATATTCCACCTAAAGCAAGTATCTTCCAAAATCCTAATACTGGTTTTGGTGAAGGACTGCTGAATCAAGAACAGTGAAATGGTTTAGGGACACCAGGACTATTTTCTTCGTAACACTTGTACTATAGCCTTTTGTGGTGTGTTACTGCACTCAGTCACCAAGTAAGCTCTGTTAGCTGATTATGACACAGAACAGGAATTATGACATAAGCATCACATAAGGTTATCAGCATAGTGTTTCCAATAGCTTTGTTCACCCGTGCTCTCCAGCTGTAACTTTAAGTTTAGCCCTCAGCAGACCATAAGTAAACATATATAGAGAAAAAGCCCAGTCCTCGTGCCTGAGGAGTACATAGGAAGAGTGAGAAAGGATTGCTGCTTCTCTGCAGGGAGAAGCCATGCTATCCCTGAACATGCCATACACCCACGTCACTCAGTGACTCACCTTGAAGTTCTCCACAATGCGCTGTGGTGTGACAGACTTGGGAATCACAATCACATTTCTCTGGATGTGGAACCGAATGAGAACCTGCAAGAGGCATATCACCAAATCAGAGGACAGCTTTTGTTCCATGGGAAGCAGAGCCTGTTCCAACAGTTGTCTACTGTAAACTATACAATTCAGCAGAGCTGCATTTCATATCATACCCGAATTCTAAGCAGCACTTTCTGAAATGCAAATACAGAAGTAGTGGAGCCCCACATAGAAGGCCACCACTGACTGGCACCTGCATACCTGTGCTGGAGTTTTGTTGTGCTTGCCTGCAATCTCTTTGATCTTGGGGTCACCGAGAAGGGAAGGATCCTCTGGCTTAGCCCTACACAGAGAAGAGAAAATCAGTGGCAAGAAACCTCCATAGATCCAACCTAGCAGAGATCTGTATCTGGATGAATAATTAATGGGTGCACTGGTAGTCTCAAAGTTTCAAGCACAATCCACACCAACTCCCTTGCAAAGCGCAAAGCAATCTTACCATGGCCTGTCAGGAGAGCCAAGGGGACTGTATGCTGTCACAGCAATCCCTTTGGATTGACAGTACTTGATCAGCTTCTCCTGGGTAAGGTATGGATGACACTCGACCTGCGAACATAAGAGTTCAGAGATTGATAGTGATTTAACTGCTTTAACTTGTTCCAGGGATTACTTTAATGAAATCAAAAGATTATTTTTTTCTAACTTTATAGTCTCCATGTGATGTTACACAGTCTTTGTTTTCTGTATGTTTCCACTCCCTTTCTACTATTTCTAGTAGTTTGCTTTGCAGTGAAGAGTCCAACAACAGTAACACCACTCCTTAAAACTTTGCTGATCCATATAATTTCGAACATATAGGATCATCAGCTACATAACTGCTTAAATGAGACAGTTCACTAAAATGCACAAGAGAATTGTAGAATTATAACAATAGCATAGTAGACCACTAAGTACAAAGTTCTCTTTTAATCCCTGATTAAACATGGTATAATGTTGGGCTGGTGGTTTTTTTTCCTCTTTCCAACTACTATATTAACTTCAATAGCAGTATTGTTTCATTAATTTTTATTTGCTTTCTGTCAATACTTACGCTGAATTCTACCAGTCTGCAAATAGCAAGAATAGCTGACATACTGCTACAGATTTTATACCTTCAGCTTACTGTTCATTACAGACCTTTATAAATACGTATGTACTTACCATGAGTTTCCCTAAGAATATCTACATTACAGAATACAGCCTCCTTAACAGTGGATCTGTATTCCGGCAAGCTAATGCACAGGTAGGTAGTATGACACGAGTAATTCCTGTTCCATGCTTATTCATTGAATAAACTGAATAAATTATGAATATTTGATCCTTTGCATAGAGAGACTTTCAGGATAGTTCCACACCAGGCACTACTTTCTTTCAGTAGGCAACATTAAGAACCTTTTTGACTACACTGTCATTTGAGCCTTCTGCAACCTGCTGCTGAATTCTGAGGGAAGTCCCTGGAAACTTGTGCTACTGACAGATGGAACAAGGGAGTGCAAAACATGGGATCAGTTTACAGCCTCAAATGCTTTATTTGTGGTTCTAGCTGCCTGCTGTTATCAGAAGCCTGCATGGCTGTTTTCCTTCTGAGGCACATTGGAATAGAACACAACTCAGTTTTTGGGACAGATTATATATACATATATATTCTGTTTCTCCAGCTCCAGGAACACAGCTATTCAAGAGTTACAGAGCATCTGGTTATTTTCTCAAGCATTCAATAGGTAGAATTTATGTGACAAACAAGGCAAAGTCGTTCTTGCCTGCCCATTGACACTCAAGTTGAAAAGAACTTCTGAGCTACATTATCTAGTGTTACGTTTGGACCAGGGTAAAAAGCCTATGATGTACATTTAAGGAAGTATCTTAAACTACTGCAATCCATACTGTATGGATTATTTCCTTACTGAATATTTCGTTATTGAACTAAGTATTAGTTTTATTGTAATGTAATTACTACCTTACTAAATTAATTTCTCACCACAAATGAAATCAACATGCATGCTGACTGCATTCCAGTTAAGAATGGGAATGACACCAAGCACAGGATCACTGGATTACATGTGAAACAGCTGCATAGAGAAAGTGGCTTGCAGGAAGCACTATCACTACTAGGCCAACTGGTAAGTGTTAATAACAGACAAGCTTGCAGGCTTGCAAGCATTTCTTCAGAAGCAATAAATTTTGAAGGACGGGGACTGAAGATCCATTGCTCCAAGATTAACTTGATTATAGTAATCATAGAGCTTGAGAACATTTGTAAGCGTGAGACACAAGGTCAGTGATCTCTATGCAAGAGACAAAGGTAATGATCAACTACAGTGATCGTGACAATGAGGTGTGGCAGATGCTGATAGGTATTGTAAGACTTCTACTAAGTATCGTAAAAATACATTGGATCAATAATGAAAACACACAGTAGAGAATTATGAATTTTGCACTCAGAATGTTTATACTGAATAGACTTCTACAGACCAATCCTATTAGCTTTCTGAAATAAGCTGTTAAAATACTTTTCAGTACATATGCTCCAACTACCACAAAAAATTAACCAGTTCTTGTAATCAGATATCAAAAACTGAGACTGCAGTCCTTTAAACACCATAGCAATCAAGGACAAGTCTAGATAGACCTCACAGGATTCTATATCCTGGGATCTGTCCTTTTCCAACAACTTGCACCAGGCGATAATCTTGTCAAATTTACACATGATGCCAAATTGGGGGAGGACCAGTCAATACACTCAAGGGCAGGGCAGCTACTTCAGAAGGACCCACTCAGGCAGAAGAACGGGCCAACAAAAACCTTGAAAAATTTAAGGTGGCTGCAAACAAAGCCCTACACCTGGGAAGGAAAAGCCCCTGGCAATAACATGGGTTGGAGCCTGACTGCCTGCAAAGCAACTCTACTAGAAACAACCTAGGGGCCATAGTAGGCTGAACTGAACACTACTGAAGCCAGTAGTGAGCCCTAGCAGCAGAACACAGCCAGTAAATTGTGGAAAGCAATCATCTGCCTCTACTCAGCACTTGTCAGACCACTTTTATAGTACTGTGCCCAGTTTTCCCCTTTCCCAGCCCCCTCAGCAGAAGAAAGATTGACAGACTGTCATGAATTCAGGAGAGGGCCACCAGGGTGGCTTGGGGCTGGAGAACCTGCTGTATTGGGAAAGGCTGAGGGAACTGGGATTGTTCAGCTTGGAGAAGGGAAGGCTTCAGGTCTCCTAGTAGCAGCTTTTTAGTGCCTAAAAGGATGCCATCCAAAGACAGGACAATCTCTTCAGTGGTGCACAATGGGAGGACTAGACACAACAGGCATAAATTGAAACAAGAGGTTGAGACTCAATATAAGACAACTCCCTCCCCCACATACTCAAGGCAGGGGTTCAGGCAGTGGAGCACATTGTCTAGAGAGGCTGTGCAGTCTCCATTCTTGCAGGCTTTTGCAACAGCTAAAGCTCTGGGAAATCTGGTCTGATCTCACAACTGATGATGCCATCTGAGTTTTCTTTATATTTTATTCAAATGCTGTCTATATACCTGGACATTTCTACTCTACGGCCTACCTTGCAACTCTATTTCCTCCTTCCTCCCAAGCCTCATTAAGTCAGTAACCACTCCATAAAGCATGTTCCTGTTCAATTCCCTCAGTCATCAGCAACAGGAAGCCACCCCACCTCTCTACAGAAGAGTTGCAAAAAATTAATCCAATTCTCTGTTAGATCCACGCAGACAGACACTAAGTTTTACTACACTTCAAGGAAGTTTTTAAAGGCCATCTGAGTTCCCCTGGCCTGCCCTCCAAAAAAAAAAGATTCTGGAGCTGCCCCTTGCCAGATTTGCAAGCAGTAGTGCAGGAAGTCTGTAAAAAACAGCACATTGTGCATCCGGAAGTAGTAAAAGGGTGGGACTGAGAGAACATGCTATGTCTAGTCAATTCTCTTTCTATAACCTTATTTCATAATCTTAGCAGTTCTTAAAAAAAAACAAAAGCATAAAAACCCCAACAAAAGTAACATCACCACCCAAACATTTGCCTGCAATCAATTAGCAGCTTACCTGGTTATTTGCAGGCTTGTATTTCAGTCCTGGCTTGTTCAAGATTCTTTCAATCTGCTCATGGTTAAAGTTGGAGATTCCAATGGCTTTTACCAGACCAGCATCCACCAGCTCTTCCATGGCCTAACACAAAGAGAAGCAAAGTCAGCATCTGGTATACACAACAGGGCCTGAAAAACACATTCTTCCTGACACAGCTTATTTCCTTGATGAGAAGCACAAAAGCAGTGTTCAGATTTTCAGAGTCCAAGTTTGAGGAAAACACCCGGAACACAAGTATATTTGTGCTATGTCTCATTTCACCAAAGCTCAAAGACACATTATTAGAGATCATGGAAAATCACAGCAAGTTCAAAGTGGAAAATAATGATACCAAACAATCCACTATTGTACCAGTGAGTTCTTCCAAGTAGTTCTACCTAGATGAGAATTTAGACTGCTGAAGGCTATGAAAACATGACAGACTGATGAGGACATAAGAGATTATTCTCCCGTTACGGCTAAACTTACCTCCCACGTATGTAGAATATCTGTGTTGCTGGGTATTGACATGCCTTTGTCATCTGTGGGAAACAGCTCCTCTCCTGCCTGTGAGAAATAACGTGCTTGGAACACTCTGGTGGGAAGTTAGGTTAACACCATCTGAAGACCATGATACTACAAACTCCTACTACAGAACATACTAATACTTCTTTCCTACATATGTATTAGATAATACTAATGCTCTTATCTACATTTTTCAGGCTTTTTTTTGCTTCCCCATGGCGTTATGGCATTCTTGCCCATAGCCATCCCAATAGGACAGGTACTTCTGCTGGATTAAAATGTCCTCTGGCTCAACAGAATACATATGGTGAAATGTAACTCCATACTTGTAGAATTACAGCCAGTTTACAAGTTTACATTCTGTATTATAAAAATGCACAGTTTTTACATGGACATAATTAAGTGTTTTATCAAAATGTTTTATTAATTAAGGAGCCAGTTAGGACCTGGAACATGTTCAGTCTATATTGGACCAGATCTGCTGACTGGTCTTTCATGGAGAGAGCCATTGTTTTAAGTTGCTGGCACACGGAATGTTAAAACAGCCTGTGTCCCAGTTAGGACTGCATGCCAGGTACCAACTTAATTCAAAACCACTTGTTTTCTGTTGACACTATTACACCACAACACATTTTCCCTTTGATAGTTCTGTTCACAAGAAACTGATTTTTAAAATACAGATACTACGAAAATCAGGTGGTCTTGGAATCAACAAGTAGAAAGATTTTGATGAGGCTCTAAAAGGAAGACTAAGCTTGGAAATATTCAAACCAAGACATCAATTCCTTTGTGTGCAGTCAGTAAAAGCTAGAAACTAAAAAACTTCATCTTTTGAAATACAAGGTCTGTGGAACACTAAGGCTCCTACAGCAAAGGTCAATTTGTACTGTATTAAAGTACTGTGATTAAAAGACAGAAATGGAAGACAGAAATATTCCCTTGTTCTGTGATTCTGTAACACACAGAGGAAAGAATTTCTGTCAGGCAGCAAAGCACAGCCCTCCTTCCCACAAAGAAGGAACCACATCAGAGCCAGTTGAGCATACTTCAGATTTGTAGAAGACAACGCATAGGTAATAACCAACAGAAGAGCAACACTACTTATGCTTGCAGCAGGAAAACTCACCCCTAAATCAAGGTCTGCATCTTCAAGGGCAGAGGATGCTGTGCAAGCAACAGTCTTGGAGGTAGGGATCAACAGCCTGGCTCACATAGTGAGTAAATCTAAGCACAAGAGCAACGCTCATACACAACAAACACATGATGATCTGTGTCAGCTAGAACAATTACTAGGCTGTAAAGCCTTACAGCTCTTCAAAACTGCCAGTCACAACAGACAAAGCCAAGAGAATTGCTGCTACTGTACCTTAAAACCAAGAGGCCAGTGGATGAGGTAGAGATCCAGGTAATCCAGTTTCAGATCAGCAAGAGTCTTCTGGCAGGCTCCCTTCACCAGAGGCTTTTCATGAAATGTGCACCATAGCTAGAGACAAAAAGCCAGGGCACACCGTGACTAGATAGGTTAGAGCTCTTGGAACCCTTCTGTTCTGTTCAGGAGTGCCTGTCCCCTTTGGAACACAATGTGGAACTAGGTCATCCTACTTATATTCAAGTGAGGCTTGCCCTGTGAGCAGGCTGGCCTGTGATACTGAGGGTGATATGTGCAATGGCAGTACACGTGACTGAATGGCGTCATGGTAGACGGCAGAAATAGTCTGGTTACACTAATTAACACCTCATTTAAAATCCACCTACTAGAAGGTCAGATATTGCAAGACAGAGAACAGCATAACTTCATGTCAGGAAAAGCTCAGAGCATCATAGAATTGTCTTGGTTGAAAAAGACCTTCAAGATCATCAAGTTCAACCATCATGTCAGTGGCAAATACCCTGCATAATTCTCCATACAGGATGAGGCAAAGTAGGAAACCTGTCTCAGGAGTAGCCTAAATCATGTTCTAAATTGTTACATGCTACACCACAGAGTAAGAAAATGAAAGAACAGGTGGGTTACTGTGAGAAAACAGGTGTCTTCTGGGATCCTATACCACCAGATCCTTACCTTACTGACAACAAAGAGATCCTCACGTTTCACAACGCCTTCCTTGATTTTTTGCTGGATCCCATCCCCAACTTCATTTTCATTCTGGTACACATAAGCACAGTCAAAGTGGCGGTACCCAGCATCGATGGCAGCCATCACTGCAGCTGTGACTTTCCCAGGTGGGGACTGAAAAAATAATATCCAAGAACCTCTAACCAATATATATTGATTATATATATTTTTCCCACCAAGATAAAATTAAGAAAGCCACCCCACCCAATGCAATCCCCCAATTAAAACAAGAAAAAAAACACCATCAAAAAAGCCCCCAGCTCTCCCTGCATTATTCTTGAGCATCTCTGCATTATTCTATGCGCATTTTGAATCCCAGCTCCGGAGCTCA
>VZRW01009605.1:0-21094 GCA_013398125.1 Aegotheles bennettii
CCGCCGGTGCGGGGCCGGGCTGGCAGCCCCGTGCCTCCGGCCCCGCTCCCCTCCGGGGCTCGCCGTGGCGGTGTTTGTGCCCCCGGTGCCGGCGAGCTCCCTGCCTGCCCCACCGAGCCCTAGTAGCCCCTTGGCAGCATCTCGCTGCCTGGCGTCCCTCCGGGTGCTTCACTGCCTGGGGACCGAACAGCCGGGGAAAGGAAGCCCTGCTCGAGTCGTGGTGCCCAGCATCCTGCTCGCACCTCTCCCCGGGAGCCCATCTGCTGGGTGCAAGTCCCTTTCCAGCTGCCAAGCTCACGGACACTGCTCAGCAGGTCCCGGTGACTCCCTTCCCAGCTAATGTGGGAAACGCCAGCCTGTGTGGAGATGCAGACGGTACTGGCGGTGCGGAGCACCTGCCCCTTGCAGCAGGAGAAGGTGGCACTGGTGGGTAGTGGGGGTGTTGGGTAGTTCAGGCAGCTGGTGACACACAGAGACCACTGCCGCTGTGGGGAGCATCACATTGCCCTGGAGTCGATCGCTTGGCCCCACTCGGTGAGCTCTATGTCAGAGCCTGCGCTGGGAGGGAGCAGTTCCTCCACGGGGCAGGGCTGTGACTCTTGGCAGGAAGGGAGAACGGCGCTTTGCTACTGTTAGATCTTCTCCGTGGGCAGGATTGTCCCCTGCAGCCGAGGTTTGGTTTTCGTTCCTTTCAGCTGGAGGCTGGACAGCCCCCTGTGGTTACAGCACAGCCTCCTGCCACAGCTACCCTGTACAGTGTGTGGCCCAGCAAGTCTGGGCTTGTTGCTTCTCCAGTCTCAGCCGCCTCGAGAGAGAGCCACCCCCTTATTTAGAGGACAGTACACTATGTCAATGTAGTGTTTTCCTTAGGGCTGGAAAGTTGGTGGATGGTAAGAGAGAAAAACCTTCTGCAACTGCGCTCCTCTCACTGCATCGCTCTGCTGCCCGTGGGCTGAGCTGACAATTCAGAACTTCCCTCTGTTGGCCTTCTGCCACCTTAAGCACCACTGTGGTTAGGAGCTGAGCTAGAAGGCAGGGAGAGGGCTCTGCCTCTTCTGACATGCTGATCGGTGTCCAGAGGAAAAGGAAGTGCTTATTGTTGGCAGCTCAGTTTCATCTGCCAGGGTACTTGGCTTCCTACAGGCTCCAGCCCTTTCTCAGCGGTCCTTAGGCTGAATCAGTGGGAAAGTTACTTCAATATGTTACTTCTGTATGTTCTCTTCAGAAGCTGGAGGCTGTTGTAGTTGGAGTGGGCTCGATGAGTCCCCGGGCCTTTCTGGTTTAGGCTGTGACAATCCCTTCTGACTCCAGCCCTTCCTGGGAAAGCTCTCCTGAGCACGTCGGGCACAGGCAGTCGTGATCAGGTCTGGTTCTCCGAACTGCCAGGCCAGTGACCAGCTTGCTGTGCTGCAAAGAAGTCAGTAGCTTGCTTCCTGGTGACTGTAGTCCTTCTCTCTCGCAGAGAGAAATTACGCAAGGATATTAAAAGCAGTCACTGAAAAAATAATTGAGTGAGGGAGGGTATCAGTGTGCCGAAGAGGAGACAAGTGACTTTTGTTCCCAGTCCCCTGTTTCTGTGCACATTGGGTGAATGGAAGCTGCTTGATGGGGTGGGAGTGGGATGCTGTGGGCAGCAGTGTGGGTCATGGATGGGTGAGGGGGGAGACTTTTAATCATCTGCTGGCCTGTGCCTTTTTGAAACTGGAACTCTCCCTCTGTGACTGTTAGACTGGCCCTATTCTTTACTGGCAGTAAAAAAATCCCCCAAAAGCAGTATTACCCCTTGCGTCACTCTCTAGTTTTACTCTCTGGTTTCCATCATGTGGGATGCAAACAGCAGAAATAAACCTAAAGTAAGTTCCAGCTGAGTGTAGGGATGAATGGCAGGAGAGGCTGTGCGCTAACACAGTATTTTCTGCCATTTTCCCTCTCTCTGAAACTGTCAGCACGAGCTGCAGAGTATCTGGGCAGCTGATGCCCGTAGGAATCCCTGCTGGCACAGCATCTAACCTTTCTGTCTTGTTTCATTCTCTGACCAGGCAGAAGATGGGAACATCGAGTACAAGGTGAGCCCTTTGAGGCTGCAGAAGGAGATCTCCCTCCCAGAGGGTTATTTTGCAATGCGTAACTTCACCAAAGACAGCACATGGGGAACACATCCAAGGAAGGGATGGAGAAGTGGACACTGTGCTGAGGAACTGTCAGTCATCTTCTGTGTCTGTGACTGGCAGTACCCAGTATGCTGAGCTGGAAGAGTTTGATCTCGGTACTCGTTTTTAGGAAACTTTTAGGAGATGAGACCCAGTGTGTTTTTCCTGAAATCCTCTTCCTTTTGAGAGAGACCTGCAGGTGTCCCTGATAGTACTTTATCCCTTTCTTGTGGCTGTTCTGCCATTCGCACTTACGTGGCTTCTGTGTCACTGACAGGCCCAGCGGTGCTGTCTTTACCCCCACAGCAGGCAGGGTGCAGATCCCTTTGGCAAGACGTGGGAATGTTCTGCTACCAGATGTATGCTACCTTTGTGAAACCCTTTCTCACCTGTCCTATGGCTTCTGTGCAAACGCTAACGTGGGCTGTGTTTTCTAGAGGTGGGTCAGAGCGGGGGGCATCTCTTGACGGTGTCGAGTTAGGGAGCTGCTGGCGTGGGCAGTGGGATTCCCTCTGCATCCAGGCTGTGCCTATAGCTACCCCTTCTGTTGAACAGCTAAAGCTAGTGAATCCTTCGCAATACCGCTTTGAGCACCTGGTGACACAGATGAAGTGGCGGCTGCAGGAGGGCCGAGGTGAGGCTGTCTATCAGATCGGCGTGGAGGACAACGGGCTGCTGGTGGGCCTCTCGGAGGAGGAGATGCGTGCCTCGCTCAAGACGCTGCGCCGTATGGCAGAGAAGTACGTGTTCCCTTTCACCTGCAGGACCCGCAGGCATGAACAGCCTCCAGGAGAGAGGCTCAGCCCCAGGACTCCCCTGAGGAGCCAGTAGCTCCATGCTACAAAGCCCCTGCATGACTGAAATTCCCTCATCATGAGGCTCTGGAAGTACAAAGGCAGTAATAGAGCTTGTGGCTGAAAGCTTGAAGCTCGTTCCATGCTATCCCCAGCTTTCATCCCACTCACTTTGCCAGCTGTGATTCTAGAGGTGCAAGAGCTGCCGAGTACAAGCGTGTCTCACTCCTCCTTCTCCTGTTTGTGGCAGGGTTGGGGCTGACATTACGGTGCTGCGGGAGAGGGAGGTTGATTACGACAGCGACGTTCCAAGGAAGATAACGGAGGTTCTTGTCCGAAAGGTGCCTGACAACCAGCAGGTAGGGACCTGCGACTTGGCCATCCTCTCCTGCTGGAGACTTAGACCTCATGCAAGCAGCTTCCTTTCGGGTTGGGAGCCCAAACCCTAGAGGCACTTTGTCAGAGATTGGCCCATAGCAGATGCTATGAAGAGCTGCCAGAGGGAGGCTTGCTGATAATGCTCTTTATCTCCAAGATTGTGGTTGAGGCAGATACCAGTAAGGGAGATTGCCTGGGATCAGAGGTGAGAAATTATTTCACTTCTGTGGCAACAGTTCTGATGCAGGCCAGTGTGCAGCCAAGGAAGGATTTTAAGTTCCTGCTCCAGCAAATGACCTTTTTTGTGATATCAAAGCCTAATGCGTCACATCACAACTCCTGGGCAGTGGTTTGCTGGAAGCAAGAGCAGAATCTGAGCAAGATTACACTGCACAGTGTCCATCGTGGAGGGAAGCTCTCTGAGGCCCATCTCCATGCCATGTAGTGTTCGCACACACCCAGCACAGTAGCAGTGAAGTTTAATGATTTCTCTGTTCTTCCTGTAGTTCTTAGACCTGCGAGTAGCTGTGCTGGGGAATGTGGACTCAGGGAAGTCAACCCTGTTGGGTGTCCTAACACAAGGAGAGCTGGACAACGGGCGGGGCAGAGCACGCCTCAACCTCTTCCGGCATCTCCATGAAATCCAGTCAGGAAGAACGTCAAGCATCAGCTTTGAGATCCTTGGCTTCAACAGCAAAGGAGAGGTGAGAGAGTGCGCTGCTGAGCTCAGAAAGCTGGAGAATAGGACTACCCTTCTGTTACAACTGTGAGTGGGACATGAGGGAAGAAAGGTGGCACAGGTCTGTGTCTCTTTAGCTGACTCTGAGTGCTGCTTGTCTGTCTGCAACAGACATTGTTTCTTGCACACATGGTGAATGATCTCTCTGTGCTAATTCTGAGGTCAAAGTGGATAAATAAGAGCTGGGTTTTCTTTGCTCACTGAGTCCTTATGTTCCTCAGGTGGTAAATTACAGTGACTCTCGGACAGCAGAAGAGATCTGTGAGAGTTCTTCCAAAATGATCACTTTCATTGACCTGGCTGGACACCATAAATATCTGAAAACAACTATCTTTGGCCTCACCAGCTACTGCCCGGACTTTGCTATGCTGGTGGTCAGCGCCAACACTGGCATTGGTGAGTGTTGTCCCGCCTGCATGGATTGACAGCAATGTGTGAAGAGAAATGGAGGGGGGGGAGTGGGTCCTTGTTAGCTGGGAATGGTTGTCAGAAAAAAATATTAGTCTGGAAGCCTCTACTGATTTTTTGTAAGCCAGTGCCTGTGGGTGGCTGGGAGGGGAGCGGAGCTGAGATCCTCTTACCAGTTGTAGACCACATTAGACTGTACCCTGGTCAGAGAGGCTTTGTTTAGAATTAGAGGCTGTGTGTGTCAGAAAAAAATCCCAAAACTTTGACATACTCTTAGGGGTGCAGAATCCTGAAGCCTTGTAAAAAGGCAGCTGGAGTTCTCCCGCATCTTTCCTTGACATTTTTGTGGTTGTTTTCTGGCAAGCTCTAGCCCAAGAATGAAAACTACTGCATCTTTGTGAGGCAAACAAATCTTTCACAAAAATTCTTGGTGTTCTTTATTTTTCTGGACTGATGTTTGGTTTTGTTTAAAAGAATACTTTTGTTTTTTTCATGGGCTGATGAACTAAGCAGTTATGGTGACATCTCTAGCCTGGGCCTGTAGGAAAGCCAGGAGACATAGCTGTCCCATAAACCAGCAACAGTGGTGACTGCTACTGCACCTACACTCTCACTTGTCTCCTGCAGCAGGCACAACGCGAGAGCACTTGGGCTTGGCCATGGCCCTCAAGGTCCCCTTCTTCATTGTCATCAGCAAAGCTGACTTGTGTTCAAAAGCCACCGTGGAGCGGACAGTGAAGCAGCTGGAGCGAATCCTGAAGCAGCCAGGCTGCAACAAGCTCCCCCTCCTCGTGAACTCAGATGACGATGCTGTTACAGCAGCACAGCAGTTTGCACAGTCTCCCAAGTAAGGGACAGTTTCTTTCTTCTGCTGGGAGCAGGCAGTTCAGACTGGGCTGCTCTGTGGCACTGGGGAAGGGTGGCCACAGGGGAGGCAACTGCATCTTGAACATCTTGGTTCCTCATCAAGTTTCCTACTTTTGCATTCTCCAAGAAGGCATTTTGCCCTCTCAGGCCTTCTTCTGGGCTCTGGGAGCAGAAAGTGCCCGGGGCTACACTGGAGTTACTTGTCCATGACAGACGTGTGGGTTGGCAAGGGATTGGTGCCTTGACCAACTGCGGAGGCAGGGGTTACTGCAGGGTTGTACCTAGCCTATGCACCCTGCTGCTCTGGCCATTTATCGCTGTAGTCTCTGTCCTCTTGCTGGACTCAGTAGAATCCCAGCCACTTTCTGCAGCTGCACTCTGGCCTTCTGCTCATTCCTGTCTGTTTGTGTCTGACAGCATCACCCCAATCTTCACACTGTCCAGCGTTTCTGGGGAGAACTTGGACCTCTTAAAAGTCTTCCTCAACATTCTCCCTCCACTAACCAACAGCAAAGAGCAGGAAGAACTAATGCAGCAACTCACAGAATTTCAGGTGTGTAAAGGGTAGTTTTGTTCCAGTTCTGGTACTGCACTCATTGCTGTGACATGTGGCAAACATATGGGAGATCTGGACACTGCGGGGGGGGGACATGATGAACTCCTGGACTATTGGGAGACATTAAAGTAAGGGAAGGGACTCGCTCCTTGAAGGCTTTTTTATCCCTGAGATGCCCATCTCACAGATAAGATTGTTTCTCTGGTTGCCACTTAAAAGGCAGAGGTTCCTCTAATGGGAAGGTATTGGGAGCTGGTGAAAGCTCTGAGATGCCATCTGATGACCTGAAGAGAGCTCACCTCCCTCCACGCAAGGGGTGGGTACCTTGTTCTCATTCTGGAGTGCTGTTTCACAGCTGTCTGAGCAACTTGTTCTTGTTGCCTTTCTGCAGGTCGATGAAATCTATACAGTGCCAGAAGTGGGGACCGTTGTGGGAGGAACTCTGTCGAGGTAAGTGAGGCCAGGCAGACAAGAGTGGGTGTGAATGTGGTTGGAGTTCCCACAAGGTTAGATGGAAGCAGTGTGAGGCTCAGTCCTGACTGCTGCCAGATGACTGAGCCAAGTGAGGGTACAGGGTGTTGGGAGGTGCCATGAGCAGACCGTTGATCATGTGGTGGCAAGCAGAGTCTGCTCTAAGGTTGCTGGATTAGGAGTGTGACCTGTAGCATGCTGAAGGAAGGCATGCTGGGACCCAGAGGTGGCAGAGATTAGCCATGATCCCAAGGCGCTGCTCCTATCCTTCCTCAAGCAGGGGGAAGAAATATAGTAGGCAAATTCTTCAATCCCAGCAGAGGTTAACTGCGTGCTACTCCGTGAGAAGGCAGCTGTCCCTTGGTGTTCGGGAGTGATCAGAGCGATTTGGCTACCAGTGCATCCATGAAAAACATGCATCAGCTGGAGTCTCTCCAGCAGAAACAATGTGGTGTGGCAGAGCACTGGGCCTGCCTGAGGGATACCTGGTATTCTTAGGAGTGATAGTGTGGCTTTCACTCCTACTGTAGGAAAGCCCTGTTCCCACCAGCTTTGCATCCCTGTTAGTTGGCCTCCTTGGCAGGTTGATTCGGAAGGGTAAAATTTCTTCCTTGTCTCCTGATGAACTCTCTCCCACTCTTCCACCTTGGGCAGTGGGATCTGCCGAGAAGGGGAGAACCTGGTGGTTGGTCCTACTGATGATGGGAAGTTCCTCCGTCTGAAAGTGTGCAGTATCCAACGCAACCGCTCAGCCTGCCGTGTGCTGCGGGCCGGGCAGGCAGCCACGCTGGCACTGGGACCCTTCGACCGCTCCCTGCTGCGTAAGGTGAGTCCTGCTTTTGCCAGGTTCCTTCCAGTGAGCGGGGCTGGAGGCTTTCCTGGAGATCCCCCACTGGAAGGGTGGGAATGAAGTAGAGATGTTTGCAGGAAACTTGCTGGAAGGGGAGGAAATGGCCAAGCTATCAAGTGGGATGAGTACAGGGCTGAGAATGGGCTGCAAGCCCAAGTCCCAAAGTGGAAATGTGTTTGTGGTTTTGGGGGCTGTTCAGGAGCAAGGGGACTGGCCCTAACTGGTCTGAGCTTTGGGTTGTTGTGCAGGGCATGGTCATGGTAAGCCCAGAAATGAACCCCACCATCTGCTCAGTGTTTGAAGCCGAGATCGTGCTGTTGTTCCATGCCACGACTTTCCGGAAGGGGTTTCAGGTGACGGTCCATGTGGGGAATGTGCGACAGACTGCCATTGTAGAGAAGATCCACGGAAAGGTAGGCATGCAAGGAAAGGGGAGAAAGATAGACCTCCCTGTGGGTCTTGTTGGAATTCCACCATGCCTTCTAGTAAAGCTAGCAGCTGCTGGTATCTTGAGTGGCTCTGTCCATTCCTAGGAGTACACTCCATCCATTTATCCTGCCCATTTTGTTGATTTTCTTCCCAATATGTTAAATAATTCCCTCCTCACGAAACAAGCCACATGATAGACTACAAACAGACTGTGAAGGGAGGTTAACTCTCCATTCTCCAGAGCTTGTGTCTTCCTGTCTCCCCTGGTGCATGCAATAATGGGAAGAGCTCAAGCCATGCAGTCTGAGGGAGGCAGCCTGCTCATTTGCCTCATCTTAGCATCCACACGCACCTCTCCTGCATGCATCTGTGCAGTAGATGGGTCTAAGTTACCCCCTTTTTCTCTTCAGGACAAGCTGCGGACAGGAGAGAAGGCAGTCGTCCGTTTCAGGTTCATCAAGCATCCTGAATACTTGAAGATTGGAGCCAAGCTGCTTTTCCGTGAAGGGGTCACCAAAGGCATTGGGCATGTCACCGACCTCCAAGCCATCACCACCAAAGAAAATGGCTTGGAGGAGTCCCTGGGGCCTGGACAGCTGAGCTTCTGACTACCACTAGGTCAGAGAGATCTCCACTCACCAGCAACCAGGGAGAAGGATGGAAGCTCTCGTGGCTCTCTGAGTGATGCCTGGAGCTGCTGCTGTCCCATTCTGGCATGGGTGTCCCTCCTCCACACTGTGAGATGGAGCCTGGGAGAGTTTCTTGCATTCAGTGCCATACATGGGGGAAGATAAGCATGTTCTCCATGTCGCCTGCAGCTTTTGTTACCCTGCCCTCCTTCAGAATAGATCAGAGGCACCTGCAGACCTGGGCAGGCAAGTTCTGACTGTGTTTACTGTTTGGAAATGAGTGGTTGGGAGGAGCAGAACCCTTGAAGACTAGCAGTGAAGAGAGGTTTTTCCACCTCTGAGACAAGATCTGGTCCCATTTCTGCTCTCTGAGCACTGGGTTGATAACAGTCCTCTCTTGAGTCATCCTGCAGCACATTCCTCTGGGCAGGGGATGGAAGAGGCCCAGCTACCCACAGCACGGGTTTGGTTGAACTGCTCAGAATGCGTTCAGGACACTTTTTAACCATTTTAATCTTGGTTGGCTTTAATCTGCTGTGTGTCCGTTTGTGTGTCGGTTTTGCATTACTCCAATTTGAGTGTCTTACTGTTGGACAAGTGTCCTGTTCCACGCTCACGTGTGCACACTCCTTCAGCATCCCGCTTTCCGACTCCAGGGACCCATGGCTGCTCCGACTGGCACAGCCTCCTGACATAACGGCGTGAAGGCAGAGCTTGCACTCGCATCTGTCCCTTGCAGCAGCTGGGCAGGAGGCCATTCTGTGGAGCAGAGCAAGGCCTGGGCCCGTGCTGTTGTGTGCAGGTTGTCACCAGGGATGTTTGGCTACAGGTGTCACCTGTGTGTCAGCAGCAGTGGTTTGCAGTGGGCTCCCTGGTGTGGCCCAGCCCAGGTTGCTCCTCACATGCTGGCCTTACTGTGTGAAGGGGACAGGCTGTGTCACTGACAGAACCGGGTGACTTCTCTTGTTTAGATGTGATTTGACAGTGGCGTGATTTTATTTCTGTTTCTCCTCGAGAGCGACTTCTTTTCTTTCCCTTGCCACTGGGGTTTGTTGTTGGAGGAAAGCTGGTGCTGCCAGCATGGACTCCGTGCACAGAGTGGAGCACGTTTGGCTCCCACTCACTGTCATGCAGCTCCCCTGTGTGACCCCGCCCCAGGCCCCTGGCAGGGTGCAGCAGGGGCTGTCTGACTGTACATAGGCTTTCGGTTGTATTGTTGACTGTTAGACCAAATGTGTTGGCTGTGAGCAAGAGGCCTGCAGTCGGCCCTGTCGCATGGCATGGTGGCCTGCCAGCCCTGGCCGCAGAGAAGGGCAAGGGCCTGCGGTAGCCCTTGGACACCCAAGCAGCCCTTCTGCCATCCTGAGAGCAAGCTCTGCCTCTGGGCTGCTGGCACAGGCAGTGCCCGTGGGGCTGAGTGGCCCATGCTTATCTGCAGGTGTCACCAAGTGGCACTTTCCACAGGGCTGGGGTCTAGCAGGTGGTGAGGGGGCACCCTGAGGCATGGGGACACCAGTGAAATGGTGGTGTGTATGAAGGGATTCAGAGGCAGCTCAGTAGTGACAGGAGTGACCTGTCCCTTGGGGGGAGCGCTGACCCAGCTGAAAACTCTGCTTCTTCCCCACCAGCCCAGCAGGGAGACAGGAGCTGCTGGCTCAGCATCACTGCTCAAGCAGAATGGATCCCTCCTTCTTCCCATCCTGGCAGTGGTCTGGGTGTTACAGTGATAGGAACCAGCAGGCTCTTCCCTTTGGTGCTAGTGTGTCACGAAGAAGCTGCCTGGGAGGTGGGGGGAACCCCAGCTGTTTGCAGCAGCCCTGGTGTTCTCTGCCCCAAAGCGGGCATGGGGTGCTGTGACCTCCTCTGGAACAGTTGATAGCTGGTCTCACCTCATCCCTGCCATCTGTGGCATGACTGTTCTTGGTGCCATGCTCTTCATAATTGCTGTTTTGTTGTCTCGAATTTTTCTAATGCTGGGGCTTGTCCCTGTTCCCCAAGCATCTATATATAAATGTACAGAATAAAGATGTTTTATTGAGCTTGCTGGCTGAGTTGTACAATGAGCACCGGTGGTGCTGGGCTTTTGCCCTGCTGCCCTTGGAGCTGGGTCATGGCTGGAGCTGGCTTTACCCCTTCCTTAGCTTCCTGCACTCAGCCCTATAAATACCGCCGTGTGGTGTGGAAGGAATGCACGCCCTACTGTTTACAACCGGGCTTTCCCAGCTTATCTGAGCCAGCCCGGGTGTGCAGCCTGGGGTGACAGGCTGCCACGTCACCCTGAGCACAGCACGAACAGGCTGTGGCGAGTGCTTCCTCCCAGCCACAAATTCCCCCGGAGCCTAATTAAAGGGATGCTTTCTAGGGCACACGTCTAACCCGTGGTTTGTTTTTAAAATAGCTTTGACCTTACCAAGGGCTTGGCCAGTTGCCTTCTCTCGTGAGAACAGGTCGTTCCCTTGGGACGAGCAGAGGCAGGAAGGCTTCCCTGTGGAGATGACTTGTGTTGCTGAAGGGATTTGCCTGTTCTCAACTTGTTTTTGTGTCAGGTGGTGGCATCTGTAGAGTCTGGTCCTGCCAGACACTTAGGAAATGAGACATGCTGCTGTCGCAGGGGCGTGAGGCAACCCTGCCAGACTGGTTGCTATTTCTCTTTACATGAGGACTTTGGGAAACTTGTCACTTTGCAAGGTGAGGACTGTCATTAATGGGAGTGACTCCTTAATTCCTTCCTCTACTGATTACCAGGAGAGTTGCACGTGCCAGCGTGAGCTGCTCCTGCTTCCTGAAATCTTGCAGCTACATTGTCAAGCATTATTAGACCCCCCCACTGACAGCGAAGCAGCAGCTTCCCAGCACAGGGTGGCTGCTGGCGGGCGAGCCAGCAGCTCAGCAGCTGCAAGTAGGATGGCACAGTTTGGAAAAGGGGAAACAGCACATGCAAATACAGCTGCAGTTTGCATCATCAGCCGCTGCTGAAAGGCTCCCTTCCGGAGGGGGAGCCTGCAGCTGATGAAACCCTCTGCAAACCCTATTTTTGCAGGCCCCACCCAGCACTGCCCTGACGTGGCACGTTCCTTCCTCCTCCCCGAGAGCCGAGTTCCAACTGTTGGCAGCAGCACTCCGGGAGGAGGCCGGCAGGCTCCAGGCAGCTCTCATGGTGCAGAATGGAGCTGAGCCAAGCCCTGCCCGGCAGCTGTGGGCCAGCACATCTCCTGCCCCTGAGCTGGTCTCACCCCCTCAGTGCCTGCCTGTCCCCTCCATGCTATTCTGCTTTGTTGGCTGTTGTAAGTTGTGGAGTGCTGGGGCAGCCACTCCGCTGTGAACTGCGGCCCTGAGAGCATTTGGCAGAGCATGATCCAAACAGATACCTGTCATCAAGTTGCATGCAGTATCACCAGAGTCTGGAAAGGAGGGAAAATGTGGTTATACACCCTTTTCTGTGGTGGAGGAAAGCTTTCAGAGGGCTGTGTGATTGGTGTTTCCCAGCCCTTCCAGGGGGACTCCAGCAGTAGACTGTTTATGTGCCAATCACAGTTAGCAGAAGCTGAGATTTCAAAAAGCCCACCAAAACAGGGCCATGCAGCTCCAGCATCCTCAAATCTTACTTGAGGGGAGCAGTCTTTCTTGTGTGGTCTAGAGCTGGTGATAAGCATCATGCCACCTACTGCTACACCAATGGAATCGTCAAACTGTCCACAACAAAAATCTTGAAGGGGGTGGAATAAAAAAGACATCTTACAGGTGGAAAGGGGAGAAGGAACCACAGGGCTAGGCTACCATATGTAAGTTATAGAGTAAGGGCAAGGCCTGCAACTGCAGCCAGAGGAGAACCACTGTGAGGTGAAGGCTTCACATTAAGTGACTGCATAGGGGTTCAAGCCTGGGCTTCCCTGAGCTAAGCCACTGTGCTGAGATTCCTGCTTTTACAATAGGAACAGAAAGCTGTAGAAACAGAATTCCTGAGCAGTGATGCTATGGCACTACCCAGAGCAAGAGGTGGAGGTGAGAGTACGATGCAGCTTCTGGTAGCACCAAGCAGGCAGAGGCAAGCTAACTGCCACCAGCTGAGCTGGGTACATCCAGCATCATATGCAATTCACGAGTTCCAGTTCCCCTTAGACTTGGGGCAGACATAATTTATTAGACTTTTCTGCATTAAAATGTGACAGTATAAAAACTTTTTACTGTATTTAAAAACACTGACTATTTAAAAACACGGATCATCTTAAAAACTCCCAGCACAGCTGGGAGCTAAGGAGGTAAGCGCTTAAAGAAAAAGTCTAAAGTTCTTGTCACACCTTCTCTGGGCCGTTTTGCACTAGATCCTGCTGGAGTCTTAGGCTTGGTCTTTGCCTTGGCAGGAGACCTAGAAGCTGCAGCTTTTGGGCTGGTAGCTGCTGCTGGAGTTTCGGGAGCACTGGGATCCAGGAAGGAGCTTTGCAGCTCCAGAGCAAAGTGGTAGTCCATGTGCTCTGGGAACTCCCACACCAGCACGAGCTGGCCGCACTTCTCACAGCGCTGCTGGTCCCCTGGCGAGGCGGGCAGGAGCGTGGTGAGCTCAGGAGAGGGTGGCAAATTCTGCTCATTTCCCTCCATAGCCAGCTCTAATTTCAGAAGGGTCCTGGAGCTGGGTGGAGTTGAGGGTGCTTGTGTGGCATCAGACAGCAACTTCTCAGAGGGAAGCCTCTTGTAAGGAGAAGTAGGGCTGCCATCTCTGGGGCTCTGCTTCACAGGAGACTCCAGGTCACGCTGCACAGAGGCAAGTCCAATGCCCTCTCTCTCTTGGTGCTCTGAGGAGCTGGGTGCAGGTGACTCTGCAGTGGTAGCAGCAGGCAGGCTGGTTGCTGCCACTGTCTGCGACTGCTGCCTTTCTGCTGCCTTTTGGAAGAATGACTCAATAGCATTAGCTGGCTTCTGCCTAAGCTCTTTGCTTGGGCTCCTGAAGAACTTGACCTTAGGCCTCCTAGAGGACGTGGTGTTTTGGCTGGTGGTGGCAGCGCCATCAGGCTGGGTATCACTCGTCAGGAAGGTGGCAATGCCTGCAGAGAGGAGCGTGGCAGGCTCTGAGAACTTGTTTGCTGAGAGAAGCACTGATATGAGCGGTGGAGACCTGCAAATGACAGACCAACATCAGCCCGGACACCAGCCTGGGAAGCAAGAAGTCTTTTGAGGCAAGACTTTAAGCAACATAAAATGTTCATAGGCAGAGGACAGGGGAACTGCACTCCAGGTATCTGCCAAGGGGTGGGAGAGCTGTCTCCTCCAAAAAAATACTAGTGTTGCTTCCTCCAGAACAGAATCTCACAGATGGAGGGAAGGAGGGAAGCAGGGAAGGAGGGAACAATGGATATGGGAGCTGTGCACCTCCATTTTCCTTCCTGCCCCAATGGTCTCCTTCCAAAAAAGTAGCTTTGTCCTTAGGGGACAACAGTGAGGCCCAGTTAGCTTCTCCAGCCCAGCAGGGCAAGGACTCACTTCAGCTGGACACCCCCCTGCTAGCAACCATCATCAGCTGTGAGTACAGCAGTCAGAAGTGCCTGGCCAGCCATGGGGCTAGGAGAGGCCAGGCTCACAGCTGTCCTGCTGCTAACAGGGACGTCGCCATGCTCCACTGTGCGGGTTCTGAGGATAACACTCATTTCCTTCCGTCAGGTCCCTGGCTCATCCTGCACCTCCCACAGCAGAACCACCCCTGGCAGGGATGTGAACCACTTCCTCCCACGCTCACCAGGCCATCTGGTGAGCCCCAGCCATGTTGCAGTTCTGGATTAGGGCCAAGGCATCGTTGCACATCTTCTGGGCATCGTAGCGGGTCAGAGCACAAAAGCGCGACACCCGGGTGTCTCCCTGCATGCGGATGACCACCATCAGCTGCTTGGCCACTCGCTGGTTCTGCAGAGAGAAGAGGTAGCTGAGTTTCAAGTGACACCTGCAGGAAAGAGCAGGAAAGGCTGAGGAGACAGTTTAGCCGCCCAGAACTCTGTGCTATCAGCTACCACGGCCTGATTATGCTGTGTGGCAGAGGGCAGCTTGCCCTGCCTGGCCTGATCTCCAGAGGATGAGATACAGGACAGCAAGTGCCTGCACAGCTGTGCCACACAGGACGGGAAAGAGCTAGTCCTTGCTCCCCTTCACAGGCAGCTGTGCACCTTTTCTTGGCCACCCTGCAGCAACAAAGCTCAGCAGATCGATCTCACCCTGGCCTGCAGCCTACCACCCAGGCTTGAGCACATCGCTTCCCCTGGCAGCCCCCAGCACAGGCAGAGCTGCATCGCCTAAGGGCTCACAAGGGAGCAGCAGTGTGGCAGGATGAAGGTGCAGAGGCTTTCAGGTCCCTGCCTCCTAAAGCACAGGAGGACTGTCCTTAGCCCTGCAGTGTTCTGGGACAAAACCATCCTTCTTGGCCGTGCTCCTGCACACTTCTTTGCTTGGGGCGTCTCAGCACACAGGCACACACCTGAGGGTGAGCAGATTTCCTCCCCCAGCACACACCACCCTCAGCCAGCCTCCTGCAGGCAGCTGACAGTGCAAATGCACTGCGTGGCTTCCTGAAGGCCAGCAGGTCAACACTGTCCCCGTGCCTCCCCTCCTTACCTGGTTCCTGTCCTTGATCAGTCTAGATTCCAGCTCCAAGGCCAGCTGCAGGAGCCAGTGTTGCACCTGGACAAAAACAGTGGTACCAGACAGGTTGGGCCCTGCTCACAGCACTGCCACCAGGCCAGAGCACTACTGGGGAGTGCTGGAGGGGGATCAGATGGGAACGGACACAGACCATCACAAGGCCCCATATCTGGACTACTCCTGGAGAAATCTGCCTTGGTGAGGATTCAATGCTGCAGGCAAGGCATCGTAGACACCATACAAACCCTACAGTGCTACTACTAGACTTTGCCAAGTTATCTGGGTCCCCTGCCCTGGATCTCTCTGCATCTCCCTACAACTCTGTGGGAACCTGTCCCCAGCTAACAGGCAAGGTGCATCCTCTCTCCTTCTTTGGGCTAACAACCAAGCCCTTGAAGCCTGGCACCATGAATACCTTTTGAACACCACAGGCCCACAGTTTTGCTGGTGGAAATTACAACTAGGTTGGATCTCTTTGTGCACGAGATCACCAATGCATTTTTGTCAAACAGGGATTTCTCTGATTTCTGGGGCCCAAACCACTTCCTCCCACCAAGCCCCTAGGCCAAGTTTCAGGACACCGTGACACAGAAAAGCAGCGGTTTTGCAAGCTAGGCTCAGCTTTTAGCGTTCTCATCTTCTCCAGCACAAAGGCTAAGTCTTGTGCAAGGTGTAGGCTTCTCCTACCTCCTTATGCGTGGCCAGGGCTGTCTTCCCAGGGAAGTTCTTGCTGCAGCCAATGGACTGAGGCAGGTACCGGTTTTTGACAGGTTCGTCTTCAATTCCTCTGCACAAGTCATAGAGCCAGGACCTGAAAGACAGAGGAACCATGAGGTGAAGACAGCCACAGACAGGCAGGCATCACTGGGCAGCAAGGCAGCCTTCTGCTGAGCCATGCTTTCAGCTCTGTGCAAGCTGTGACTCTGCCTCTCATCCCCAGCTCTGCAGTTGCAGCCACAGCTGAACAGGCAGGCTTCCTTCAGGCCACAGCTGCCTGTCAGGGCAACTCCTCCACCTCTTCTCCTGAAGTGGCAACAGTTCACCAGTCTGCAGGGCACCCCAACTGCTGCTCTGGGCCCAGAAGTGGTATTTCAGGCTCCAGCCCAGGCCTTGTAATTTCCTCTGTAATGAGACTGTCAAGCCTGCCTGCTCCCCAGCCTGCAGGGAAGCCTTTCCACAGCTTGGCTCCATCCTTAAGACACCGTAGAGGGAAGAGGAGCTGGCTGACAGGCAACACATCATGCTGGGGAGGGTGCCTGGGAGCAGGCAAGACTGGAGACCTGTTTGTGGGCCTGCCAGACCAATGCTTCTCAAAGATGTTGCTCAACTTTTACCTTCCAACTTCCCTAATCACGGCAGAACAACCTGTGACTGAAAGGAAGTCACAAATCCTGCCAAGAGCCAAGTCGTGGTGAGTGATTTCTCATTACCCAGTTTTGTCTCCAAAGTGAGTCTGGAGCTCTGTCTCGCTGTACTTTGTCAGCTCCCCGATGTACTCTACTCCCAGGATATCTGTGATGGCAGTGCCAAGCTTGCCTCCCAGGTTACGGCTGTGACAGAGGAAGAAAAAAGGAGAACACAAATGAAGCATCACAGGGAGATTGTGCAGCAGCTGCCCCTAGTTCAGGAGTGCTAGAAGCAGAAAACAGCAGGACAAGAGGAAACACTTGGTGGCACATAACAGCTCTTCTGCTCAAAGTAGAAAGACACATGGAAGTTGAAGTGGGAATTACTCCTTGGCTCATCCAGTTTCAGTGCCTCTCCCTCAGCTCCATCTTCAAAATGTGATCCCAAACCATGCTCTGAAGAATGCCTTACACATTCCCTGCTTCCTCCCTTCCCACACCCCCACCTCTCCATCCCTAGTGAGACACTGAAGGCAGAGAGCAGCACTGCAGGTCTGGAGTGCAGGACCATGGATCCATTCCTCTGGAGCAGTGGTGCTGGTAACTCTTCCCTCCACCAGGAAAGTAGTTGTGCACAGTGTGGATGCTCAAAACCAAACCACATCTTCTCTCTAAAAGCACAGCTGTGTCACTCACACTGGGGCACAGCTAAAGCCTCCTTGCCCCCAGCTGCTTTAGCTCACACCTATGCTGCCCAGCAGTCATCACCCTGCAGCACAGCTCTACCACCCAGGGAAAGGCTGCCCACAGGATACTAGGAGGCTTTTCCATTGTGGTCCCTTCACTGGCAGGCTGCAGCTCCTCCCCAACTGCTGTACACAGCTGTGCAGGATTACCGGCAGGATTTCCTCTCCATTTCTTACAAGCATTAATGAGCAGTTACTATGGAGTTGAAAGCCTTTGCTGGCTGCTATCAATTAGTATCAAATTGCTCTCTGTTGAGGTGGCCAGGAACAGTTTCCTTCCCTGAAGTCACTTCAGTTCTGCTCACACAAGCAATGATGACAAACCAGCAGGAGCAGGCACCACAACAATGCAGACAAACAGGGCCCTCTTCCTGATAAAAGCCTAGAATGCAGAAGCACAGCACCAGCGTTTTGAACACACACTCCTGCCACAGAGAGCTCAGCCTGAGCCCCAAGCCACAGAAAAGCAGGCAGCTCCCCAGTACTTACATACTGCTTACAGGCAGTTGGCTGAAGAGCTGCGGGACAAACTGCGAGGATACCAGCGTCTGGCGGTTGGGCTTGTTTAACCCACAGGCCAGTTTTGCCAGTGTCTGTAACACAGAGAAGGGTGGAAACCCCATTATTATAAACTTTGTACTGACTTTACAGAGACTCTACCTAACGGCTTCTGCTGTATCACCTCTAAGGCCTGCCTTTGGAATAGCTACTAGGGAGGATGTGCACGTTGCACTGTTGCTTACTCCCAGGTAGTATCCACCTTGGGGCTTGACACGCACTGGCTGGATGCTCCGAAAGCACTTCTAACTCTGCAGAGGGCTGGACTCCTGCTCCGGGCACCTTAGGGGATCTGGGTCTATCACCTATTACCTAGTCTGGTTGGCTCAGTTCTCCATCAGGCAAGCATGCTAGAGCTTCCACAGCATCCCTCTAATCCTCCCCAGGCTATTTCTCTCACTAGGTCTTACTCCTCCACCTTCTGTGTTTATTTTGCTTTTTCTCAATGCCACTATTTTAATCTTCTCTCCACGAGGTCCACAGCAGCATAATGCTACAAAAGGAAATCTGCAAAATACAGAATTACTAGACTAGAGAAGATCCTTCCCAGGCTATCTCCTGTGCAGCTTCCCCCCTGCTCTAATCTACCAGAGGATCAAGAATACACAGACCAGCTTGAAATAGGTTTAGCTGGGTGTTTGGGGTTTTTTTGAACAAGTCTAATAATTTCCTCTCTCACTGCTTTACCACACATCCTATAACTAAGCAAAAAAAAAACTTTTTGCCTATTGAGCTATGATCTTTACTAACAGCCCGTTTTACAGGCTTATATACGTTCTCTTTTATAGACAAAGTAACTCCCCTCCCTTCAACTTCTTATTATCCAACTTCTCTTATCCAGTCATTTCCAGGTGTCCCATTGCTGTTATTCTTGTTTCGCTGAAGACTCTTCCCAGTTCACCCACACTGTTCACAAAGTGAAGTGCTGCAAGCTAAACCAAATCACTGAGACTTTATGGGGAGAAATAATTTACTGTTTCTGACACCTTCTCTAACTGCACATGCTGAAACAGGATTTGCCATTTCCATGAGTACTCACATTACTGACTCACCCTGCTGCTTGTCCACAGTAACTCCAGGCTACTTTCTGACTTACTGCGACTTAGCCAAAAGCCTGCTGGTTGCTTTTTCCCTATAAACCACAAAAACAGTCAGCACTGCTCGGTGATTTCAGACAGTTTCTGGGCTTCTTCAAGGCCAGAATTTTCAGCTCTAATTTCAACTCCCAGAACTCTCACAGCCCAAGCCCTGAGCCCCGTCTGTGCTGAGCATCAACTGGATTCCTACAGGTGTTCCCTCTATTGCCTTCAGTGAAAATATTGGCTCTTAGCAGACCTCAGACAGATCCCCTGAGGATCCCACTCCAAACATCCCAATCTGATGCAACTCACTGAACAAAATCATTACGGAAAATAAGATTTTCTTCAGCTAGAAGCATGTCCTTCAGATAACCTCAGTCATGTTGTGTTTTGCCAGGGTGTCATCATCAGCTTATGCAACTCAGGGTGAGGTTGAGTTAGAAACCTTAAGGTCAACCCCTCACATCCACCATTTCCCTTGTACATGAGGCCACTTATGCTGTCAAAGAGGGCACATAAATGAGTTTGGCACCAGTGATTCTTGATAAAACCATGCTGTTACCCTCCAGGTGCTTCCAAACAGCTCATTCATTTATTTGGTCTCATTTATCAGCTGGATTCCTGGTGTACCCTAATGAGTTACCTCACCAGGGAAAAAAAATCTCCCAGGAGAGTTTTCTTTAGAAAAAACATGAGCTTAAAGCAGGAAACCTCCACCTTGACTTCTAGGCAACAGTGGCTGTAGCCAGGGAATGGTTTTTACCGACACAAATTCCCNAGCCACAGGACCACTTCGTGCATGACAGCAGCTGCAGAAACAAACGGCCTTTGATGCTGCAGCTACAGTAGAGGGTTTCCTGCTGGGTGAGATGCAGGGTGGGTTACTGAGAGCACCCAGCACTCATTTCGTTCTTTGCAGAGGAGGTTTGTATCTGCAAGAGGTGAGCTGGCTGTGCAAGCACTGTAGTGTGGGCTGCACAGCCACACGTAGGCCCTGGTAATCTCTGTATTGTGCTTGCTGGTATAGACATACAGTTCTTCAGAAGCAGCACAGTACATCATAATTTCCTTACTCCCTTTAAAGAAAAAAAAATGCTAGCATAGAAAATGGAAGCTGGGAGAAGCTGCTAGTGATAGCAGTGATGTTCTCTGCTATTCTTGACTAAAGAGAACATAAAGGCAAATTGAACATCCCTTCCACTGGAAACTTCTACACCAGCAATCTTCCTCAGCTAGTTCATTTTTGCCTCGCTATCTGCTCTCATTTCATAGTGAGCCAGTGCAAAACTAGCTCCAGTACCTGTGTACAGCTGGTAATAGCTCCAGTTGTTTCTGCAGCAGTCTAACATTAAATTTATTTTCCTTAAATTCTAAAGCATCCATTTAGTCTTTATCCTTCTCTTTTTTTTAGTCAGAGCCTGCATTTTTAAAGTCATAACTGTATAGATAAGTCCCTTTTGCAAAGAACGAAATGAGTGCTGGGTGCTCTCAGTAACCCACCCTGCATCTCACCCAGCAGGAAACCCTCTACTGTAGCTGCAGCATCAAAGCCCGTTTGTTTCTGCAGCTGCTGTCATGCACGAAGTGGTCCTGTGGCTGCTCTCAGCAGCTGGCTGAGCATCACCAAAGCGTGGCCAGCGGGGGGAGAGACTGACTGGCCAGAAAGAGGAAAAGCGACCCGACCCACCTCAGTGCCCCCAACTGGTGTTCTTCTTCCTCCGAGTTGCTGGGAATTTGTGTCGGTAAAAACCATTCCCTGGCTACAGCCACTGTTGCCTAGAAGTCAAGGTGGAGGTTTCCTGCTTTAAGCTCATGTTTTTTCTAAAGAAAATCCTCCTAGGAAACTTAAAACCCTTTTCTTCCTAGTGTGGTAACTCATTAGGGTACACTAGGAATCCAGGCAGTAAATTAATTGAGTGCTGACTGCATAGGCCACATCTCTGGAAGAAACCTCTTCCCAGATGTCCTGTAATTTCCCTGAAGCTGTGCTCACATATGGCTGTGCTCCTCATTCAGATCATCATCTATGGGAGACTTGGAAAAGTGCACAGGAGAGTGTCTAAAGAACATTCTGACTCTGCTGCTCAGAAGGAACCAGGCTGATGCGTTACGCACGTACCTTATTGTGTGAAATCCCAGCTGAACACCTGAATCCGGTGGCTGCTTCTACAGCCACCCTTATTTCTTCCACGATCACTGCACCCATGGTCAGCTGCAGGTCAGGACAGTCGGGGTTATCGAAGGACAGTGACGCCAGCCATTCCTCCAAGCCATGCTGCCGCAGCTCCTCTAGAAAGGGACCGAAAGGGGATAGACGTGGGCATTTCTTGCTGAGCCCAGCAAAGGGACCGGTAGCACGGGCCAGCCCCAGCCCCTGTGCGTAGCCAGGAACAGAAGCGGGAACACTGAAAGCCATTTGCTGGGGAAAACAGCGATCCATTTCATGGATTCAGAGTGCTTTGGGTTGGAAGGG
>VZRW01009609.1:0-66721 GCA_013398125.1 Aegotheles bennettii
CTGCCTTAGGAGAAAGGCAACAACCAGAAAATACTGGGATCATTACAAGTACATTTCCTATGCTACTATAAATAATGTCATTTAAATATTAATCTGCAAACATGTGCTCTAATAAATTATATAAAGAATACTTATGAATCACTACAAATTATTGGATCCTAAAGCCCTGTGAGAAGTATCTGATTTAGAAAAATTCATGCATTTATTTTTTCATAATGTGAGACAAATAACTAAGTTTGAATAATCTTTTTGGATACTTCACTGCCACCTGAGGTTTGGTCTAATGTTATGGAAATCAATAGGAGCTCTTCTGTCAATTGCATTATGTACTGGATCAGACCTGAAGAATATTATGCTTCTATTTGCATTGATTACAAATGCTTCTTACTCTCACTCCTGGAACTGGCTGCAGTGTTATCACTGCTCTTTAGAAAGGGCAATGTAGCATGTCAGTTTGAAAGGTTGTTGCCTTCTGGTCGTACTCAGTTAGGCAGTTAGGAATAAACAGAGGTAATTTCCACATTTCCCAGGTCCAGCCTTATAATGAGACACTACAAAGCACATTCCCTCTTCTGTAATGCTATTATTCTCATCACACAATTGTCATTCTCTGTATCATTGACTTCTTTGCATCTCTGAGGCTGCAGTTTCCTTTGTGAAGGGCTCAGCCATCATTTTCTGGCACTAAGCAATCACACAAAATGTCCTAAACCTGCAACTTCTTTAGCTGCTCTGAGACAGATTCCTATTCTGACAAAAATGTATTAAATTTTAGGACTGTGGAACATAACCTTTGAGGTCTGAAAGGCACATTGGGTCTTGTCAAAATACCACGACCACAAGAATTAAGAGCTGGGAGGTTACAGTCACCTTGGGATCATGGGAAGGTGGAAATAACTCAGACTAGGACAATGCAGGTTAGCAAAGAGAAAACTGGGCTGGGACATGGATTCCTCTTTTGTCACTGGCTGTGTGATGTGATGTCTTAGCTCAAGCTGAGCTTTGTCACGGCACACCTGATAGAAGCACCACTGTCATGCAAAGCTATAGGAGTTTTCCAAAAACTCTGAAAGGATTTTGGTTTATTCAAGGCTGAAAGCTAAATTTCTCTTAGTTTGGCCTTAAATGCTTGCTCATATTTTAATCCATAACTGGTGATATAATAAAGCATCTTGCCACAGAATTGAGATTTCTCTTCACAAAAAAGAGGAATTTGCAACTTTTCTGTGTCATTAGACTACAATAAAATAATAATTAGAAAAGTAAAATAATAAATCTATATATATCGTAAAGTCTTCATAGTTAAATGATTACAGAGTGATTTTACTAATAAATGGTCATTAAAAGCAAATACACTGACACTGACTGTTAATGTGTCTACAAGCCTTACGTTTTCCCTTAGAAATTCCATTGGAAAACAAAAAGAAGGGACTAAGGTTATAAAATCTCACTGGAGAAGCACAAGAGTAAAAAACCACCAGAAGCTTCTCAAGGAAGAAGAGAAGGAAGAAGAACTCACTTTTTAAAATTTATTAAAGACCCTGTAACTAGTATATTTTTGTGTGTTTCCTAACCTCCCCATTATTAATTTCTACTGACATTTTGAAATATGAGAGAGTTATTCAGTGAAANNTGCCCCCCCCCCCCGCTTCCAAATACAGTATATTAGATTCAAAGCCTTCAGTTCTGTTTTGCATAATTGACATCATATCTGTCAGGTTGCTGGGCTCAGGTTTGCAGTCATTATGAGATCATTAGAAAAAGGGTTGTAATAAGTTCAGAAGGCCAATCGGCTCTATTCTAATCACTGGAGAAGGTAGTGCTGATAGGGACCTCGGGGAGAAAGTATTGAAGCAGCTAGAGGATTTTTAATGACCAAATCAAGTTAGGAAAATCACCACCTGTGCCTCAGTGAGCAGGATAATTTCAGCTTGGAGTGAGGATGAGTGTAAAATGGATTTGTAATCACTTATTTTTCTCACGACTATTTGAATTTTTTTCATTTTTTTTCTTAGGGTTGGGATTGGCGGCTGGGAATCTACAGAACAGAGCAGCAGAAAATAGGGAAAAATCCAGAAAATAATGTTATTGAAGGAGAATAAAAATAATGTCCCATAGTAGCCGAGTGATGAGTTGCAGGTGAGAACAGAGACTTTGCAAATTCAAGGAAACATGAAACACTTCAAAATCAAGGGGAAATAATTCTGTAATGTAAGAATGAGAAGTTCAGGCTTTTCTTCAGTAGTCAGTAGGGAGATAAAAAACATGGCCCACGGATGATTTAGTCCATCATAATTTAAGGTGATTGGATGGGAAGCTAGTCTGGGAGTGTCTGCTTTTGTCCATTCACTCTAGAGGGAATACAAATGAGTAGCTGAGCTAATCAAGCTAATTATTAGACAGTTAAGCGCTCGCTCCAAGAATTAAATGACTCTCAGCCATGATTAACTCCAGTAGACTCAGCCACACTGATTCTGCTTTAGACTGGGCATTGTACTTGAATTTGCAGTTACTCAGTTGTTCCTGAAGAAATTGCTGCTCCTGTCCTATATCTTGCCCATCCAGGCATCTCCAAAAATAGTATTGCTCGCTTCCATATTGCCATTTTCCATTCATTGGAGATATCTATATAATATTTTTCAGAAAGACTAGAGCTCACTTTAGCCATACTCCTGAGCAGATGCTGTAGGAAATCCTAAGCACAAGTTAAGATATAACATATTTCATCAGCACTGAGATGCTTGGCTTAAGCACCATGTTATTTGTATTCACAAGGCTTCTAGTTAATGTGGAGCACAGGCAGTGAAAATTTCCATCTGCTTTGGATGCAAATAGGATGAGCTCATGTCTGCTCAGAGGGCAAGAGCCCATGTAGGTGTATACTACATCTGGCTTATCTGTTAGATAATAAATTAATCAGAGCAAGAGCAATCTCCTTTTTGTATGTTTGTACTGCCCACAGCACAGGAAATTATGGGTTCTGCTGAGGTCTGAAAAGGCCACTACATTATGAAAACTAAAATTTAGAATGAATGCATTGTCATCCGTATCTTCATTAAATAAATAAATGGAGCACATTAAAGCCAAGGTGAAAAATATTCAACAGATATACTTCTAATGGAAAGATAATTTAATTGAAAAATAATCTGTTCACAGTATTCTTGTATACACTATTTTATTAGTTCCTATTACCAAGAACCCATTTACTCTTAATCTTTTGGAAGATATTGTAGGGAGGGGAAAACTTAGACTAGATGAATGAATAATATGTGGGATGAATGAATCTTCCTCTGTTAATATATCTTAGATTAACTGAGGTAGCTAATTAAAATAATTTTTTAAAACTAGATGTAAGTAACGAGACTGACTAAGAAAAAGATAGTGTCACATTTTTCTTTCTTTCTCAGTGTCAGACTGTTCTTTGTCTATCAAGGGGAGTTGTGTGCTCAAAGGCTTCTTTTTTCTCCTCCTTTTTTTATTTTTCTTTCTCTTTTACCTCACAGAAACATTTGACTTTATTATTAAACACTACCATCCACAAGAGGGGCTATTTAAAGCGAGGACACAGACAGTAGCTCCCTTCCTCTAGTTATGCTATCAGTTTTGTGGTGTATTTTATTCAGAAATATGGGTTTAGGCCACCAAAGGGTAAATTATGCTGTGTGAAAATGACATATAGGATTACCCAGTAAATGAATCAACAATGGCCTTTGTGGTTCTCAGGGAAATCAGATTTTACCATATAAAAATATGAATCTGATGTCCTCCCATTTCTTTTCTCTAAAGTTGGGGGAATCAAACCTATTAATTCCCTTTGCAATGACTCCAAGACATGTTGACTTATTAGGAAACTTCAGTTATCACAGTCATCAAAAGGTGCAGCACTTTTTTGTCCTTCCTAGTTTTGAGATGTGTTTTGTATATGTTCTTGTTAAATGTTTTGTTATTTTAATGCATGTTAAAGGCAATTTATATCCTTGAATAAGTTAACATATCTCCTGCTGTGAGACTCCCCAGATAACCCTGGATGGTCGACAGCACCTTCAGCACTCAGGTAGGATTCACCTCAGTGACTTGAACTGTTAAGCTACTACTCTGGTCTTCTTATTTAGTCATTAAAGAAAAACAGACACTTCTAGAAAGTAATTTCTATGTACCTTAGAGAGGTTGAATCAATCATCTGAAGGAATGTATTTCTGTCTGTTGACTATAATATCAGCTGACATTCTTTCATCTGTAACTCCACATCTTCTGAATATTCATAAAGCATAGCATGAACAATTTTTTTTTCTGATCTGCTTTCCACGGTCTTATGCCATTATGTGAAGAATGACAGCTAGAACTCTCTGTATCTAAGAGCACCAGTATTTCTAGGCACTGCATTTACTCAGCATTGACCAAAGACAGTGGAAGAATTTCCACTGAACATGTGGCAGGCCACTATGCTGAAAGAGTAAGTCATTTCACACCTGATATCAATAAGCAAATACTTCTGTAATTATAAGATCACAGAATCACAGAATTTTAGGGTTGGAAGCGACCTCGAAGGACCATCTAGTCCACCCCCCCTGCCAGAGCAGGGTCACCTAGAGTCTATCACACAGGAACGCATCCAGGCACGGTTTGAATGTCTCCAGTGAAGGAGACTCCACAACCTCCCTGGGCAGCCTGTTCCAGTGCTCCGTCACTCGCACAGTGAAAAAGTTTCTCCTGATATTCACATGGAACCTCCTATGCTCCAGTTTGCAACCCTTGCTCCTTGTCCTGTAATTGGTCATTACTGTAAAAAGCTTTGCTCCATCGTCCTGACCCTCACCCTTTACATATTTGTAACCATGGATGAGGGCACCCTTCAGTCTCCTTTTCTCCAAGCTAAAGAGACCCAGCTCCCTCAGCCTTTCCTCTTAAGGGAGATGTTCCACTCCCTTCATCATCTTAGTGGCTCTGCGCTGGACTCTCTCAAGCAGTTCCATGTCCTTCTTGAACTCTGGGGCCCAGAACTGGACACAATACTCCAGATGTGGCCTCACCAAGGCAGAATAGAGGGGGAGGAGAACCTCTCTTGACCTACTGACCCCCCCCCTTCTAATGAACCCCAGGATGCCATTGGCCTTCTTGGCCACAAGGGCACATTGCTGGCTCATGGCCATCCTTCTGTCCAAGATCAACAATCTGAAGCATTTAGTTATATCTGCAGCAAAAGATATGAAATGTGTGCTAAAATGATCACAGTTCATCTTAATGGAGAAAGTGTGCCTCACTATGAATGACAGATATAGCCTTTAACAGTACTCATGTGAAGAACAGTTTGACTCACAGACATGAAAAAGGTTCCTGCAAAGCTCAAATTCCTTTTTGAATTTGTTTTCTCATTTGTGATTGTCTTGATTCTATAGCAGAAAGGGATTTGGGGGTGCTGGTTGGCAGCTGGCTGGATGTGAGCCAGCAGTGTGCCCNCTGGAAAATGTCTTATGGGGAATGACTGAGGGAGCTGGGGGTGTTCAGTCTGGAGAAGAGGAGATTCAGGGGGGACCTCATCGCTCTCTGCAACTCCCTGGAAGGAGGTTGGGGTGAGACAGGGGTCGGTCTCTTCTGCTGTGCCCATAGTGAAAGGACAAGAGGAAACGGCTTTAAATTGCAGCAGGGGAGATTCAGATTGGACATCAGGGAAAATTTCTTCCCTGTGAGGGTGATTGGGTGTTGGAATGGGTTGCCCAGAGAGGTGGTGGAGTCACCATCCCTGGAGGTGTTCAAGAGGTGTCTGGATGTGGTGCTGGGTGATACGGGTTAGTGATGTTGCAGGTAGGGGTTGGACTGGATGATCTTGAAGATCTCTTCCAACCTTGATGGTTCTATGATTCTGTGGTTCTGAGGCTAACGTCAAGAATTCAATTTAAGAAACTTTCTGCCCTCCCTCAGACTATGTACATGCTGAGATTTGTTCACTAGAAACTCTTTAAGGACACCGGAACAATTTATCAAGTGAACAATTAATCAAGTGAAAATTTATTTTAGTACATGCTTTGATTCAGTTACTGTCTTAGGCTCTAGTCTCAAGGTGCATGTACAGCTTTCCCCCTTGTTACTTACTACTGGCTATTTCCAAAACCCCTCTTGAGTTCTTTGTGTGTCAATGTATCAAGGTTTAGCTGATAGCTCTGCTTGTACTGAGGTTTTTTACTTTAGTCATTAATCTGTATGGTGAATTCTGCTACCTTTTTAGAAGATCAGTATGCTGTTCTGCAAATTAGTCTACTGGACAAAAAACATCACCCCTATTCGACAGAGAAGTGCCTTGCTATGTAGTTCCACTGAATTTAATGACTGAGCTGAGTAAGAAAATATTGATACAAATGAGTAGAAGAACGTGGCCCATAATTGGCATAGATAAAAACTAAGAATTTAAGTTCTTCCATTTGCTTCCTTTATTTTAAACGAGGTGTTTGTATAACTTAATTAAAAACTCAGAAAATCTTATATTTGCCTGGCAGGGATTTTTTTTCTTTTCTTTTAATGAGGGCTATGGTTTCCAGCAATGAATTTGGAAACCCACCATATCCTGTCATTGATGAGTCTCCTTTCCTAGCATTTGACCTGATCAAAGACAGGATAAATCTAGTAACTGCAGACTGAAGAGTTATTATTTTTCTTCGAAAAATCCATTTTCTACAGAATTCGGCAAACATTCACCTTTCTGTTGACAAGTGTGGGCTTGTTAGATGGCCTTTCCTGATCTACGAATATTATACCACTAATTGGATCTGCTTTAGTATTTAGCTCTGCCAACAAGAATATGAACATACCAAAGGAATCACAGAAAAGATATCAGAGCCAGTAAGTTAGCTTCTTCAGACATCTGCACCCTTTTTCCCCCCTGGTTTTATCATAATGAAAACATGTACATTTTTTATTATTATTTTTTACTCTTACAAACAAACCTTGGAGATTAAATTCTTCCTTTGGATAAAAATCTCCTGCACGAGAGCTGACAGGGGCTTAGTGGCATTTATTGATGAAAACTTTATTTAAGATTTTTTTGTCTCAATTGGAGAAGCCATCAATTTATGCCTAGTAAATTCATCCTGTATTGATTTCCTCCTGAGCAGATTGTCCTTTTTTCTTCCAAGGAATTGTAAAATACAATGAATTTTGGAGTAAAATTATTATTATTATTATTATTATTATTGTTGTTGTTGTTGTTGTTGCTTGTTTATTGTCTACTTACTAGGTATACAGACTTCAAGCTAGCAAGCTAGCATGTGGTATTTTGATCTGAACACACTTATTACATTGTTGCTTGGGATTATGAGGGATATGTTTTGATATTAACTGTGCCAAGAACATCTTCCAACTTTTCCTCTTTAAGGAAAGGTTTTGGAACCTATGCCTCCATGAGGAGACTACCTGTGGCTCAGCTCTGGTCAGAGGCTTCCAAATATGACTCTTTCTGTTATAGCACAGCGCCCAGTAGCATCACACAGAGAAAGAAACTGCATACAGGACCTCGTAGTGTAGAACTGGAAAACAGGGGAAGTCACTTGTTGGTTCACAGTAGGAAAAATTTTACTAAATTATGCTGGATAAATGGGCAGGTGAAAGGAGCATGGTCTGCTATGCACTTTCTGCCAAAGGCTCTGAGATAGCTGCAAGCCAAATCTTCCATAGGAGTAAACTGAGATGATACTGATAAATCCTTAGTGGAAAGAACTGTGGTCTACACCAAAAACAAAGTAAATACACGAAGCTGCATGAGGATTAGATCTGAACTCCCCAGGCTTCACCTAATTAGCATTTGTTCTCCAACACTAGGCTTCTATTAGCATTATATGGTTATGAGAGTGCTTCCTACAGAAAAAGGAAGCGAAAAAAGGGCTTGTTCACCACAACTCATTATTCCATAATACCTAAGAATGGTCAAGCCTTACAATATTTATCTTAATGTATTTGATTTGTGTGGCAAGTCTTGGGGGACTATAGGGGTGGCTTCTGTAAGAAGATGCCAAAAGCTTCCCCCATGTCTGATAGAGCCAATGCCAACCGGTTCCAAGACGGACCTGTCGCTGGTCAAGTCTGAGCAACAGTGGTAGTGTCACTATGGTAACATATTTAGAAAAGGGGGAAAAAAACAAAAATGGAAACTTCAGTCAGAGAGAGGAGTGAGAATATGCGAGAAACAACTCTGCAGACACCAAGGTCATTATCCTACTGATTTTATTGGTTATAAATTAAACTAATTTCCCCAAGTCGAACCTGTTTTGCCTGTGATAGTAATTGGTGAGTGATCTCTCCATGTCCTTATCTTGACCCATGAGCCTTTCATTGTATTTTCTCTCATCTGTCAAGTTGAAGAAAGAGGGGGAGCGATAGAGTGGCTTTGATAGGCATCTGGTGTCCAGTTAGGGTCAACCCACCACACTTAAATAACTAGGTATGCAATTCAAACATTTTAGCAAAACATCTAATCCTTTCTTCAAGGTATCTTATACTTGATATTACTAATAATCAATGTTTTATGCCTAAGTAATTTTTATTTTTTTTATTTATTTTTTTTTCCCTGCAAAACACATCTGAATTACACTTTTACTTTCTGGAAAAAACAAACTTGAAGAAGTAACAGCCAATCAACAATGTCCAACACTATGGACTTTGTTTTTTTTCCTTCTTCTTTTTACTGAAGCCTTGGACAGGATTATATTTCTTCCATGGGAATTTAGTCTTTCAGGTATTTGGAAAACTGTAGTAACTGAATACACTGAACATAACACAGTACTCTATGATCTGATACTGCAAGTAATAAATTTAATTTTCCAGTTTTTCTAGGGAAGACATTCAGGTGATAGATGGTAATTGCTAGGAGATAAAGAGAAGACTTTATTACCCAAATGGGTCTGAGAGTGACGTAAGTTTACTAATGAATTTTCCATGGAAAGACATCTTAACAAATGGATGAAATTAACATTTTCTTTGAAAATTTTAAATCTGGTTCGAACTCTGATCACAATTACCAAGGCCAAAGCTCCTCCTCTATTCTGCATTGCTACATGATCTCCAACATACAGAAATGGTCAGAGTTGCTATCAGTCAAATTTTAGGTGAAATTGTGATTCTAAGAATTTAAGGACTTCATTATATGGACTTTTGTACAAATGCATAATACAGGGCAGTCTAGATGCACCTTTTGAGTATATGAGATGATCAAAGCACAGAAGGGGGAACAAGGACAGAGAATTATTCAAGCATCAGTGACAAAACTGGAATTGCTTAAGGTCATAATAATTCATTGGATCTATCATTTGTTATTGGAGAAAATGGAATTTCTGCTCCATCAGAAATCAAATGGTCTCTCATAATGTCTCAAATGTCAAATCTCACAATTTTTCCCCACTTCTGGGAAAGAAAACTGTACTGCCATGAGGGTTATATTACTCGTAGTACTCAGTTTTCATATATTTTGAAAAGGAAAAAAATATTTAGTGTGGAGGGGAAAAAATCACTGCTTCTCTGACTTCTTTCCCACCATCATTTGAAGGAAGTATTATTCACCTCCACCATCCTTGTTTTTCAGCTTCTCTGTTTGCATAAATCACACAAATGTATGTAGCTGTGAATGCTTCAAAACCAGATATATACAAAGTACAAAAATACCTACTGCCCCTTATCAAATATTTATTAGGTCTGGAACTACATCAGCAAAACTATTACTGACAAATTGATGCTCCTGACAAAGGAATATTGTAAGGTTACACATTTCTAGGAGAAGTTTTGTTATGAAGCAGAAACTAAATAAAATTTAAGATTCTACAGCTCAGGATTTTAAATCAAGACAATATCCTGATCCTCAGTATTGCATCAGTGTTCTACTACCTAAACAAAGAGAGATGGAAGAGGAAAAAAAGTGTTGACTTTGCATTACCAGCTAAACACTTAGCACACATGACTGGGCATGACCTTTCTGTTCAAACACATGCTCTCATCAACCAGGACAATAGAAGATGTCAGGCTGTAATGTTTGATATATATTCCACACGCTTGGTGAGCTGGATATGGCCCATTTTACTTTCCAATGAAGGAAGCGGTCCTGAACACACAATCATTTCTGGTAATTGCTTTTATTTTTTTTTTTTTGTTCTCCCCTCTGCAGTGCAATGTTGGAGGAAACATTTTGGTTTTATTTTCTTGGTTTTATGTCAAAGTTTATACAGCTTTCTAACAAAGGCATTTGCCTTTGTGCTTAACTTGAGCTTTTGATGGTATTCAAGCTGAGGGTACTATGCAGATAGAATGGTCTTCGTGACCAAATGTCATTGAGTGAACACTCAAGGAGCTGGTGACTTTTTAGGGGAATTTCCTGTTAGATATGAACCAAGCATATTTGTTTCTTACAGAAATGAATCAATAACAGGTTGTACCATACAAAAAGGTTTTACATTCAAAATAGAAAAAATAAAAAAGAGTAGACCAAACTGCTTTTCCATACAGGCAACCTTGACAGTGATAAGAAGACTGTGTAACCAATTCTCTGTGCTCTCACTGGAATCAAGATCTCAGCTAGTAGGTATAAGAGTGATAAATTACCTACTTTTCATCTTACTTCCCATCAAATCTTAAGGCTTTGATGGTGCCTTTGATCCCACCACTGATAGAAAAACTGGAGAGAGATGGAGAAGATGGGAGGCAATTTCTTGTGTTGCACCAGGAGTTGCATCCTGATGCCACTCCTTGTATTTCATCAGGATCAGAGTCACACAATCTTAGTTATTTCTATTAACTTTTTTTTCAGGAGGTGGCTATTCTACCTCTTTGTATGCTACCTGAAGCATTCTTCCTCATGGTCTCTGACAGAAAATACAGTGTAGTGGAAACAAGACTCACTCTAGCACTTGTTCTTCCCCATCACCTTGTTTCTACATTTCATCAGTGGTACTCCTGGTCTCACAGCCAAGCCAGAGTCAAATCTGAACACAATTTACTAAAGAAGTGACCAATACCATTCTCATCAAATTCAAATAAAGGCTGTGAAGGCATAAATCAAAGAAGTGGATTTCTTTGCAACAGCTTTGCTACTTTACAGGGGTTCTTTTGCTCTTCATCAAATCTTAAATAACACATCTTTGTGTTACAATGAGAAAAGCTCTGTTTTCCTTCTCTGTTTTCTTTTTTGACTGTCACAGTTCAGTTAATAATTAAAATCACATTTTGTGCACATATTTATAATCCATTTGAGAGTATCAAAACATGAGAGTCCTTTAACCCACCTCCACCTAATGACTCTCAGTAATTCTACATAAAAGGCCTGTAGGTAATGGAACCTGAAGAATAATTTGCACTGACACAATGTATTAGCAAAACTTGGATGCTGGCCATAATGTTGAAGTCCTGACTGTATTTTTTGGTGGGAGTGTAAAGTTCTGTAGTGATAACTACAGACTTGGATCGGCTTTGCACTTCATCCAAAATATGGCATTTCAACAATAATGTCTCCAGTCTGACAGAGAAGGATTTCTAGCCAAATTCTGATGTAGTGTGGTCAGGGAGTGTTGTGAACTATTTACTTAAAGGAAAACAAAAATACTCAAAAGGAAATCTTCTCACAATTTTATTGGCCAAGACATGCTTCTAAAGAGGTGTTTATCAGACACTTCTCATAGGCATAGTTTTTTGATTTTCATCACTTCATGACTAATTTATAGTAGCAGCTCAAACCAGTGTCTGTGGGAGTCAAAAATGTTTCTGGCACTACAGTGGTCTGCAGTAGATAGGCATCCCTTTTTATTTGCTATTTATTGCATCAGAGCACTGAGACCAAATCCCAAAGAGGAGTTCAAGCATAAAGAGAATGACAAGTTTGACCAAAGCAGAAGAGATACTCTCTTGGAGAAGTCAAATATCTAGGTTATGTCCTGATGTCTCATTCATTGCTGCTTCTTTGCCTTAATGACTGAGGCCTAAATCTCTATGGTATGCAAGTTGGATTAAAGGCTGTGTATGTTGTCTACCTGGACTTCAGTAAAGCCTTCAACACTGTTCCCCGCAACATTTTCATGAAAAAACTGTCTGCTCAAGGCTTGGACAAGTGTATGCTCTGCTGGGTCAAACACTGGCTGGATGGCCAGGCCCAAAGAGTTGTGGTAAATGGAGTTAAATCCAACACAACCATTCACTTCTGGAGAGGGAACTGGATGAGACCACATCAATAAATCTCAAAAACAATACTGGTATTAGTAAATTAAACCTTTCCAGGATGATTGTCTGATACTGAGACCATCTGTCACAGAATCGTATGTGTCCACATGCTTAAACTCTAAAACTGCATAGCTAAATCCAAACATATTTAGGAATGTTTTCGGATCCATGAAAGCTACTAAACTCTGCTCAAAAGCTTATTCAGACAGTGCCAGTTGTCCAAAGCTAAAACTATGTGATGGACCATTCTAACAATTCAATGATTGAACAGGAACATTTCTTGATACTGCTCAACTTACTATTCTTGACATAGGCTAGAGATACAAAAGGCAACCAAAAAAGCTGTGGTAAGAAGCCATTAAAAGTAGTAAGAAATGGTCTGTGTCTTACACACGGGAAATCTAAGCTGAGGTCTGCAAACCCCCATCTTTATAACTCAAATTGGCAGAACAGTTCAATGTTCCTATGCTTGGGACAGCATTAACCTGAATAGTTCACTGTTCTTTTCTTGCTGTTGTTATTATTGCTTCCCCTCTGCTTGAAAATGACACTTAAGACTACCTTGTGTAAATAGTGAAAGAGAACTGTTCCTCAGGCCATGACAGCAAGAAATTCAGCATTTGAAGAAAAAGATTTTCTGAAGGACCAAACTTTTGCCCTGTGAAGTGAGTCACATTCTGAACAAGAGGAGCAGCAATAAAACTTCAAGAAAATACATATATTTTTAGAAAAAAATATGGCTATGGGCACTACATATCTCAGAAGAATGATGCAGTGATATTCTGTCTCCAAAGATAATCTCATATCAAAAGCAGCTCAGCTTTGTTAGTAAGACCAAGATTTTAATTGAGGGTTAATGATATGGAACTTACACTGATGCTCCTAGAAAAAGAGTGAATTTCCAATTCTCAGTGAGGTCCTATTCTCAGCTGCTGGCACTCGAGAGCAGCCAGCCCAAACTGGGATATATTAGGAAGATCTGAGAGTACTCTGAAACAAGAAGCTCATGGTATTAATTTAGGCTCAGTTATTAAAATGTTAATGAAACATCAGCCACAACACAAAGCCAGGACAAAAAGAGAAGGGATGAGAAAGCAAACCCACTGAGTGAGAAACACTGCCAGTAGGTTCAGATATACAGGAATCTGCAGGGCCTCTTGCTTTAGAGGAAAAGACATATACCTATCTTTTAAAGAGGGATAGATTAAAGAAAGGTTGATGGCTAAGCTATGGCATCTTTCCCATTCTGATTTCCTTCCTTCTCTGTACTCTAAGTTCAGACGTGCCTCCAGGCACAGTGTCTTTAGGCACCTGTGACTTCAGACATCTAAAATATGTTTGTCATAAATGTTCTTAATTTTAGAGTCCTGCTAGAAAAATCAGGAGGGCAATGCTTATATGCCTTTGAAAAAATCTTTGGTAACACTGGCTGGATGATTTCTTATCTTGGAAATGTAAGTAGCTATTTTCATCTTTATACCCTCAGAAGCATTACTTAAGGACTTGACCCTACCTGTATGCAACACTGTACTGTTTTCTGCTAGGTCTTCTATAACTGCTATGAACATGTCAGTATGTTTTGCATTTGAATACAGACTATTTGGAAAAGTTTATATAAAAGTAAAAGACATGGTTATTTTGAACCTGCTTAAGCAGAGGGGTTAGATAACATGAGCTCCAGAGGTCCTTTCCAAGATGAACCATTCTCTGTTATTTTGCTCCAAACAACAAATACTCTCATGCTTAAGAATGTGATACTGCAAGTATTTTTTTTTCTGTCTTCACTCTCACTCCAGTCTCCTTATCCAGGAGAGGGGTGTGCTGTGACATAAGGTTTTGAAGAGTGGTAGATTCATAGCCTCACAAAGAAGGAAAGTAAGGGAAGAAAGAAAGACAAAACCCTTGACAGCAGGACAAAATGGAGGAGACAGTAACAACCAATCCAGCTCTGCTTTAATGCAGTTCATCACACCATCAGAATGAATCCCTGGCAAACAGGGGACAAAACTTCTGAACACAAAAGGACCCTTTGGTGGCATGGGACTGTAATGAAGCATCTGCTGTGTTGAATGCACATAGATGCATCAGGGGCTGAGGAAGAAGTGTTTAAGGAGACAATAAAAACTACCTAGCAACCAGCTCACTGCTGAAAATTAACTACTGCCTCACAGACCACAGAATGAACACCCCAGGTTTCCTGTGCTGCTGTATAAGACACGTGAGATTATTGACTTTATGCTATTTAGCAGTGATATTTTGGGACATATTATTCATGTTATTTGCTTTATTAGAACAGGTCCCAAATAACAAATTTGTTAATACCTTACAAGACCATATAGTGCCTTTACTAAGCACTGTAGGGACCCATTGCACTAATGCTAAAGACATTAGTGAACCCTACAGTGGCACAAAGGTATCTGCAGACCACAATAAAGTGAAATATAGGGATCCCTCAACTATTCTGGGCAGATTGGTGTATCCTTAAAGCATGATGTCCTACCACCTACTGATTGTATTGAGGGTCCTGAGGGCAAGAGAGAAAACTTAGAGCATAAAGACTTACCACGTGTCTTCTGCCTCCACCAATTCAACATCACGAGTTGTCTGTTCCTAATTTGACTTGCCTCCTTTGCATTGACTAAGCCTCTTGTCGTGTTAGCTTTCCATTTACACAGATGAAAATAAAGACAAATACACTTGTAAGAGCTGGAAACTTTTCAGAAAGGGACTGGCACTGGGGTCTGTGTTTGTACAGCACCCACTATAATGAACAATATACCCATGCCCGGAAATTCTAAGTTTTGACACAGAGAAATAATAACTGATATTACAGTTATTCTGTGCTTTCTTTTAGAATTATTATCTACTCTGCTCATAACATCAGTCATATAGTCTATTCCTCAGTAGAGAGGCATAAACAAAGAGAAAGCAAAATAACAACAACTGCCAATTTAGGGTTATTTGCACCCATGAACTTTTGTTCCCAATGTACTTCTCACACTTATTTATTCTGTGGTGGAAAGGAAAAAGTAAAATAAATGATACCTCTTCTGTTTTCATACATTGAGATCTTTATTTATCACCACTAAGCTAGTGATTTAGTCAACCCAGAGGGGTGCCAAGAAGCTTCAGCAACAAGAACAGAAAACAGCCCAGAATAAGTGAAATAACAGCTACCAAATGGAATTCTCTTAATAGGAGCTGGAAAGAAGGTCTCAAACTTACTGGAAAGTTGTCTTACTGTTCTTGATCAATACTCACTATTTTGACTTACGTTGACAATGTTGCAGAGAATAATTTTGGAAACCTGGAAATTTTGGAAAACTTCGCATACAACAATCCCCATAACCCAAAACCACATTTGACACTTCTGGGCCACCATATTGCAGTCAGGTCGTATAAGAGTTGTCTTTCCTCCACCACAACACAGAACAGGTCTCATTACCTCATGCACCCGAAGTATAAGAGTAAAAAGAAAACCCTGAAGAAGTTTGAGTAGCACAGGAGAATTATCTTATTTCACAAAGACAGACAAATGTTTACTATTTTTTTCAGTTTACTGAAGGTGTTTAATTGGCTGCAGACCCCACAGTGCCTGAGACCATCATAATCTTCTAATATTTTCCTTAATCACAAATCTGCAAGATGCAAAAATGTAATTTTACTTATTTTATTGGTAGTCCTTTTTTACTATTCCAAATGTGTCTAGTTAACAATGTTACCACTATTGAAGAATATTTGATAATCAATGCACTGGCTTTTCATTTTTTTAAAATTGATTATTGCTGTTTTCCACAGAAACACAGATATTTAACTAAAAATTGTTGACGGGAAGATATCTGAAATCCAGGGAGAAATCTCAGCTACTTCTACACCAGTAAACTATGTGTACCCTGAAGCATTCCCAGACACTGAGATAAGCTGGCAATTAGACCTGCATTTATGCTAATGAACTGTCAGTCACCAGAAGAGCTCAAAGGCTTGGAAATTGCCTACTGGGATCCCTGGAATGGTCTAATTGCTAAATCTTATCCAGGTACCCTTTGGAACAGTGTAGCTGTACTGGGCCAAAGTGACACCATAAAAAACTTCTTACTCATAGTGATAAGTGACTCAGCATGGCCTGAGAGAAACCTGTATAAAAATGCATGATGTTTTGGGAGTAATCCAATTTTACTTTCTCTCTCTCCATCACAAGCACACAGAAAGCAGAGATGGGTCTGAAAGATTTCACACACTTCCCAATTAGCAGAGGATAAAGAATCAAGACTGCAACATGCAGTAAGAAGGGACACAGAGTTTCCCATATAGTAATGGACACCAACTTATTACAACCATAGGAGAGAAGCACAGCTCACTGCAGTATGTCCATACGAGCCTGCATGCAGACCCTCCTGTTATGGCAGTAGTGTGAACATAGCACCATATGATTGTGGTAGTAATTCTTCTGGATCTGGGCTTGTTCACATACAACCACCTTGAGCTTCCCCATATTGGTGGTTGCAATGACCATTTATAGTGATTGATAGACTTCTCACAGGAAAAAACCCAAAACTAAATCACACAGTACTTTTTTTCTCCCCCCATAATTTGGTGATTTAGCTTTCTGAAGTTGCCTTTCCCCCAAAAAAAAATTTCTTTTTGCATGTTTCCTGCCCTATCTATTTATACAGTGGGTGCATTTTAACTTCTACTCTACTCCTCTTGATATCCAAAGTGTTCTGTTTCACTGTAAAGAAATAATCAGCCAATATATTTTTTTATTCTATTAAAGTATTCCCGTGGAAATAAAATCCAGTAGCAGTCAGGCATCTTGTTTGCTTGTAATGCTTAAATTATTTTGACATCAGACCATGCTTAGGACAAAGCCTGAAGCACAGCAAGGAAAAATTTGAGGCTTACCTGTCTTTTATTAAGCTCCCAATGTGCTCATACATTCAGCAGGTATCAGCATATTTGTTAGTTTGATGAATGTATGTCATTATAGACCACATAATTGCTTGCAACAATACCAAGTGGCAATTGAAGTAAAACTGCTGTAAGATTCTATGGCATCCACTTCTATACATGGGATTTGTTCTAGAAATTTTAAATATGAATGAAGCAATTATAATTAAAAGTCTGTTTGAAGTTCTGTCAGGCAAATTTAGTTGGAAAATGTTTGATCTGCTTTAACAAAAAATATTCTATTATTGAAAACTTGGATTTGACATTTCACATGATAAACCCTCAAACTGATTTTGCATTATTTTGTTTGACCTGATATTGGACTTTAGTTATTTTTTGCTACCACTCCTATAAAAATTTTTCTTCTTATCCTGAGTCTCTTCCCCCATTGCTGTCTTCCACCACACACAGCAAAAACCTACAGATCAAAGTAAAAAAATTTTGTTATATAATATGATTCCTATCTTCTTTTATTGCTGTTGCTGTCAACAGCAGCGTTTTTCTTCAAAATGATGAAAGAATATAAAATACAAACAAATCTGCTTCATCTACAGCTGTTTACCGTAACATTTAATTGAGAATTTGATATTAATTATGAAAAAAACCTCACAAAACCCCCACTACAACTCCAATACTTTAGTCCACATTAAATAAATACTCCCTATTAGTTTCACTGATTGAGATGACATTAGCCTGTGGTGTTTATAAAATGATCTAAAAACTTAATACTGATGCAAGAAGGTTTTTTGGGTTTTTTTTGAAATCTTGGGCTCCTGCTAAAAGCTGCCAGTGCCTTCATCTGAAGAAAGCCCATATATTTTATTTCCTGCTAGTGCTTGGCTGCATCAGATTTGCTAAAGAACCAAGAGCTGTTCACCTCTAGAAGAAGGAGGCTGAAAAAGATGGTTTAGAAGTGTCCAAGAGCACTTGAAGGCTCTTCCAGATGCCCAGTAACTAGTTGTTCTTATTGAAAGCCAGGAGGCTCAGATCTCACATTTAAGATGCAGCTCTTCCTGGTCTGTTCTTTAGTTTGCATAACCTGAAATTAGACAACATCTTAGGTAAAAATCTTTACAAGCACACTTTTCAGAATCTTTCATTCAAAAGCATAATCAAGAAAGGAATGAGCATGCAACAGTAATGCAATTTAGAGTGTGTATGAAGGAGGAAGTGTGGAACTGGACAGGATTATGAGCAGAGCATTTTTGACTGTTTAGAAAGACCAAGGAAGTAAAAAAATCTGTAAGCCCCAAAATGCTAATTTTAGAGTACAAAAAGCTGGCAGTTATGATTGTTTTGATCATTGCTACACTCTGTTGAAAAGGAAGAAGCTTTGAGTGAATTTAAGCCATAAAAGCAAAAAGAGAGCAGGTCAAGATAATGGTCTGGAGAAGAAAGAATCAAAAAGGGAAGAAAAAGAGGATGGGATTGGCAGCTCTTAGAGCTGATGAAAGCTTATAGTCACTGAGGAAGATGTAATAATAAATAAAGAATGTGTTTCACTTGAACAAATCAAGATTTTTATGGTGGAATGATCAGAATTCAATAAAAGCCAAATCTGAAGAATAGCAGGTTGTTCTCAAGAGGTGATCCAATGTTGCAGTTCAGATGAACCAATACAGAAATAGGCCAGTAAAGCTGCAGCCTTTCAGTCCTGTTAGCTAACTGAAACATGAAGAAATGGAATCTAAACACATGTATTTTTTATCTATATAAAAAAATCCTACGTAGCAGATCTAGGGATTATTGAGCAGCTCCTTACACATTACAAGTCACTAGGCACTTGGCTGATGAAAGATCCATTTCTTCGATGCATTTGTGTGTCATTTAATACAATAGACCAAAGTTCATGTTTACTGTGGATAAATGTATACTGCTGAAATGGAACATAAGCATCTATTACCTACATACCATTTTAAAAAAGAATCAAATTTCTCATGCAAAGACAAACAAACCACTTTTTTCACTGTGGACTGCAGGTAGTGCTTACATATATTATTGTAAAGCTTTTCTGTTTCCAAAAAACTTAATTAATACTAGAGCAAAGCCTGAAGATAGCATACACTCTTAAAAGTAGTTAAAAGTCAATAAGGTATGCAGGATTTCTCCAGAAACACTGATAATTCTTGTAGTATTTTAAGAGTTACCAGAAACTTCTTGCTTCATAGAAGAACAAGTGAGATCGATGACTTTGAATGTAGTTTATTAATGGGGTAAAATGGGGCAGTTGCAGTGATTTTTCATTTCAGTTCTAATATATCAAGATATTTCAGTGAATTTATTCATATAACTTGATTCAGAATTATTAAAATTAATTTATACATAAAACTTGACTGTTTTATTTTTTGCTGCTTTTTATAACAAGAAAGAAATTGTGTATTTCCCATGAAATGAAAAATGCAGTTCTTGTCCTCCTCTATTTTTAACACCATTTCTTTGAAGAACTTGTTCAGGGAAATCTGTTAATTGAAAATACTGACAGGACCCCCAGAAGGCAAAAGCCCAACTGAAAATTAGTCTAAAGTTTTACTGAAATATCAGAAGCTCCTGAAACTAATTAACTTCTCTTTGTTGAATGCATGTTAATGGAATGAAACTGTTCCATTCAACACTTCAACATAGCTGAACAGTTTTCTAATAGATTTTTTTCCTCAGTAGCTGTTATTTTATGAATATCTTGCCAGCCTCACTCTGCCTGAATGGGGATAAAGACTAGTAACAGTAGTTAAGGATTTATTAAATGAAATAATAATAATAATAATAATAATAATAATAAAAGATTCCTATCAAGATGTGCACAGTCCTTTGTCTACATTGTTCCAGACTTTCTTTTGCCTTTTTTCTTTTTTGCTTCTTTTTTTTTCAGCTGGGCAGAGGGCCGCTGGGCAGGTGTTTGTGTTTTTGAAGAAGTGAAGGTCCTTTCCAGCAAACAGCTCAGTTTGAAAAGCAGCCTGCTTAGTAGGTGCTGACGGCATGAGTCCTGTTGTACTGCACGTACAGAGTAGCTTACTGCTGCACAAAAACTGAACTGCAAGCCTCCTTGCTGTGCATAGTGCTGATCTCAGGTGCAGAGTGTAAATTAGCATCTGTCACATAGTCAAGACACCCCAAATTAAACCAAGTGTCAGATCAGTTGCTAATTTCTAAGCCATCATAAGGAGATTTTTACATTTACTCTCTGATCTCAGCAAGACTGGTATGATTTTAGGAATTTTTTGAGGATTTTTTTTAAATCTTATGTCCTAAGGAATATTTCTTTCTGTCCATGCTGCTGGCTGTAGAATAGCTCATGTGTAGCTGGGGTCCTAGCCTCTGAGACAGTCTGAAACACACTGCAGACCTGCTGCACATGATCCCAAACACCCCACAACTCAGGTCAAACTCAGCCAAAACCCCTAAACAAAGCCGGAGCCATGTGCAGTCAAGCAGTTTGCCTGGGCTGACCCTCTCCAGAGAGCTCCTAAATGTGGTTTGTGGCAGTGATTTTTGGCACAAGTGTGAGCATTCCTGATGTTCCTAAAAGGTCAGGCTTGGCTTTGGAAGCAGAAAGACTCATGTTTACCTGATAGAGCAGAGTGCAGAATAACAGTCAGTGGCTGTGTCAAATACTTTGAGCCACACTGATACGTTCCATAATGAGAATTTGGGGAATTATTTTATGTCAGGTTCTAATAGAGGCCTCAGCCATTTAATCTTATCTGTTATTGTCTAGAAAGGATTGTGTTACTGATGCACAAAGTGAACATCTATTAGTTTATTGCAGGGATCCAGTGAACATAAACCATTTATGAAAGATATTGTATTTGTGGCTGAAAGAAAATAATAGATCTCTGTATAGATTACATCTGCTTCACTTTTCATGAAGTTCATCCCAAAATAAAAAAAGTTTTGTAACTGAGTAAGGAGTATTGAAATATCGTTTTAAGTATTAAATAGATAATTTGCATTTAATAAGTACAATGCTTTGTCCTTCCAGTGCAGTGCTACTTGTTATATATTTATTATGCTGCAGTCTAGTTCCCTTGCAAAAATATTTCATTAGCCAGACTTCATTAAGGTTCAACTTTCTTTCCATCAAGTATGAACTCAGATTACAAATATGACCATCTCTAAGTCAGGGAAAAACAAAACAAAACAAAACAACCCCCCCCAAAAAACCCAAACAATAATAATAATAAAAAATTCAAACCAAATCAAACAAACAAACCCCAATCCCTTGAGCAACCCTTTTTTTGCAAATGCTTCCCAGTGAAGATCATTTAGGAATTGTTGTTGATTAATAATACTTCTTAAAATGCATTTTGATGACTGGGATGTAGTCTAAATCTACTCTGTAATTTGAGTGCTGGCCTAGGCTCAGCCTGTCTGCAGAATAGCAGGGTACCTTCTGACGATAACTTGGACCTGGAATGGACCAAACTTGAGTGAGCTCCTTGTTTGACCAGTATTAAGTATAAAACAAGACACAGCTTGTGTGCCAAGAAGCTTGCAGTCTAGCTCAGACAAGTCTCGATCAGACAAAGGATGGAAAGATGCAAAGATGGAAGTGACTCATCTGAGGTTATATGGCAAAGACAAAAAGTAAAGGACTTCTTGCTCCCCTTTCTCAGGTCACCAAGCCCCACTGCCCTTCTCAACGGAAATGTATTCCGGTCCTTGGATTTGATAATGTCCTTTCAGAGTAGTGGATGATGTCAGCTGATTAATGTTGCAGACAGGAGATTGCAAGATCACCCAAGGTTAATATGATAAACAATTAGAGAACTTTGGATGCAGCAGAAATCATATTGTCTGACAACTCCCTAATTGTAACGGTGGTGTAACTCTGAAACAACCTCCCTCCCCAAATGCACACTGTCTGCCTGAACATCAATAATAATTCACATCTTAGTGCTGTCAGAGATAAATACTGCTGATCTCAAGGCCACTGAAATCATCCTGAACCAAGAGTTATAGCCGTCAGAGAGAGAGACAGAGTGATAGAGGAGACAACACTCAGAGAGCAATTCTCAGCTTGCATTTGCGTCCAAAGCCCTCTATGACTTCTAGTTGTCAGTCATGAAAGAAAATACTGACCACAACGCCTACAACTGAGTTCCTAACTCTGCGTATTGGACACTCTAACAAGAGTTTTGTGTGTTAGATGCCCTGGCAGTTCACAGACCTCCATTAAATTAATATGACTGAAAGTTCTTCCAGTCAAAAATAGGGCTGTGAGCACTTAAGCAATTCAAGCTGCTCCCTCCTTTTGAACCAGATTTTGAAGGGGGCAATAGAGACCCAAAACAGTTAGTACATGTATGAAAGGAAGACTGGAGAATGGGAACAGTCAGAAAAGGGAGTGCAACACAGAGTGTATAGACACAGGGATAAAGAAACTGAATGGACTTTACAGTGATGGGTACAAAGATGTTCACAGAAAACAGCTATAGGTTGGGGCAGTGATACAGGAATGCACAGCACCAACATCTGTTGTCCATCCACTTTAAATCTATTAAGTCAGTGTCATTATTGTCACCTTTTAGTGGTGTATAGGATTATGCAATGCCCAATGAGCTCAGTGCCCTTGTTTGGTAAATCTGCATTACAAATAAGATGACATGAGCAAAAGAGGGTGTAAAACAGCTTTCTTAGAAAGCTGAAGAAAATAAAAATTGTCTAGGTTTAGTTAATTTAATAGAAAGTTTCTTTTGGGTATTTAATCTTTCTTAAACAATTTGCTGAGCTTAACATTCAGAAATAAAAATCTCTTCAAAAGCTGAAATTGAAAAATTAATTCAGTGTTTGTTGAAATTAAATTTGTTTTTAGCTGAAACAAGGTTTTTATCAGAAGTGATTTGATGGGCCCAGCCTCATTTCTTAATAAATTATTCATACAAAAGCTGCACCATGTCAAAATTCAGAGGATGCAGTGGTGTCATGACAAACCTGCAAAGTACAGTATAATTGTATGAGATTCAACAAGGCAAAGTGTCTGGTCCTGCACTTGGGCCAACCCCATGCAATGCTACAGGCTTGGTGAAGAGTTGCTGGAAAGCTGCCCGACGGAAAGGGACCTGGGGGTGTTGGTCAACAGCCGGGTGAATATGAGCCAGCAGTGTGCCCAGGTGGCCAAGGCAGTCAAGAGCATCTTGGCTTGTATCAGGAATAGTGTGGCCAGCAGGACAAGGGAAGTGATTGGCCCCTGTACTCGGCACCAGTGAGGCTGCATCTCAAATACTGTGATCAGCTTTGGGCCCCTCACTACAAGAAGGACATTGAGGTGCTGGAGCGTGTCCAGAGAAGGACAACAAAGTTGGTGAAGGGCCTAGAGCACAAGCCTTACAAGGAGTGGCTGAGGGAACAGGGGCGGTTTAACCTGGACAAAAAGAGGCTAAGGGGAGACTTTCTTGCTATCTGAAAGGAGTTTGTAGTGAGATGGGGGTTGGTCTCATATCCCTAGTAACAAGTGATAGAACAAGAGGAAGTGGCCTCAAGTTGTGCCAGGAGAGGTCTGGATTGGATATTATGAAAAATTTATTTCCTGACATGGTTGTCAAGCACTGGAACAGGCTGCCCAGGGAAGTGGTCACAGAACCACAGAATCAGTAAGGGTGGAAGGACCACAGTGGGTCATCTGGTTCAACCTCCCTGCTCATGCAGGGTCATCCTAGAGCACATGGCACAGGATTACATCCAGGTGGTTCTTGAATATTTCCAGTGAGGGAGACTCCACAACCTCTCTGGGCAACCTGTTCCAGTGTGTGGGAACTCACACAGTAAAGAAGTTCTTCCTCATGTTCAGGTGGAACTTCCTGTGCATCAGTTTCTGCCCGTTGCCTTCTGTCGGTTGGCATCACCAAAAAAAGCCCAGCTCCATCCTCTTGACACCCACCCTTTACATATTTATATACATTAATGAGGTCTCCAATACTAGTAAGATCAAATCACGATCCCTGGAGATATTTAAAAGACATGTAGATATGGTGCTGAGGGACACGGTTAAGTAGCGGACTTGGTAGTGCTAGGTTAAGGATTGGACCTGATGATCTTAAAGGTCTTTTCCAACCAAAAAATTTATATGATTCTGTGATTCTATAAATTCAGAAAAATCTCACACTTTAAAGGCCAAAATTGTTGTGACATTACCTGACATGGAGCTGAAATAATATGAACCACAAAATCCACTGATTTCAGATCATGTTATGTAAATATCCCCACAGGAAAAAAACAAAACAAAACAAAAACAACAACAACAACAAAAAACCCACCCAAAAACCCAAAGATAACTAGAATACAAAAAAACCCCAGATATCTTAGCACATGAAAAAGTATTTTATATATATTTATTTATATATTTCTACCAGTTCCCTTAAGATCCAAACAGCTCTTCAGCTAGTTGCTATGGTCTCAAAGTGTCACACTCATTTATTTGAGAAAATAAGAAGATTGCAAATGGCCACCTGACAGTAACTCTCAGATTTTTTTTATTATCACTGGTGTTTAACCAAGGCGTGATGGGAACGTTTTTAGCAAGACAGCACGTTTTCATACTAGAAAACTGTTGATTATCTGCTAAAATTTTGGAATTTTAAGCAAGGTGTACTTTGATTGTACACATATGAAACATCAGCAGGATCATTTTCCAACAGGAAGAACTGAAGTCTAGCGCAACAATTTAAAACATATTGCTAGTAAAATAGAGGGGAAACCAGACAGAAGGTAGTAAAATTTTTGGTACCTGTTTCACAAGGTTAATAATAGTAATAATTGTAATAATAATGATGTTTTTAATTTAAAGCAGAAATGTATGGCTTGCTGTCAGACTGGATTCAAACACTTCTATGATAATGGTTAAAAGTTATGACAGGAGACATCCTTTGGGTTGAAAAATTAATTTTTTCAGACAAGCTGTCAGATTGTTAACACTAACACGCCCTAAATCTGAAAATTTATATACCCAGAGACCAAGATTCACACTTGATTGTACCTGACCAGGAGGTTTTCCATTCTGTAATGATTTTTGGCATTGGAAATATGCCTGCAAGGTTCAAACACTTTAGAGAAAAATTGCCTGGCAGATTCTCTGCAGGCTTGTTTGATTACAAGATCAGAGTGAATTGACTGGAGATGTTAGCAGCAGTTTTAGGTCCCTGTTTTAGAAACTGAGAACATAGTGTGAAAGACCATGAAAACCTATGAGCAAGTGGTAAAACGCCACTGACAACATCTTTCTTTATCTTGGTTGTTGTGTTAGGTCATAAAGAGCATTCTGTTTGAGGACCCATTGAACTATGGGAGTTAAACAGTTTCACAAAAAGCCCCACTCAACAAACCAAAAGTAGCTTCAATTTTTCTCAAGTATGGAAAAATAGGAACAGTTTAGGAAATAGGAACAGAGAGTGTGATCTTTAAAGCTAAGGAAATAAATAGAATATGAGCTGTTCTAAGTCTTCACCTTCCACTTACTTAGAACTGGAACAAAAGGATTTTAGGTACAGAACTTTGTCTTTTAAAATCTCTCTGCTCTTTCTGATGCCAGCTGAGATCTGAAGAAGTATTACTGTGGGAAACGAGTACTACTCCAAATTACTGTGGGAAATGATGCTTTGTGGCACACTCAGGATGCACAGAAATAATGGAAAGGAAAACTGATGATCCAACTTATTAGCATTACATCTGCTGACTTCTGTAGACTCTAGAGATTTCAGCAGGAGTTGGACTCTGTCATAAAATCATAGAATTGTAGAATGCTTTGGGTTGGAAGGGACCTTAAAGATCATCTAGTTCTACCCCCCTGCCATGGGCAGGGGCACCTCCCACTAGGGAGGAAGTTGTGGCTGACTCCTCCCTGGAAGTCTTCAAAACCAGGTTGGATTGGGCTTTGAGCAACCTGATCTAGTTTCCTCTCTGCAGAAATAAGAACACAAGGAGAAGGTTTGCCCTCCTGCCAAAGTCCATGCAAATAATAAAAATAAAAAGAAGATAATAAAAAAGTAGGTAATAATATTTTGTTTACACGTCTGTAGATCAAAAAATAATGTCAGCTCAAGACATCAAATATAAAACACAAATATTAATTATAATCTGATTTCAAAGTAAATTTAACTTAAGAGCTATACTCAGGGAGCTGCATGTGTGTGTATAAAGCAGTGCTGTTGCCAGTCCTCCCTTTTTTCTGCTAGTTAAAAACTGTTACTTAGAGGGAAGAAAGTGTGTTTGTCCTCTCTTTAATCCAATGATTCAGTACAAAAGAAACCCAGCTCTTACTGTATCTGCAATGACTGTTCCACAAATCGACGTGTTTTAGTAAAATAAAATTAAAAATCCTTTAATAAACTCTAAAAGTAGTCCTTCCATTCCAAGAAAATATGTTTATTGCATGTTAGGCTAAATTTTTACTTTAGTTACTGAGAGGGACATTCAAGGGTAAGAAAAACCTTCAATAATCAAGGCAATACTAGGAAATAGCATACAACTGTTTCATGATCATTCAATTTACAAACCATAACTAGTGAGTACATGCCCTTTCCTTTAATAAAAGCTGCCCAGTTGTCTGATTAACATTTCTTCTTTTTATTGCAGTTTTGCTTTTTACATATGTTTGAATTTTAAGGGGTATTTAAGGAAAATAATTAAAACTGGAATTGCTTTTAAGTCACCACAGCATACCCCATTTCATCTTTTCTCCGTACATTGAAATGAAGCTCATGATTTTAAATTAGAATTTGCCTACACCTGAAATGGCTGTGTTTATCAGTTGAAAAGAATGAAAAAAAGAAAATAAAAGGAAATAAAAGGGGAGAAAAATATTTTCTGCACCTAACTTCACAGGAATACATAGCTAATAAAAACCCTTAACTGTCCTCAGAAGTTATGGAAATCATTGTTTTCCAGACTACCAATTGACATAACTGATCATGCAAACTTTTTTTGTGGTTTTAGGGATGCCTTAGAAAAGGCAGAACACAGAAAGAATATCAGAGTGATTTGAATCAGCTCATCAAAGTGCAGAACCTCTAATGGTGTTCATATAATAGGACCTTAACCTGGGACCTTCAAGACATTTAATTTGGGGAAGTAGCTATAAGGAGTCCTGCTTGACTGCGAGGAAATGAAGATGTGAAAAAATGAAATAATTTCCTGATAGAAGAGCGTATTTTAATCGAGGGATATAAGTCATAACATTAAAAGCAAGGTTTAAAATTATGATTTCAATCCTGAGTAGCAGGAATACAAGGAAGAAATTGCTTCTTATGCTTCTTTTTATTCTAACATGAATCTTTTTACTTACTTGGATCTATTCTCCTTTTTTCTATTAAAAAAAAATGTTTATCATATTGTAAGAAGGAGGTAAGGATTAGAGGAGAAGGTTATTTATATCATCTCATGAATGAAGACAGTTTTATTCTCTGCATAAGAGTACTAATGAAGTTTGTGTTGTGTGTTTTTTAAAACAATCCTGCAAAAAATTTTGGGGAAAATAATTACTAGTATCATCTTTATCCTGAGTTTCTTGGAAGGATTTTTTTTTGCTGTATTTATAAATATGGGGAAAAAATGGTTTTCCTCATGTTCTCTGGAAAAATCCTTTAAGATGTAAATTGAAATCAGACTGAAATGACTTTTTTTTTTTCATCCAGCAAAATAGCCTGAAGTTTTACTTACCCAAAGTATCTGGTGGTATAAAAAGAGTAAAATTTTAACATCACTCCTCCTAGGAAAATGGGAGATTTCCTGTGTGACTGAACAATGGGTTTTTCAGAAGTGACATATTTCTACACTGTTCTCACCAATCTTTTCACAGCAGTCTTACCGTAATTAAAGGACAGATGATCCCATGTGAAATCAGAATCATACTTCCAGAATCATCCTCAATGGCTCTTTCCAATGGAGTTGTTACTGTTTCAAGATTTTTAAATACTTTGGTGGCCTTCATCAATTCCAGTTGAATTTTACACAGTGAAAAAAAAAAAAATTAAGCACTTCAAATCAGATAACTCCTGCCACTAATTCAAAGATCAGACTTTCCAACCTTTAGAGATATGAAGACACTTTTTCCATTGTTATACTCAATTAAAAAAAAACCCCTAAAATATTAATGGCACCATTGCAGTCTTGTCTTTAAAAGTGATCATAAGGTTTAAATAACTATCTTCAATGAGAGTATCATGTAATCAAATGAACTCCTCAGTTATTCCTGTCATTAGCTACAGGACAGAGAGATGAAACCACTTGCCTTTACTGCAGCAGCTGATGATCACACTTCCCAGTAGATGAGATAACTTTCCATAAATACTTTCCTATTTGTGAGGTATATTTGTAACATCCAAAATCTCCATGATCTTCTCCAGAAACATTTGCCTCAACTTAACGGCTGAATAATGTTACATTTAATCTTCCCACTTATACCTGCCCTCTCTGCTTGATATACTTAGTTTGCTTTATTAAGACAATAAGAAATCCCTTTTGTTTAGGATCTTATTTTCTATTTTCTCCAAGAGTTTAAGACTCATGATATTGTTGGCCCTTCCTGGTCTTTCGAGTGAAACCTGTTGTATTGTGACATCTAGCACTGGATACCATTTACTGCTTTTAGTTGGAAAAGTAATTATTTCACACATTCTTCCCTCCATTCAAATTATTTCATCACCAATTTTTAAAAATGCACCATTGCAAAAGCACAGAGAAAAGGGAAGAAATCTCTCCTAGCCTTGGAAGACCTTAACCAATTTTGAAGGCAGTTCCCACAACCAGGAACAGAGAAATAACATTTTAGCATATATTCCTATATTCCTCATGTCTCTTATCCATTATAATTTATTGAGATTTGAGGCAAGTCATGATAAGTTTTTCCTTTTTATTATATATTTCTGTACATTATGTATAACAAAATTGTCTTTGACCTTGCTAAACAACAACAAGTTTGGCCAACAATGCATTAACATGCTTTAAATATCATTTTAAGCTGAATCAACATTATTTGAATTCTCCACCAGATCACTGAAGTACCAATTCTACAAATAATTTATATAACATCATAAATGATCAGATAATGGCTCCCACTAACAACAATTGCGAATATGAATGCTTGACCTTATCACAATTTTGCTTTCTGCACGTCATTCTTCCCCTCACTCCTCCCCCAGCACTGAATCTGAACACAAATAAGAACGTACAACTGGCTACAAGTCATCTTAATGAATATGACTCAGTAAGCTACAATGTTGAATAGGAGTTGAGAACAATACTTTTGGTAGTAGCTAGCTCAGGAATGGCCTTGATGAAGTTTTCTGTACCAAACCTGAGATAGGTCCATGTTGTTCATGACTCCAGGTCTTTTTGCTGCACCAGGAGCAATTCTCCCTGCTACTCTTGTGACAAATATATGATGATGCATACATGGATCTGTGTTAGTAGGAGAGGGGGAAAAAAGCATCATAACTACACGTATGTAAATAGTACTTCTAAAAGGTCAAATTATTCTTTCTATAGGGGAGGGAGAAAAAAAACAAAAGCACAAACAAAGAAACAAACAAACAAAATAACCTTGTATTTTCAGTTTCTGATTTCACTAAATTCCCTCTACCTAAGGGATTTGGAGGAATAAAACTAGGCTGCTTTACATTGATGTATGATGCTAACTACTGCATGTATTTCTGGTAAACAATATAAAAACCCCCAGCTAATTAAATTCAATACTATACAGTTTCCTCGGCAAAGATAGAAAGCATCAGAGCAGATGTAACTGCTCTGCCAAAGAGAATTCTGGAAGGCTTCATTGTAATTTTTTTCATTTCTGGATTATAATGTCTTATTTAGTTTTTTGTCTACTGAGGAAATTCAAAGAAAATAATCTCAGTTGGAGGTATGAGAGTCAGCCCTGCAGATAGAACATCATGGAACAGATCCTACTGGAAGGTATGTTGTAACATATGGAAGACAGGGAGGTGATTAGAGACAGCCACCATGGCTTCCCAAGGGAAAATTGTGCCTTACTAATCTAGTGGCTTTCTGTGATGAAGTGACTGCATCAGTGGACAAGGGAAGGGTTATGGATGTCATTTACCTGGACTTAGTAAGGGCTTTGACACAGTCCCCCAAAATATTCTTGCTGGTAAATTGGAGAGGTATGGACTTGATGGATGGACTGTTAGGTGGATAAAGAATTGGTTGGAGGGCCTCATACAGTCAATACGGTCAAGAGCTCAATGTCCAAGTGGAAACTGGTAGCGAGTGATGTTACCACTCAAGGGTTTGTACTGGGACAGATACTATCTAATATCTTCATCAACAACATAGACAGTGGGATTGAGTGCATCCTCAGTAACTTTGCTGGTAACACCAAGCTGAGTGGTGCAGTTGATCCACTTGTTGTGAATACCCCATCATTGGAAGTGTTCAAGGTCAGGTTGAATGGAGCTTTGAGCAACCTGATCTAGTGAAGGGTGTCACTGCCCATGGCAAGGTAGTTGGACAAGATGATTTTAAAAGATCCTTTCCAACTCAAGCCATGGAGAGTCTGTGCACGATAGAAAGGCCAGTTTGAACTGCACATCTATGTCACTTGTATCTGCTGCAGGTAACTCCTCAGAAAGCTGTATAAAATGATGGAACTGCAAAGAGGATATGGAAGAACAGAGGGTAAATTACAAAAGTCATAGAAAATAATACTTTGAGTCTTCTAATATTCTAGTCTGAAAGGTATGTCACAGCTGGTCTTCTGTGCATGACTGATTACTTTGGGTCAGCCTGTCAAAGATATTTGGCACTGAATTAAATTTACAAATTAGGTGGGCACTGAAGGCTTATTAAGATCAACTGCAAATTTCCTCAGTATTAAAGATGTCCCTGAAAAGCCTTGAAAGGTATCTATCTGCATAATCAGGAGCATAAACAGCTTTGAAAAATATGCCTTTAACCCATATGAGCGTGTTGATCTAAAACAGATTTCAGCATGAACAGCAGCCAGAAATGGTCAAAGAGAACAGTTAGTAACATGGAAGAGATCTTAAGGAAGCAGGGAGATGATAAGCTATCACAGCAGAAACAAAGTTCTGGGTGCTATTAGAAAAAAACCCCAAGAAAACAAGTGGATTATTATTTAAACTCTCATGATAAATAAACAAAAATAGAGAAATATCACATAAAACCTGGCATATGTAAAGACTGTTATACACAGAACTCTATTAAAAATTCGTATCTTGTCTTGGAGCATGTTTGCCACGAGATGTCTAAGATAGCATTTCTCAGAGCAAAACACACTTCACAGTTTTCATATAGATGGTGATCATCATAAATTACATTTTCACGGGTCCAAAAAAACCAAACTTCAAACCCACAAAACAATCAAATAAAAAAACATGTCAATATGTATAAACATTACTCTTACAGCCTGCAAAGGCAACCACAGGCTAATAGAGTTCAGGCAAAGGTTCCTCTATTGTTGAATTACTTCATCTTTGTCAACATTTCTTGTGTTTTATGTACACAGATTTGGTATTCAACAGTGACAATGGCTGGGTATGATCTTAATGAACCATGTGCTGGCTGCTCCAGCACAGAAAATCTCATGTTTACGTGCAAATGGATTGAGGAGGACTTGGAAGTACTGGCTGATGAAAAGGTCAATATGACCTGCTTGCAGCCCAGAAAGCCAATGGTATCCTGGGCTGCATCCAAAGCAGTGTGACCAGCAGGTCAAGTGAGGTGATTCTACCCCTCTACTCTGCTTTGATGAGACCCCACCTGGAGTACTGTGTCCAGCTCTGAAGTCCCCAACATAAGAAAGCCATAGAGCTGTTGGAACGAGTCCAGAGGAGGCCATGAAGATGATCAGAGGGCTGGAGCACCTCTCCTATGAAGACAGGCTGAGGGAGTTGGGGTTGTTCAGCCTGTTCATAATCCCTACAGTCAGGGTACTTTCCCTTAGCATCCCAACTTTCAAAAGCATCTTACCTTTGTTCTTTTACCTTAATTGACCAGCGATTTCTAATCCACCTTCACCTAAGCAACCACAAAACTTTGCTCTATTCAGCCTCTCTATGAGAGGCTTTTTCTATGAGTCTTCCAATTAAGTTTTTTTCTAGTTTTGCTCAGGCTGCAGTGCACAATTGAACACCTGTTACACTTCCCTCAGGTGTTTCAGTGACTGGCAAAGCAACCTCCAGCTGCACAGAGATCCTTAATGCAGAAGATTTGTTTCTTAGCTTTATAGCATTTGCTCTTTAGCTCTAAAGGCAGTAGCTGAAATAGATGGAGATTATTTTTCAAGTTTTTCTACAGAGCATTCTACAGAAATACCTGTACTTGCTCCATGGCACTAACTAGAGAAGGCTTGAAAGGAAACCCAACAGCAACAACTTCTGCAGCAGGCAGAGGCTGCATCTCTCCATTTCGAAATCATCTTGTTCTCATTAGTGAAGCTTCAATTCAGGCTGCCCGAGAATGTGGAAGCCACTTACATTTGAGCTGCAATTGCACAAAAAAAACCCCTACTACCCCCTTTGAAATTAGGGGTCACAGCAGATATTTTCAAGAGTTATCAGATGGTGTGTAAATTATGGTTTGATTTACAGACCTTCTTGCTGGTACATTTCTGTCAGGGAAAGTGCAATAAAGCCTAACCCAAAGGAGAAAAAAAGCAACAAACAAACATAAAACAAACAACAAAAACATCCAGACCTTCAAAGCTTTTTCACTGCCATGATAAATGAAATATCCAGCTTTTACTCACACTAGATCATTACAATCCAACAAGTAACACAGGGAAAAAAACAAGAAAGACAAATATTTGGGGAGGAAAAATGTCTTATTATGGAAGTGGAAAGATTTTCACTGCCTCTTCCTTTGTTCTTTCTAGAAATATATCTCCCAGTCCTGACATTATACGTTTATATTGAGAGTCATCTGAACACTGAGGTCCTGGTTATAACATATAGATACGGACTTAGGTATTATGGGAAAGCTTGAAGAGTTGCCAGTGAAGTCCCATGGAGTACTGCAGTAGCTCTAAAACTGCTGTAATTCTCCTACCTAGGTCTTTGGTTGTTTGGTTTTGTTTACAGTATTTCTACCAAAATTACCCAACAATGTCTCTTTTCAAGGTTTTTAGTAGGGCAGAGGGTGCTGAAATGAGGCAAGGTGTTAACCAATAGATGCTCATGCCTGTTAGTTTCTCCCAGCCCCAGCTCTACAATATTTAGCAAGGAACCCTCAAATATAAAGCCATAGTGGGAACAACTGGGAGAAGAAAAGACAGGCCCTGGGAAATACAGCCTGAAATCAAGGAAATACTAGGCAAGAGTTTTATCTCTTGTGTAACAAAATCTCTACATTAATGGAAATTAATTATTCCTCTTTCTTTCTCAGTAATGAGCATTCAATGTTAGTCTCAAAAGCAGATGTTTTTCCCTCTATCTCAGTAGGGAAAATGAACCCCTTTCCTGTTCCTGGATAGATAATGTAAAGTTCTGCACTGGAAAAAAAGTTTAATGGATGAGAAAATTTAGACAAATTATATGATCAAGACAAGCTGCTTCATTATTTTGGTGATAGCACCACTCTGCAAGCCATCCATAGCTGCTGAGTGAGCAGCTAGATCAGCAGTATCAAACTAGGACCCTAAACTTTTCTGAACTAGCCTGTGTGTAAATAAGCATAAATTCTTTCTTTTGTCAAAGTTAATGCTTAGTGGAAACTGAAAACATTTCAGCTTCTACAAACCTAGAAGTAAGCTTCATGGGGTCAAGAGTAACAGATTGCCTTGACAAAGAGGAATGCCCTCGTTGGATAGAAGGCCTAGTCCTCTGGAGTCTCTTTCCATAGACAATTCCAGCCAAGGTCACATTCACAGTGTCCATTTATTAAGTGAACAGAGTGAACGAAACTGGGTTTTGGGTGGTTTCTACCTCAGTGGCAGGTTAGCTTGTTCAATTTATTCCACTGGAAATAATGCCACAATAAAACCAGAACCATTACTCCTCATCTTTAACAACAGGCTGTGAGTCCCAGGTGGTATCATATGCTTTTGGGTTTCTTTTACATATATTCCAAAAAAACAAAACCAAAAGCAAAACCAAAACACTTAATATCTGATTTTTATTTATTTATTTATTTGCTTGTGCCTCAGCGGAGAACATCTTATTTGCAATTCCTTTCTGGTCCACTCAGGCATGCTGGCAAATGGGTAGTCCAAGCACACAGAGCAAAGGTCAATGAAACATCTGCTTTCCTTGACTTGTTATTACCAGTATGCTCTTTTCTAGCCTCTGTTGTTCCAGAAATCTTTCAAGCATATAATGGGTAAAGTTCCCTGATATCTGAACCTTCAGCTCCAGCTGACACCTCAGTAATTTGTTTCCCATAGCAACTCATTTGGGATTCTTGACCTTGATGGAATGGCTAATGTGGCCACTCCTAACTCAGCTTCAACACCACAGAGAGATTGCAAGTAAGCCATGACAAACGTATTTGTTTTACAGCCTCATTTTGTGTTTGGTGCCTTTATTTTATGTACCCTGGTTTGCTGTTTTTCAGTAGTAGTGCCCCATAGCAAGAGCTTCCTCCCAGATGTCTTTGTTTTAAAAATAATACACTCCAGTGCCTTGTTGTAATAGGTTGATATAAAATCATACGTAGCTCTTAGAGCACCTGTGTTTTCTGAAAGAAAGTGGGATGGCATCAGAGTGTTTCTGCTTTAATTCAAACACACCTCTGATGAGTTCTCTATGAGCAGCATTGCTGACTTTTCAGAGACAAGACAAGAGCTGAGCCATTCCAGCAGAGATGCTTGAATGCAAGTATTTCTGAAGATGAGTGTAATGGTGAGTAATAGGATAAAGTTCACATTTTCTGTTAATCCTTCATAAGAAAGTGTAAAACTATGTAATCAAGTGGGCAGTTCTTAGCACCCTAAGTATAAATGCAAATTTGTCATTTGCTTAAATAAGCCATAATTTCAATAATCATTGTTTAAGTTAACATTTTTCCCTTTATTTTTTTTTTTAGTAGATAATGGTTTTGGGGTGTGTAAAAAGTATGTGAGTAAATGTAATTTATGAGTAAAACTTCATTTTTTTCCTGTAAAACTGGATCAACTGAAAATTGAAAGAGAAAATATTTCACCAGTAAATCAGAAATGTTTCATTCAGAAATGCTCTAAGTCAACTCATAACATAATTAGTTTATTAGTCTCCAGCTCCTGATGTCAATGGAATAGATTTCCTGTTTGAATAAAATACCCATAATATAGAGATGATAGTGTAATAGATGATTACAGCCTAGATGAAAGGAAACATCAGAATATGATGGGCAAAATGATTTGTCATGGAGCTTGACCTACAGAGAGGAACAGGATGTATAAGCTATCAGATGTTTAACTTCATAAAGCATAGAGAAAACATCATTAGATTTAATAATTTAAAAATAAAAAACAAACGCACAGATTTTTCTTACCAGGACATTGTTGGAAAAGAGGGAAAAAATACAACTTAGATTATTTCTAACATCACTTGCTCAGTTACTTCATTTGAAAAAAACTTTTATATTAGCTGATCATAAATAAAAATGTCTCTGTTTTAAAAGGAGGGAGAATTCATGTTGCATGTATGGGTGTGACAGGAAACACATTTCCTCTTCAGAGCTGCACCACAATTTAGTGATGGAAAGAGGAATTTGTGAATGTCAAGGCTGTCTGAATCCCGGGTCCTGTGTTAATGGACGATAAGGTTACCAGTGGTTAAACACTGAATCATGCAACTGTTTCACTATGCAATGCTTAAAATTTCAGTTGATTAAAAAGTGTCTATGAAAATAAAACCACAGAAAAATAGAAAAAACTGAACAAAACTCAAGCCATCATGCAATATCCATATCCACAGGAAAAAACAGTGAGCAGCCAGTGAACAGTAATCATACTATAAACTACAGGCAGAACAGCTGGAATGAGAAATCAATAATTCAGCTAGAAAAGACAATGTGCAGTAATTAAATTATGAGTAATTAATGTATGATAACTTACAGCTTATGAGCCTGCACTTTGAGAAATGTTGTGACTCTGCAAACAAAGCAGCAGCAAGGTTTCCTGGGTCTTCCCAGTGCCATTGTTTAGCAAACAAAAGACCCTCTGAGGACACAGAGCTTTCTGCCTACACAGCTAAAATGCCTATCCAGCCACGCTTTTAAATCTTACTTGCAAGTGGAATAACAAAATTCCATCATCTCTGCACAATACCATTTATTTAGTACCTTTCAATCCAGAGGAACTAACATTCTTTATATAAAATCATGTCAGAAAGGAATCTGATCTTACACTGTAGTAAAGCAGGAGTAACATGTTAAAATATAAACAACCAAGAGTAGAATCAGCCCTTGCATTTCCACATTGACAGATCTTCATCAAACACTAGAGCGTATGTTTTTCTCCTGTATACACCAGGAACTCTACGACCAATAAAGAAAAGGTGAAGCTGATTTAAAGATGTTATTTTTTTCAACATCCCAGACTTCAGATGAAGTCAGCAAATTAAAGCACATATATAAACATTTTTTGAAGTAACTTCTGGTTTTTTACAAAAGCACTCTATGAGGCTCTAATTATTATGATCTCTTCCTTAAAAAACATAACACACAAACCCAAAAAGGGTGAAAAACATGTCCAAAATTTCAGAGGAGATACTAGCAATGAGATCAAGGTCATGAGAGCTGGAGGCAAGATCACTCAGAGTCGGGAATGCACCGATTGGGATCAAACCAGGACAGAGGTAGAGAAATTGAGAGCAAAGTAATTTGGGCCTAGAAAAAAGGGAGGGATGGAGGAAGGTGGGTTTAGATTTGGTTTTGTGTTCTCTTTGTCCTGCTTTGGTTTTATTGGTGACAAATTAGATTGATTTTTTTCTCCAAGTCGAGTCTCTTTTGCCTGTAACCATAACTGTTGAATGAACCATCCTTGTCCACATGTTTTTCATTCTATTTTCTCCTCCCCATTCCACCATGGAGGTAGGAGTGAGTGAGCCAGTGGCTGCATGGTTCTTGGTTGCTGGCTTAGCCTAAACCACAACAGTGAGGCAAGTATTTGTGAAGTTATTTGTACATATTTTCTGAATCTACAAATACAGTTCTGAAGCCTCTGCTCGGTTAGTAGAACAATATGCGAAAGGAAGATAGAAAGATAATTATGAAGTTTAGTCTTGTCTGACAGGTTGGAGTGAAGGTTGAAAAGATCTGATAGTCATCTGCAGATGCATCAGGGGACTATATACATGAGGAAAGAAATGCTGTTTCAGCAAAAGGGTAAAGTTATAGCAAGAACAAATACATATAGATGGGCTGTGAATAAGAGTAAGCTTTGGGTTTTTTTTTTTAACCAGTAGGATAGCAAAGTCTGGATCAACCTTTCAATATGTGAAAACAAAAATACAGTTTACATTGGAACTCAGAAACTTCAGGTGGAATGTAGTGTACTGTCCCCATAATAGAGTTTTGATGTTATTGTATGGAACTCCCTGTATCCCTAAATTATCTTATTAATGACCATAGTAATTGATCTGGTTTGAAACTGTTAGTAAAACAGACACTGATCCAGATTATCTATCAACTGATAACATCAGACATGGACCAAAGAGTGAATTTATTGTGGATGGTTTACAATAGTCCAGCTGATGTCAGGATATATACTGTCAGATAAGAAAAGTTTGCTAAATAACCCATCTCATTATTATTATGGTAGTGGCTGTAAGTACCTAGAGGCAGTTGAGTCACAGTTGATAAGATGCTGTAAGGGAGGACCAGATGCAGAGAGAAAGAGGTTGTCATTGTATAGAGCATATTCTGAAGAAGTTCAGCTCCCATCTACAGTCTTGCTTATGGGGCTTGAGTTTCCAGTACTCAATGTGCTAAGGACTTTCAGAAACTCTTTTTTAATGTTACTTTTGCAGCAGTCAGGGAAATTGCTGGAAACCTGTTTCTGCCTGCAAGGAATTGGCAGAGTATAAAATGTGTCTGGTGTCCTAGAGGCAAAGGGGAAAAAGCCAGGGATAAACAGTTGACTCAAGGACACTGAAAATAAGTAGCAGCAAAAATATCCTGTCTCCTAACTCTTGTTTGAATGTCTTGAAACCTGACTGTACTGTTCTTCCATCACTCTCTTTCAAATTAGTACATATGATGTACTGATTCATCGAGAGTATTAATTATCCTGTGTCTGAACTGAGCCAGTGCTTGAGATCCCGAGCTGAAATCCTATTCCGACAAAGGAGGCCACTTTTGCTTTGGCCTTTATTTTGTATTACACAGCCCTGATTACTATCAGCTCCCCATTACGACTGATTCTAAAAGGGAAAAAAAATTACCCAAACAGAAACTTTTTTCCTCATTCTTTACTGGATCCACAAGGCTACTCAGAGTCAGAGAGGGATGTTGCCTTTTATACTCACAGCAAATCTTACAGCACTGCTAGATTAACTGGGCACAAGTCTCTTTCACAAAACAATGACACATGGAAATATATGCATATGTTCTGAAAAACACTGTGTCATTTACACAGTTCAAGTGGGTGCAGGTGAGAATTCAACAAACATTGGCTCTAAGCTGCTGCTCAGCTTTTCATGCAGTTAGCAGATCAGCCTGTGGTGTACAGAAAAGGCCATTGTTGCTTTTTAATCTCCTTTCAGTGTAGGGAGCTACTGTTCCCTCTACTGCACTGATAACACATAAATTGCTCATCCTCCAAAGCAGCCTTCACCTGACCACCGACTGCACTCCACTCTTGCCAGGCTCCTGATAATCTCTTCCCACCTCTTTTTCAGCCTGTGTTCTGCTTAGCTTGAGGGATTTCTGCAGCCCCATACAGAAGCAGAATTAAAAAAGCCTTTTTTCCTTATTCTTTTGCTCCCCTCCTCTGCTTTCCTGTCTGTCTGTGAGATGAAAATCCACTGGGGGGAAAAAAAGAAGGAAAACGTGGTGGTGGTGCTAGCATGCCAAGTAAAACTCCAATTCCAAATCACGTTGTGAGGTCTCATATGTGCTGTGAAATAATTAGAGGTCGCAAAGAGGGGGACAGATTCTCAGTAGTGTAACATGTAGCATTTCTCAAAATCCGCCCCATGACTCCTCGCTTTTCCAGCCAAAGTCAGTTGGCAACAGGTAATAATTAACTTTCTGAAAATAAAGCAAGCCCCCTTTCACTATTTTTTTTCCTTCCTTTTTTATTTCCCTGGATTTAGATCACAGTAACGTGTAGATCTAAACATTGTCTGGTCACCACATAAGTCAGTGAGACATCCTTACCCTGAATGCTGTGTAGCCATCTCATCCTCCAAACAGAAGATATGCAAAGATGTGTAAGAAAAGGTACTAAAAAAAAAAAAAATCTATGGCAAATTAAATATAACAAGATTATTTATGAAGAACAAAGATAATAAAAAGGTGATACATAAAGTTGCAGGAAAGCAAGACCAAAAATGCTTCAGTTTTTTTCCTTCCCTATGTAAGAAGAAACTGGAAAAAAATATTATAGGTATAAATTGAATAAAAGAAAACATTTGGAACTTGGTTTTTTCCCCATGTGACTAAAGATAAGAAAGTAATTAGACTTGTGAAGAAATTATGCCTTTTTTACTTAAGGAAACTATATCACAGGTGGAATCTTACCAGGCACATTCATTTTACTAGTACTGATGAAATTCATGTGGGTTCCTTAATACTGAGTGTTCCTTAATAGTAAGTGTTCCATCTCTGCCTTGTGATGTACACTCAGTGAAAGTCATCAAGACCTATGATGAATAGAATCATAGAATCATAGAATACCAGGTTGGAAGGGACCTCGAGGATCATCTGGTCCAACCTTTCTTGGCAAAAGCAAGGTATTGACAAGAGGGCCCAGCACCGTGTCCAGCTGAATAGTAAAGGTGTCCAGTGCTGCAGAAATCGTCTCTTCAGAAAATCTGATGTTGCACAGAAGGAACTTAAATTCAGATTGTCAAGACTTATTCTCTGCTCCCTCATCAAAGCTTTTTATCTGGCAGTCAGGATGAGTGAGGCACAGGCAGAAGCTTCTCTCCCTCTCTGGCATGGCAGGGCAAAGAAGGAGGAGTCTAAGGACAACTTGAAGGACTGATCCTAGGAATGGCTTAACTGCCTCCCTAAAATGAAAAGCAAAGATAAAGTGGGACCTCAGTGGGGTGGTTGTCAGGGCCAGACAAAGCTGCATCACAGCTAGTCAATATTCTCAGAGCTCTATTTTCTTTGCTTTCCACCCTTGCAATCATTGCAAGCATGTCCTGAGATGCTAACTCTGAGTGAAAGAGAAAGATAGTGAGTGGATCATCACCCAAGCAGTGGTGTGGATTATACAAAGCCTTCTGTAGGAGGTGAAGCATCCTGACACCTATGTTAGCACGATGATACGTTTTTCCAGAGATGTCCCAAGCACTTTATCAAGTGCCAATCTTGTTGCTTGGGAAGACTTCAAATAATCTGAGTCAGAGAAAAGTCAGTTTAATTTCTAGACAAATATGACAAGGTCTGGGCAGTGATATCCTGTCACGGAGAAGTGGATAGGGCACAATTGAAGCAAGTTTGCATTGGTATACTTGTGTCTGGGCAGGAAAATGGGAAGAAGTAGGAAATTATGTTGTCTCTGTTTCTTATGGGTCAGACAGCCATTGAGGAAAACCCACCCTTCTCCAGACTACATCTTTTAGATGTGCTGAGTTCTCTGTGGATTACCTTGGGGTCCTGTGCCTGCAAAGTGCCAGTAGGCACTATCAGGCTGGGGAATTAGAAGGAGCAGGCTGGGGGTGAGATGGACAGGACACATTAGTGGAGTCCTTGAACCCTGTATGTAAATAGAAAGAATGCTTCTGCTTTCCTTGTATATGTGTGCAGTAGTCAGCACCTGATTCAAAATGAAGTGTCTTGCTACTCATTGAATGGAGACATGCATGGACCTCAGCTGGCACCAACAATGCTTGTACAGAACAGCATAAATCTAGCCTCAAGTCCAAAATTTGTTGCAACAACCTCTGCCCCTTTTGTTTTTTGTTTGATTGTTTCATTTACCAGGCACAATTGACTCCTTGTAATGAACACAAATAATTTTTATTCAGTAGTTTGGCTGCAATGTCTCTTTTCTTTGACTTTACGAAGTAGGAGCATTTGGAGAAAATATTATCTTGCCTTTTCCTCTGTTAATCTTTGTCACTTGTTACAAAACTCACACACCAGATATATCTGCCAACCACTCTTTACCTATGGTGCTGCCTTAAAGAATGCATTTGGCAGCATCCAGTCATACAGCTCCATGGTGATATGACAAGTTACAGAGTGCAAAGGCAACTGAATCAAAAGCATTAGAATGATGCATTTAAACATAGGTGATTTCAGCCAAAATACCTGTACTGAATTTCCTAAGAAGGAGGTAGTTTGGATTAAAATATATCTCCTAGCTTCAGGCTCCAGTACTTTAAAATCAGAGTAATAAATCAAAGACATGGACTTTGTAAATACGTAGGTCAAAGACTAATCCCACTTATATAATCTTGCGAAAGAAAATAATGAGATAATTAGGAAAAGTCAGTGCACAGCTTTAAGATTCACATTCATTTACATTAGTTCTTTTAGACAAATCAATCTCAAAAAAGTACTAAAAAAAGTATATGGCATTTTAACCCTCTTTTAAATAAAAGAGTTTGAAGTTATTCTGATTTAATTTTAAAATATCCAAAAGTTTTAGAAAGCTAAAATAAGATCTGATGTTTTACACTGGGATTAAGCAAAGCAAATTAGCTCATTCCAGAGGAAATTTTTTAAATGTTTTGATTTTTTAAAATTTTGCGGAACAAAATGTTTATCCAGAACAATACTATACACACTTTTTTGTGTGTCTGTTCAAAGTTAATTAACATTTGTGTAACAATATATTCTGGTGAATATGTCATTCTACATAGCTGGTGAAAGGGCTGGAAGGCATGTCCTGTGAGGAATGGCTAAGGAATCGGGCTTGTCTAGTCTGGAGAAAAGGAGGCTGAGGGGTGACCTCTTCACTTTCTACAGCTTCCTGAGGAGGGGAGGTGAGAGGGAGGTGCTGAGCTCTGCTCCCCAGCACCCAGTGATAGGAATCATGGAAAAGGGATGGTGACTCAACCACTGCCCTGGGCAGACTGTGTCAGTGCCTGACAACCCTTTCAGGGAAGAAATTTTTCCTAATATCCATTATAAACCTCCCCTGGCATGACTTGAGACCATTTCCTCTTGTTCTATTGCTTGTTACCTTGACCATCTCTTCATATGTCCTTTCTACCAGAAAAATGTTAAAGAGCCTGTGCATGTACACTAGTCTGGTGTATTCTGGAGATACCTACTGCTTGTGCCAAGATGCATTGAAACAATCGCTTAGTTTTAATTTTACGATTATATGAGAGAGCTGAAAAAAACCCCAAACTTATTTATTCCAAGCACTTCTGTTGATGACATACAGGTTGCTATAAAAGCTGGAGAGTCAAGCCAATTTTATGAGCAATTAAATGGGGTCTATCCAAAGGTAATTAATTTTATGGTAGAGGTTGAGCAAGGTGATGCTATAGCATTCTTATATCTCTGATGATAGGAGGAAAAGATAGTTAACTGACTATTAAATGTTTCCAGACGTTCACATTCAATATAATTGTTTATATTTCAGGTCTGTTCACTGTTTTGTTATTAAAGAAGTTCTTCTCTTCCAGATAGTTAAATGTGCAATTTATGCATGCTCTAATGAATATTATGTATACCAAGGTCTTTATGAAAATTAGCTATTCACTTAATAGATGGTGACTATCTTCTCCTCATTTGCAATATGACCAACAGTTAGATATATATCAGTGAAAATAATAGTTCCCTCAGATTTCCAAAGAAGATAAGGGAAGAAAAGGAATATTATGAGCCAAAGCTGGTTTTCTTGAAGACTGAATAAGGAAAAGTTGGGAAAGTAGTTCATTACTTTCACAAAACATCACTGAGATATTCTGCAAGAGGTGTAATTAGATTATACTCTCAAAGTAAAAGTCACCACAGTTGAGAAACTAGAACATGAGAGAAAAATCTGTCTGAACAAAACCAGGAAAATGAGATCTAGGAGTGTTTTGTTGCAGCCTTATATCCGGCTTTAGGACTTGTATGTAAGAAAATCTTGAAAACTTGCAGTAAGTAATTATGAACAAATATATCCCTCCAAGTAGTCTTTATCTCTCATTCTCTCCCTTCCAAAAACTAAGCTATTGTAGATGATACTGGATAGTCTGAGCAGCCCATTAAAATGTCCACATTCCTTTGAGAATATTCTTGAATTTTTTATCTTAAACAAATTGATGCAACCCAGGATACCGTTGGCTTTCTGGGCTGCAAGAGCAAATTGACAGCTCGTGTTAAGCTTCCCATCAACCAACAACCCCAAGTCCTCTTCAGGACTGTTCTCAATCCTGTACTTGTGCATGGGATTGCCCTGACCCATGTGCAGGACCTTGCATTTGGACTTGTTGAACTTCATGTGGTTTGCATGGGCCCACCTCTTCAGCCTTTCAAGGTCCCTCTGGATGCCATCCCTTCCCTCCAGCGTGTTGACTGCACCACACAGCTTGGTGTCATCAGCAAACTTGCTGAGGGTGCACTCGAACACACAATCCATGTCACTGACAAAGATGTTAAAGAGAACCTGTCCCATTACTGACCCCTGAGGAACACCACTCATCACTGATCTCTACTTGAACATTGAGTCATTGACTGTTTACCTTTATTAATCCTGTTGATTTTTTTAATCCCTTCTTGTTTTGAATTGTCCTTCTGGAGAAATATTCCACCAATGCCTCATAGTACTTCAGATGAGATTATAGATCATTAGGCACTACACAGATTGCAGACAGGCCCTGTAATATGATCTGAAATATCTCAGTCTTATTCTTTGTATATGCTGATATTATGCTTGCATTTTTACTGCAACTGAAATTTAAGCAGAGGTCTTCAGAGATGCCTTTGTCCCTTTCTTTGTCTACTGCTGTTAGACTTGAATGCTGCAAGGTTTGACAAGTGATTTCAGAGTTCCTTCTGCTTTATTATTTGATTTTTTTTCGGCACAGAAATTCATTTGCCATTAAATAACCCAATTATGTAAGATTAAGTCCCTCTGAAGCTCATCAGCAAGCTCTTTGTCCTTGACTAAGGCTGTAAGAATAATTAATATTTTGGTCTGGCTGCCAAAAAAAAAAAAGCTGATTAGCATTTAAACAAGTATATAAATGTTTCATTGTTTCTTCCCAAAATTAAAACCTAGGATGAGCAGGTGACTGTAGTTTCACTTAGTCTCAAATGAAATACTTTGGTGCTCACACAGTTTGAGCAGTCAAAGTAATAAAGCACTAGCTACTCATAAGTGCTGGGAGAGGGAACAGCCTCATCACTCCCCAGTAGCCCAGCAGATTTCTGCCCAACTATGACATGGAGAAGGGGCCTTTGTGCCTACGGACTGAAATGGCTCTAACCATTTGGTTATAAGGAAGACCAAAACAACCTTGTGCACAAATTTGAATTCTCTTGTGGATGATGTTTTATTTTTCTTTTTAAGCTCCTAGAATGAGAATTTAAATCTGTTGCAGTCTGGTAGCTGAAATGCAGACATCACACCATGCTTCCTGACACAAGATGTTGTGATGTCAATGGAGATGTTACTCGTCAGCTTCCTACAGTTCACCTTTTTGCTGAGATATGCTTTCAGCCTGATGGTTAGAGTATTCACAGTATTGCACTTCTATTAAGTTCATAAATTAATTAGAGTATTTCATCTCCTTATCACAAGTTCTAACTCCTGGTTTATTGGAAAGAACAGTTGACAACTGTTTGACAGTCTAATTCTTGACATTTTTCCAGACTGGTTTACATTTCACGTGGCAATTCTGACAAAAAATCAAAAATAGTTTTAGCAAAATAGCTGGTCTTGTCAGGCATTTCCCAGTACTTTTTTCCTTCTACCTTCCTACCACCTTCACCTTTTCCTAACTCGTCACTTGAGATGATAATTACTGAATAGATTAAACTCTGCAAAACCCAGAGAAATACATTGTTAACTCCTTGTTGTATTGAAAAATTGCTATTAAATCCTATTTTCCCCACTCTTTTATACAGTTCTTTGCTTTACCCTTGTGTTGAACCTTCTAATGTGTTTTAAAATTTATGTAAGAAGTATTCTGTAAACACAAAATAATTATTCTTTGTTAATTATTATTTAAGAAAAATTATTCTTATGAAATGAAATTCATAAAAGACTAAATACCTTCTATCAACTCAAGTCTAATCTAAGATTAGGTTTCTATTTCAAGAAAATAGGCAAAAGCTAGTGGTCACTGGGCTTTATGATTATTATATACTGATGGAGAAAATGTTGTTTATTTTCATGCATGGATTTCCATGGGCCACCTGATTTTCTCTATGTGAAGATGATTCCATTTTAAGAAATGCAAATAAATATTTAAGAACTTTGATACTTATTTGCTTATTTGTTTTGAAGGCAAATGGTAGTAGTTTAGTCAGGGAGGTTTACATTTGCTGTATACACAATGCCAGTGACTGTAGTGGGGTCAGAATGGTTATTTGCAGACAAGAAGGAGCCATTACAGAACCAGGAGCAAAGCTGGTGGAGGGTGGTTTGGATTGTCTCAAGACAGATGTCCTGAGAGAGCTCATAGTGCTTGAGGTATTTTCATAGTGTATCAAATATACACTGAAAAACCTGAGATATTCATAAAGTGCTAGCTGTCACTTTCCATTTAGAAAAGCAGTTTGAGTGCTCTGTGAAATGCTTTTCTCTTGTAATGCAGTGGTTAGAGCACTGACCTGAGGTAGGAGATACCAGCTTTCCACTTTTTCCTTAGTTAAATGGGACTAATTCCCACCTCCCTCAGCTCTAAGGAATACCCAGTGGTGATGCCTGAGGGAGGACAAACCCTCCATTTCCTATTATGCTGCTTCCTGGCAGAGATTGTAAAAGTTCAAGATCAGTGGACCTTAAATATATTGAAGAAGCATGACTGTGTTGCCTGATAGCTTGGATGTTCACCTGAGAGAACAACAGGACTCATTTACCTGGGAGTCCTCGTGGACACGAAAATGACCATGAGCCAGCAATGTGCCCTTGTGGCCAAGAAGGCCAATGGCATCCTGGGGTGCATTAGAAAGGGGGTGGTTAGTAGGTCAAGAGAGGTTCTCCTCCCCCTCTATTCTGCCTTGGTGAGGCCACATCTGGAGTATTGTGTCCAGTTCTGGGCCCCACAATTCAAGAAGGACATGGAACTGCTTGAGAGAGTCCAGCGCAGAGCCACTAAGATGATTAAGGGAATGGAACATCTCCCTTATGAGGAGAGGCTGAGGGAGCTGGGTCTCTTTAGCTTGGAGAAAAGGAGGCTGAGGGGTGACCTCATCCATGTTTACAAATATGTAAAGGGTGAGTGTCAGGATGATGGAGCCAGGCTTTTGTCAGTAATGACTAATGATAGGACAAGGGGCAATGGTTTTAAACTGGAGCATAGGAGGTTCCATGTAAATATCAGGAAAAACTTTTTCACTGTGAGAGTGCCAGAGCACTGGAACAGGCTGCCCAGAGAGGTTGTGGAGTCTCCTTCACTGGAGACATTCAAAACCCGCCTGGATGTGTTCCTGTGTGATGTACTCTAGATGACCCTGCTCTGGCAGGGGGGGTGGACTAGATGATCTTTCGAGGTCCCTTCCAACCCCTTAGATTCTGTGATTCTGTGATTTATCTTCAAAATAAAAATAGAAATAATAATTAGAAATTCAAGGAAAACAGTTACAGAAACTGGCTCAATAGCTCATGCAGATGGAAAGATTCTTGTCAGTTCTGTCCATGTATATTTATCACCCCCTGGGAGTGCAAGCCCAGGCTTGCATCACAGTAAATTCACCCAATAATCAGAGGGAGATCCTTAAAAGATACCTACGCAAATCTTGATGTAAGCTATGAATCATGAACTTTGATACAGCAGGTAAATGAACAGAAAGTGAGATTTATTTAATGCTATATAACAAGCCTTGGGGTTAGGAGTCCAAACTCTTTGACACAGTCAGCCTTAGTCATTAGAAGGAAGCTATTTCAGTAATGAATTATTACAACCCTGGGAGTATTTTGGTCATGGTTCATCACCATGGTACACTGTGGACCTTAATAGTGTCTTACAGTGTCAATATGTGCTTTATTTAAGGTTCGTATCATTTTAGCCAGTCAGACAGGATAAAACTCACCCCTGTGCAGCAGGCCAGAACTTGGTCTATTCATCATGCTGGTCCCACATGAGTCCTCAAAAGGTGTTTTAACTGAGATGGAAGTGACACATAAAGCTTCTATGAGGTCTTTTGCACACAGCTGGACTTCAGCTGTGAATAGGAAGGCACCAACTCACTAATAAGTTATTTGATGGAAAATTTTGCCATCCATCAGATTAGCTAAATGACATGAATAATTCCTCTAGCCTTACCTAGAATATCTGAATCTTGTCTTACAGTATACTTTTGGCTAAGCAAATTTCATGGTAAATGATAGCAGAAAAGGAATAGCAAGAATGAAGGAGAGGCTCTTTTAGATTATATAATTTGCTTAATTAAAGCCAAAGAATTCAACATCACGCAACCTTCTGCAAGATGGCCAGAAAATTAAATTCCTATTAAGTGCTTAAATCCCAACCCTTTTTGTCTGTGTTCTGCTCCCTTTTGCTAAGTAACTGTCAGAGATTCAAAAACACTGGAGTTTTCAATGTGTTCTTGTATAATAAGGATGTTTAACCTGACCTCCTTGTTCAAAAATATTTCTCTTTATAAAGCAGAAACATTTTTGTTTAGCTTATTGCAATAACCTTCCTTTAATTTTAAGCACACTTTGAATGTTAAGATGTTATTTTTAAAAATGCAATCATGTAATTTTTGTAAAATTGTTTTCCAAACAAAAATTTTTCATCAGAATATATATTTTTTTATTTTTCATGACTTTTTTTTGAGTTCATTCATCTTGAACTGCTTAATAAATCCCCTAAACTACCCTGGCATCCAAGAAATTTACTGAAAGTGTCTGCTCAGTTCTGACTCAGTATTCAAAACAACATTCTTTTTTTTAAAACAGGTGTTTTGAAAAACATATTAAACTAAACACAGCTATTTTCTATCTGAGATTTACAAAAATAGTACCTTTGTTCCAGGTCTGCTGTTCTACCAAGAAACTGATAATAACATAAACACAAAAGCAACGGGTACTAACAAACATTCTGAATCAATTCATATCGATAGGTAATTTCATTGCTTTACAGGCTCCATGTATGCCTGTTGGAATCCATCACATAAGATTAAACAGGAACTTCACTGTTTATATTTACAGGAATCTGAGAAATCAATAATATTCCTTCTAGAAGAAATTATTACAGCATAGCACAAATATTTTGCATTTATACTCATTTTCTGCCTCATTATTAATAGTGTTAAAGTGCCTTTGGGCAGAGATTAGACTCAGAGAAAACCCAACACTTCATATCCATTTTCTCCACAGTTTCCCTCAAAGCACTTTACAGTTGACTGTCTGACTTATATGGGGTTTTTTTGCAGATGTATTTAGGATAACATGAGGGAGAGAAGCCAGCCTTTACAGAAGAGTAAAGTTGAGATTTCAGTAAGTAACATTTCTCCATACATGTCCACCACATAACAGTATGTTAAAAACAGTATAACATCCAGAAATTGCAGTTAATAGAACTGAAGAGTCACAAAACAGAACTGCTGTATTATACTCCTATTCATGTGAGGTTGCAATCAGTTCCTGTCACAATCTCTAAGGTACTTTTGAAGCTGAAGTCACAAACCAAACAAATTTCTGTCTTCATGGTCAGGTGTGCAAAGGTCATCAGGCTGCTCCCATTACCACAGCTTAACTATGCCACAGGAAACAAGAGTCCATTAAAAATGAAAAGACTCCATAGCAGATTCATGAATTACTGTGAATCATTTCACCCCTTATAAGTGCGTAAGGAATATGCACACTTTTGTTATTCAATGTAACTTTGCCACGCTTCCACTAAATGATGTGCAGCAGGACTATTGCACTTTGTATGGTATATAGCTATAGATATTCCTGCATTGTCTTTTTTTTCCCATAAATTACTTACAGGTAGCATAATTCTTTTTGTTCAGGAAAGTTCTTTGGACTACCAGAATGACAAAGGCAAATATGAAATTTTCCATATTTACCTGTACAGAACAACAAAGCAGTAGCTGAAATGAGAACCTTGTGATTTTAAAACATACAAGAATTATTAGAATCACAAAGGGAATTATTTCAGTCCCAGATAAGAGTAAGGACTCCACAGGGCTCAGTGTTATAGAAACAGATCTAAAAGGCTTTAATATCATCCTTTGTAAACATACATATGAAAGAGCCAGTATGAGGAAGGAAGCACTATTCCCAATTAATGAAGAAAAAACCCCAAGAGCTATCCCAAGGTCACACTACAGCAGAGCCAAGAATTGAGCATTGTTTTGTTAAAAACTAGTAAAATATATATATTTACATATATACAAACAAACCACACATACCTATTTTATTGATGTATTGGACACTGAAATAGAGCCAAATTCTCCACTGTTTCCACTGCTATGGCCACCCACTGCAGCACAAAATGAAACTATCTCACTTTTCAGACAGTGTGCCATCACCACAAAAATGCTGAGGGTCTACTATAAATGCAAAACCATGGAAATAATCTAAGACAATCAACAAAATTAATTATAAGAAGTAAAACAAGTAAAGGAAACATCTGTAGAATAGGTACTTCTGTGCTGAATAGACATTAACATTACAAGAGAGAAAGTAGTATCTACATAATACCAGAATGGTTTTGCTTCAAATAAATCAGGTGACTCATTTCCCTGTTATTGTGCCAACTGAACTAGTGAATGGGATCTTCAGAAGATGATCTGTTTATGACAATGTTAAAAGACTACTTAGCAAATATTGCTACAATTTCTTTGTCTTTCTCCTTCCTGTATATTACAGTCTCCCTACCCTCTGATTTAAAATTCCTATTTCTCTTTTTTCTCCCTTTTTTTACCCAATCTTTTGTTTTTCTCACATACTAGTGCTTCCTCTCCATTATAGCTCCTGCACTCTTCTTAAGATTCATGCCAGATCTTGTGTGTCTTTTCCACCTTTAAGTACTCCTAGCCTCTCACATTGGTGCTTATTCCAGCTCCTAATAAGTAGCACAGTTTCCATTAGGAGCCATCTCAGCTGTGAGGCTGCAGCTTCCTAAACTGACACAGAGGGATTGCAGTGTCATACCTGTCAGGGCCCACTAAGCAACCTTGTGGTCAGAAATGAATCCTGCTGAAGGAACTGTTCGACTGTCCATTGGAAAATAATTGGGAAATGTGAAAAGGAAAAAAATACCATTTTTTTTCCTATGTGGCAATCATAGTCTATCTATGGAATACATGAACAAAAAAAAGAAAGTTAAATAAGAAACACTGAGGTTTTCACTCAGATTATTGCACAGCAAAAGTTCAGAGTGGAAGGGTCCTTAACACAGAGCTCAGAAATAAAACTGGTCTGATTAATTTATTTATTTATAGCATAAAAATGAGGGTCAAGATAAGCTTCTCGTCTCAAAATGGAAAACTGTCAGAAGAGGGGATGTTTTCTTCTGGTGCAAGTACTCACATGGGTACATGCATAGATATTTTGTCCAGCACAGAGAAGATGTGGACCGATTCCTATCTGCTCTTATTGACTTTTAAAAATTTCCTTTAGCCTGATTTGAGATGACAATTCCACTGTAAATAGCCCCCTGCTTCTCAGGCTTGTGAGAAACGTGGAGCACCATAAAGAAGAAGCTCTGCTGGCAGACATGGAAGGAGAAATTCCACAAAGAAATTTCATCCTTGATATGCTCTGTTGGCTGAAAGTCTTACAAAGGTCTTGAGAAAACTGATTAAACACCAGACACTCATCTAGATGGTCTCTTCTGTCTCCCTTCATCCCTACATATGGCCCATAGTAATGAAAGATGACAGACATTGTTTACCCCGTAGAGATCCTGCTTAGCCCAAATTGTGAAAACTGAAGCCTGCTTGTTACCTAAGCCTTGACTGAAAGTCAGGATTTGGATCCCAATGAGAGCTCAGTTTATTGTTCTGTAATAATAAAAATAACAATAGATAATCTGTTGCATTCAAAAATTTAAACCTTAGTTGCAAAAGGTAGATATCCCCCCAAAACCCCAGAGAGGCATTCTCATGTTCATGTTTTAAAAGTAGTTCTAATTTTATCACAAACCTCTTAATCCTCCATTGCAAAGTGATGCATGAGAAAAAGAGCAATCAGATCTGAAATATGCCTTCTATCATCTTCTTAAATATCTCAGTCAAAATTTCACATATTGACCTTAAATTCCGGGGAATTATCCCTCAGAGTATCCCCAAGTCTCGTTGCACAGCTTTTGTCATCTCCCTCTGAAGCATTGTCTGTTTATTTCAGCCATTCCCTGATGCTTAAATAGTACAGTATTTGATTCCTTTACCTAAAATTGAAAAGAGTGTCCAAAGATTTCTATGTTTAAATATAAAATGCTTAGTTCTAGCCCATCTCACATAAACTGTTATTGATAAGACCACAGTCACACACAGCTGACTGTCACTCAGGTGTTTGTGGAGGCAGAAATAAAAATCCCATTCCACCTCGCTGTTAATCAATCTTTGTCACTCCACCAAGTTCTTTTATCTGATAACATCCCCCGTGGCTAGGAGAAAGAAAAAAAAAAGAATCCTGTAAATGGAAGCCCTGCAGCTTCAGCAGAGCGAAGGAAACACAGCACTGGGATGAATACATCTGCACCTGGCAGCTGCAGGTTTTCAGTCCAGCACAAGTCACTCAAGCACCTGCCACAGCTGGAGGCGTGCTGGCCTGTTTCTCCAGATCACCAACAGCTCTGTGCTATAACCCTGGTCCTCAGATCCCTTCTGCAATGTGTCATTTTGTTCATTCAAACCACAACACTCTCACAGTCCAGATATGTCTTTTCTTGTCTTTCTCACCGCTCGCCCAACCAATCCCCATCATAAACAATGTCACACTGAGACCATCCCTGCTGGCTCTGATCAGTCAGCAGAGACCTGGCCTGTAAGAGCTAGCCAGGAAGGTAGCTAATCCATCACAAGTGGCCCAGGCACTGTTCCCATTAAGGGCTCATTTGGTTTATGACACATCTAAATTATATCCCAAAGGCTGTCCTCACCATCATCATGCTCAAGACGGAGCCTGCATTCCCACCCAGGCTCCCTGTGTTCACCCACACTGCCAAGGTCTGTTCATGTCCTATGATAAGCTGGGATCAAGTCAACTCTGCCTTCTTGACAGGGAAACAGGGACACAGACTGGGCATTTGCTGTAGCTTGAGATGCACCATTAGTGGCTGGGCACATGTAGTCAGCACAGCATCCTGCCATGCACCGTCCAGATGCAGTGTTGGCTGTTTTCCACCTCCCTGCATGATGCTGAGGGTGAGCCATTAGGCACCAGTGTGCCCCCATAGAGACATACAGATTCCTGGTTCTCTGGTTTGGATGTTTTGTGGATGGTATTTCTGAGATCAATGAAAAGCCACAAAAGACTTTCTAAGCAGAAGAAGAGCCCTGGCCTACCAGAAATATGAGATGACTCAAGAAGCAGAAAAACACCAGAGGCTCCCAACAGCTCTGGACCAGACAGGCCAGGAAAAACACCACAAGAGACAGCTCTGTGAGGATATCTAGACACTAGAACTTGGGTGGTGTTAGGAGTTTTGCTACCACTCATAGAAGTAATCTTCTGGTGCTGACAGGAAGTCTAACCTTGCTGCAAAAGAAAGGACTAGAGGAGAATGAAGCTTCTTTGGAGGCTGGCATAGAGCAAGAGCTGGACAGAATGTCTCCAAGTTCTCCAAACACAAATAAAATCATACCAAATGAAAACTTGCAAATTTCTTCTGTGATGCTACCATGAAGATAAACAGAAATTAACAACAAGGTAATTACATCAGTAAATAGAACCAAGAGCAAAGGGAGTAACATAATGAAAGCGTAAAGAGACAGCTTGGTGGGTAGCATGTGCAGGGAAGGGGGGAACATCACTAGAGAATGTATTTGAGCTTTGAAGGGAAAACTTGCTGAGTGAGCCTGATATTAAAAATTCTGTGCTCACACACTGAATTTCTAATTAACCCAGGAACAGTGAAGGTGAGGAGGAAGGTAAGAGGCTTGTTTTAGGGTGTACCATGAAAGAAAACACAGTGTAAGCCCAGTCCTTCTGTCTTATGAGCACAATTTACACTCCTTGTGAAACTGGAATAAGTATATTAGAGCCTGCACTTCCCTTGTGGGAGCTGGAATAGTGTTGAACACAGTTTGCCCAAAGTGCCCTGCTCACCAATTTTGATGGCATGGCTCCTGCTGGGCTAGCAAATGTTCTGTAACATGCAGCAGACTGTGACAATGCATATGGCATTTGGGACACTGCTGTGCAAGTGATTATTTTAATTTTTTTTCATGAAGAGCCCAGCTGGACAGTGTGAGCCAGTGTTTTCCAGGTAGGATACATGACTCAGAGCAAGGAGATAAAGCCATCAGCTTTTGATCTCCTGATACTGTCAGTGTTCATGTCTGAGAGAAGCAAGTGTCAACATTGCTCAGGTCAAACTGGAATGTCTCATGACTTGTCCAGCATCCACACACCCAATATAACTTATATTAATATCTGTTACAGTCCATAATGGGCTGTGATTGATTTGCAACATTTAAAATTCAAATACTTATAAATCCCTTCACATAGGCAATATATAATGACATAAATTCCATTTTAGTCATTGGCCAGTTGAGAAAGATTAATCTAGTGATGTTATTGATTGGTGCCACAATGGATACAGTCTCTGCCTAGTGGAACCATTTACATCTGTATTGATGTTACTTGACATAGACTTCTCTCTACACCAGTCCTTCGTCAGCTGGGAAGAGAGTCAGGGGGACAGATTCAGACTAATAATAGCTTCTGTCTGGGGCATTTGGTACTCCAAAATAGTTTAATGACTTCATTGTGAAAGCCAGCATCTGGCACATTTTGTTAAACAGCTACTCCAGAAGTTGTGCATTTTCTAATGATTTTCTGAATTATACAAATGTTTCAGTCCAGATAACGTAAGGCTGTTTCCTCCATGACCGCTTTTCCTTCTGGAGTGGAATGGAATGGGCCAGGGTCACAATCCTGACCCATATAATCTCAGTAAAAATACATGGAAATACAGGTCGACTGTTTGTGAATGCTGTTGATCTGAGTGTCTTAGGCAGATTTGGGTACAGCACTTTGAAAGGCCATGAAATAGGTGGTTCAGATGATTCAAGTGAGGTGCAAGGCTTAAAAAAGCCAGTCACAGATGAATACAAACATATGCAGATTAGCACTTGAGATGAATCTAATTCCTGTGAAAGTGCAATGTGAATAAAACTAGCAGATGTCAGTGGTGAACAGGAGTCACTGGTGTTGAATATACTGCAACCACTAAGCTTGGTAATCTAAAGGCATGAACTGATCCACAACTTAATACAAGTGTGGCCCAGTAGATACTAGAACACCTACGAGTCCATGGCTGGGTTGGAGAGCAGCACTCCAGTGCCAGAAGGATGCACTAAACCAAGTAATCCTTATATACCAGTGCTCATCAGAACACACAGCATATAAACTTTGATGACAACTTTACATTCAATCTACTTAATGAAGAATATTTATGTCTTTTTCTTCTTATTGAAATTATATTTTATCATTTGCGTTGTATATAAGATTGGTATACAAAAACATTTTTCTCAAAAAAGCTTTTCATGGATGCTTTTCAGTAATTTTCCACTTCAGATTCATCTTATTTCTCTCCATCCCATTTATCTTCACGCACCAGGGACAGAAACTGAAAAGAGGCACAAATTCTGCAGTCAAAAGAAGACAGCCATGTCACAGTAGATGACTAAGTTAACGATATAGTTACTATCCTGTCCTGTGGTAACATTTAGAATTGAACATATTTTTTCTCTCAGCTCTGTTGGGCAGGTCTGAATTTCTGACAAAAAATGGATTTGGTATTTTGCTTTGTCAAACATTACTGCCAACCGTATCCTGGGCTATATCAAAAGAAGTGTGATCAGCAGGGCAGGGGAGGTGATTCTCCCCCTTGACTCTGCTCTCGTGAGAACCACCTGGAGTACTGTGTCCAGCTCTGGAGTCCCAACATGAGAAGGACATGGAGCTGTTGGAGCAAGTCCNAGAAGAGAAGGCTCTGGGGAGACCTCATAGCAGCCTTACAGCATCTGAAAGGGCTACAGGAAAGCTGGAGAAGGATTTTTTACAAGGGCATGTAATGATAGGACGAAGGGGAATGGGTTCAGACTAAAGGAAGGTAGATTTAAGTTGGATATTAGGAAGAAATTCTTTATCGTGAGAGTGGTGAGACACTGGCTCAAGTTGTCCAGGGAAGTTGTGGATGCCTCTTCCCTGGAAGTGATCAAGGCCAGATTGGACGGGGCTTTTGAGCAAATTGGTCTAGCGGGAGATGTCCCTGCCCATGGCAGGGCTGTTGGAACTGGATGATCTTTAAGGTCCCTCCCAACCCAAACCATTCTATGATTCTATAATATTGTGGAAGAAATTAGCATCTGCAATATAAAACACTAGCACACCAACATAACTTGTTTTGCAAGGATGCAAAGTAGGAATATGAAAAAAAAATTATGTAAGGTAAAAGAAACTCAGGACCATATTATTTATATTACAAGGGAGAGGAGAAAGATGCTTGCTTCTAGCTTTTTAAAATAAACTTCAAATTTGATATCTTTTAATAACATTATTTTCCAATTATTTCTTGAAAATTGTAGAAGTACCAGGAAAAAAACATTAAGTCCACAGTCAATTACAATTTATTTTAATATTCTTCTTGCTTTCAGCTCCTCCTTGTATTTTATTAAAATTACTTTTTCTTACTGATTACAATACCTTAAATGCCCATTAAAAATGACAGCTAAGATATGAATCAGGATTAAATTTATGTTCACTCACCATTTCTGGGAGACTTTAGTGGTAATCTCATGACTTTTGGGAGACAGTTATTATTATAATTTAATTATTGTAAATTGCTTGGTTTGCCTCTATCTAGCTATGACTTAGTTAAGGAGCTAGTTCTGTGCAAATGCAAAGGCCTCTATTCCAACATTTATTTCTTCAACATGTTTTACAAATGTGTTATCTAATTCAATTCAATTGATGTGTTGAGGCCTGTGACTTGATTATTACCAGGAAAGCTGTAAGTTTCTTAAGAGGTGAAATACATGGTGTTAGCAAACTAAATTAAATTATGTGCTTATATTATTTGATTCTTGCATCCAACAGTTATCTGGGTGCAGGGGAGAACAGGATGACAATTTCCTTTTCAGATTCACAATTGAGCTGACAGCTACAACTGAAGTGAAAGTGCACCTTAGAAAGTTGTTTCTGAAAAGGACAAAAACCACTAATCAGTATTTTCAAGAGATGTCTTGCGTTCATTCGAGACTTTTAAGAAAAATGATTGATGTCTACTTTTTCCAGTCTTGTTTTCTTAAAACACATTTACTGGAACCAATGGCCATGGGACAGATACCTTGAGAATTGGTCACCCCAAAATGGATGTGTCCAACAATTATTTGGTGCATTTTAAGATTACTTTAGCAACTGAGATGCTTCAGAAGCCTCGTGGTAAGCAGCTAACCACAGAATTTGACTTTTCTGAATCTTTATCTGTTATGTTATCCTAATCAGAAAAAGAAATTAAAGAAACCAAACAACTCCCTCAGTCCCTGAAACAGACTAAGTTAAAATCCTAGCTTTTTCAAAAAATTTCTTCATAATTTTAATAGTACTAAGAAGAAAAGTACTCTTATCAAAGTCCCCTAAAATGCTTTGGATGAACTCCCTGCTAGCTCAACACTGAAGAATTAATTCAGCTTTTATTACAATGGATTAACTGAGTATTTCTTTTTAGACTCTCCCCAAAACTAGTTCTGGAGCCAGACTGGAAGTCAGCAGAAATGGAAGATTATGGAGAGTTTGTTCTCCCTTATTTGTAATTCTAAGGAGCAAGAAAGAAGGGAATTGACTCTTGCTAAAAAAGACCGTTTACTTTTCTTTATATGGCCAAACAAAACCTCCAAACCAAAACTCCCAAGAAAAAAACAAACAAACTGAAATTACAGGTGATGCTTATTTTAATTCTAATCCCTGGAGTGCCATTTTCTGCAATTTAATTGTCAGTTACAGCAGCTACCATGCAAACATACAAAGCATGGTTCATGTCATCCTGATTTTAACTGATGCCTGCAAGAAATTATTACTCTAATTGCAGTTGCTCTCTGCTGGGAAGAAAGAATTGGGGCATAAGGAGGGAAAACAATGGGGGAGGGGGTGGGATGGAATGATAAAGTACTTCCAAAAATGAATGCTTCATGGATTATTAATTTCTTCTAAAAATACTGAGAAAACTTGAATTGCTGCAAAAGACTTTTGTTAGAGCTGGAATAAATCAGTATGAGACTTACAGGATGAGTTTGGATTAAAATATCTTTAGTTCTAGGGCCTCACTCTAAGGTTGGGCTGGTTATGACATGTTACACTGTTTGGGGTTATTTTTCTGGGTTTTTTTCCACTGAAATACTTTTTCCTAAATCATAAAGCACTTAATGGATATCTATAATCAGAATCACAGAATGGTTGAGGTTGAAAAGGACCTCTGGAGGTCAGCTGGTCCAACCTCCTTGCTCAAGGAAGACCACCTTCTAAAAACTAGTAAAAGGAAGAGTTCTAAAGTTGATCACAAGATTTTCCATCATTTCCAGATATAGAAAAATTAAAATGTTCTTTTTAAAAAAGCTGTTTTATTGACATAATTATATTCTACCTTAACATTAAGAAGTTTTGCTTCTGCCCCACTGTATAATATAAGAAGTAATGGACAAGTAAAAAGGAACAAAGAACCAGTGCAAAAAAAAAAAAAAAGTTGAGATTAATTACCTTTATCCTTCACCATTTCTCCTCTAGGGAACAGAAGTTTAAACCTCAGTGTCTGAGGCTCTGATATGCAACAGAGAATTTATTGTTTTAAACCAGAAATTATTCTACAATTGTCATTCCTTGGGAAGGTGATTGGTGAAAACCAACATTTTTTCACTAAGGGCAAATCGTGCCTTACAAATTTGGTGGCCTTCTAAGACAGGGCTTCAGCATTGGTGGGTAAGGGAAGAACAACTGATGTCATCTACCTGAACTTGAGCAAAGCACTTAACACTGTCCTGCACAATATCCTTGTCTCCAAATTGCAGAGACATGGACTTGATGGATGAACCACTCGGTGGATAAGGAATTGGCTGGATGGTCGCACTCAAAGAGTTGTGGTCAACAGCTCAATGTCCAAGTGGAAATCAGTGATCAGTGGAATTCCTCAAGGGTCCTGATGTTTAACATATTTGTCAGAGACATTGACAGTGGGATCAGGAGCACCCTCAGCAAGTTTGCAGATGACACCAAGCTGTGTGGTGCGGTCAACACGCTGGAGGGAAGGGATGGCATCCAGAGGGGCCTTGGCAAGCTTGAGAAGTGGGTCCATGCAAACTGCACGAAGTTCAACAAGGTCAAGTTCAACAGCTCTTGTGAGACCCCACTTGGAGTACTGCATCCAGGTCTGGAGTCCCCAACATAAGAAGAACATGGAGTTTTTGAAGTGAGTCCAGAAGAGGGCCACAAAGATGATCAGGGGGCTGGAGCACCTCTCCTATGAAGAGAGGCTGAGAGAGTTGGGGTTGTTCAGGGTGGAGAAGAGAAGGCTCCAGGGAAACCTTAGAGCAGGCCTCCGGTACCTAATGGAAGGGGCCTGCAGGAAAGCTGGACAGCTTTTGGTACAGAGCTGCTGAGCTTTGGTGCGACCTTTTGAGGACTCCATTGCAGTCAGAGATCAGGAGCAGAACTGGGATGCTGTAGGAAGGGAATGGCTGGTGAGAAGCAGAGTAAATGAAGGAGATAAGGAATCTATTTGGACATGTATTACCTATGCTGGTTTTATGTAGTAGTTCAATAAGTAGTTCAGTACACTTGTGGAATAATGAGATTATCACAGATTGGCGATAATGCAACATAATAAGGGAGGTGATTTTCTTCAGTCTATGAAAAAGGCTTAAGAATTAGTGGTACCCAGATCTTCAAAGCTATCACAACATGATGGTATGAAATTACTTTCTCATATACAGCAAAACCCTATCAATTTGCTTTCTGAAATAAATTAACATAACAGAAATGCATGATTCAGTATAACCTCCTATTAACTGCTGACATATGGATACATTTTGTCTGCAAGGTTTAGCTCTTCCTTCTGACTGATGGCTTCAGACACACCTTCTCGAATTGATCACCAGCTGCTCATTCCTTGCATTATTCACCAAACTGTGACTTTACCACTGCACTTTACTGCCATGCTTTATTTTTCTCCTTACAACCAGCATGCCAGAAGAATAACAAATGGAATTGAATTTCCTTTAACATATGAAAAGAATGGGGAATAAAAGGATCCACAAGGCACAAAGCAAACCTTCTTTTCACCACTATTGAAATCCTAATATGGAGCTATGGAAGTGAGACCAGAGGAGGGCCATGAAGATGATCAGAGGGCTAGAGAACCTCTCCTGTGAAGACAGGCTGAGACAGTCGGGGCTGTTCAGCCTGGAGAAGAGAAGGTTTCAAGAAAACCTTAAAGCTGCCTTCCAGGCTGCTGAAGGGAGCCTATAGGAAAGGTGGAAAGGGACTTTTTACAAGCACATTGAATGATAAGACAAGCGGGAACAGTTTCAAACTGAAAGAGGGTATATTTAAATTGGATATTATGAAGAAGTTCTTTCCTTTGAGGGTGGTGAGACACTGGCACAGGTTGCCCAGGTAGGTTGTGGCTACCCCCTCCCTGGCAGTGTTCAAGGCCAGGTTGGATGGGCTTGGAGTAATGTGTTCTAGTGGGAGGTGTCCCTGCCCATGGCAGGGGGGTTGGAACTGGATGACCTTTAAGGCCCCTTCCAACCCAAACCATTCTATCATTCTATGATTTTAAGTCTTGCAGGTTGAATATGAGAAGACACTTGGTTTCCTACAGTGACATACATAAAGGTTACTTCAAGACTTTGCAGCACTTTGGTGCTCTTCTATTGACCCACATGACCTATCTGTCAGTTCAAAATTAGAGATATCACCTGCATTTCCTGAGCAGCAAAGAGATATTTTTACATTCATTTGGTCCCTTCTCATTTTTGTCCTCCCCTACGTTCTGCAGAAAGGGGAATTCTGTGTGTGATCTGAAGACAACCCACACTCTCATTCTGTTCTTCTGGTGTAGTTTGGGGTGAAATGTAAGATCAATTTGCAGTATGGGGCAATCACCATAAACAGAGTGCTTAGCTAAAGACTACAGCCACAGATGCTTTCTTCATGTATAAGCAAATGATCCCCTCATAAAGAAAACATAGGGAGGAAAAAAATTTTTTAAGCATTTGAGTAGCACAAAGCTCTTCACAAGCTGAGAAAAGAAGTGGATATACAAACCATAAATATCTTTTTTTCTAGACCAAAGCATTTAGAAATGCATAACAATGTTGATTAAAATTAGAAAGAATGTATATATCAGATACAGAGGGAGATAAATACTCAGAAAGAATATTCACATATTTATTTTATGGTTCGTTGGTTTTTTTTGGAAAAAAAATCACACCACAACAACTTCCTGAATAATTATAAGAGATTTTTAGCTACATGTGAAATTATTTTTTACTTTATTTCAAAATAAGGTTGTCTACCATTGCTGGCATACTGCAATACAAAATAAGATATTTGATGTATTTGAGTTTAGGTTGGTAAAAATCTTTAAGAGCATCTGTTGGTAGTGACTGAAACAGCTTATCTGATAATCAACTTCTTTCCTGTTTCCTGTAGGGAAATGCTTGAACATCTAGATTAAAATGTCTTCTACTTGTGGTATAATTAAATAATTTGTATCAAAGTGTTGAATATTTTGATTAAAACCCACATATGAGGACACTGATTCATCAAAGGAAATAAGATATTTCAACCTTTACTAATAGTAGTTGCACTTTATGATTTGGAAAATGGGTGATATCATTATTTCAACAACCACATAGTCACTTCCAGAAGTCAGCTACATTAAGTCAGCTACATTGACGTATAAAAAAGAATTAGATCACATGCCATGAAAGGATCTGAATGTGATTGAAATATACATATTAAAAATCAATTCATCACGATGCTACAGAATTTCAAAATATTTTCCCCACTTTATTTTTCATGAAACTTAAAAGATATTTGGTTTCACTTTAACTTAGAATGAAAACAAGGGATAAAATGTAAAAAAATCCTAGAAATTCAGAACTTTTAACTTGGAACTTTTCTATTCTTTTTTATTATTATTATTCTTTTGCACTGGATTCAGTTTAAATACCAGGGAGAAGGTTTGTGCCAAATTAACTTCAAAGCATACTAATGGAGTTTAGTTTTTTTCTTTTTGGATTTTCTCTTTTTCTTCTTGAATTTAACCTTGTTAATTGTGGCAGGAACTCTATTGTCACCTTGATCTCAGTCCTGGCAGTGCTCCATTTCTCCTGCAGCAGTAATTTTTGTTGTTTTTTTTTTTTTCCCTGCATTTGCTTGGTTTTACTCAGTGCTCACCATCCCATCATCAAAACAGAAAGAGATTCTGATAGGGACTTCACACTGCTACTTTTCATGGGAGACCACACAAACAGAAAAGCAACTGGCACATGTACACAACTCTGTTGGCCTCATCAACAAATAGCACTTGAAAATCTAGCCCAGGAGATTTTGCGCTCTCCCCTTTGGCTGCCACATTCCTCTCTGACAGAAAAAAAGATAAAGTGAAACTGTGTATATTTTAGCTGTCTTCCTTGGAGTGAAGTCAACTCCAGAGGGAAATCATAGTCTTACAGCTATGAACAGGAAAAGTAGTTAACACGTGGCCCTTTCTTTAGTTATGGGGTCACCAACAGATACGTTGACACAAGCTCCTCTCACAGTTGATGATCTGTTGAAGGAATACCTACCATAACACTTATTCATGGCTGCTAACATGAAAATACAGATTTCTTCATGTACCTGTATGAGTGAGAGAAACATCACCTTGGTAAGATAATAATCAAACACAGAAAAAGCATCGTGATGTGTATCAGTTGATATGAGTTGTATATTCCTTGAAGCAGACCATACTGGAAGCAATCTTTTAAGCCATCTAACTTTGCTCTGTGCAGGAACAGAACAGTTAATTCATATCTTTGTGTAGTCTAACTTTAGATGACCCAAACAAAATGATCTTAAATAATCTTCTTTCACTGCTGGGAAACCTTTTGTTGCACTCAGCCTCAGTATGCTGAACTTAAGTTGTTGTTATTTGGATCTCTCTTACAGAATCACAGAATCACAGAATTCTAGGGGTTGGAAGGGACCTCGAAGGATCATCTAGAAACAAAATTCTGCCCAAAAAGCACAGACATGTTAAGATATTATATCACTTCAGGAATTTTGGCTGCAAGACAGTGATGGGAAGTAACAAGGAAAATCTGGGATTTTGTTCTTTGGTTCTTTGGTGGTTTTTGATGGGTTTTTTATATGTGTTCAAAATTTAACCAGCTTGGATTTAAAAGAAAATCCCCACATAGTTTCTTAACATTTTTCTCAATTTTTCCATTTTTCTCCACCCACCCAAAGTGTAGCCCATAAACCAAAATAAAGAAATGGAGTGCAATGTAGGAAACTTTTATCAAAAAAATGGTATAATAATGCTAAGAATTGGTGTAGAATAAAGTAGGATTATGATGGAGAGGCTCGAGCAGAGTATTACCAGGATACTTGGATGAAAAGGCGGTTAAGTTCTGATCTACTAATCTAAGTTCTGATCTACTTTTAACAACATGAAGAAAAACTACAGAGATGATGGATTCATGCTGTCCTTCATGGTGGCATGAGATGTAACAAGAGGTAACAGCCTGACATGGGAGATTCAGGTTGGATACCAAGATAAACCACACCACTAGGGGCAGTTCAACACAAGAACAAGAAATAGCAGAACTGTAGACCCTCCCTCTATGAGGGTTTTTGAATCCTGGTATGTCGAGCTCAACTGGCCTGATCCACAGTTCCTGATGTTGACAATAGTCCTGCTTCAAGCAGATAGCTGGACTAGATGACTCCAGAGGTTCCTTACATCCAACATTGTTATGTTTCCACTTTAACACACCATGGAAAATACCACAGAAAAGGAAGATTTCATAAATTATACAGGGATTTATTTTATACCTGACAAAAGAAATAAATCAACTTTTGAACTACAGGCACACAAAATGTCTTTATCCTACTTTGCTATGACGTATGATGAAAATTTGATAAACATTACACAACACAGGATGCAATATGCAAAATGCAGTGATTCAGGCAAAAGTATTATTCTTTCCTCTAAAAATAATCATCTTGTGATAGGTCTCCTTCCCCCTAAGAAATACTTATTACATGAGTGGTCTTGTTGCTCCGGATACAAATGCAACCCTGAGAAAATGTCTGAGGGAACCAGCTGTTGAACCATCAAGAAGGCTTTCTTTGGGCCATTCTGTTCTGGCTGAGAAAGTAGTAAGTCCCTTTAATTAGAACTCTGCTAGATGGAATTTGGATTCCCGTCCTGCTGTTGTATACAAGATGAAAAGATACCGTCCATCTTTCCACACCCCCAGGACACTCTTTCACTTGGTATAATAATTGTTACATTGCATCTGTAAAGATTACAGCTAGGCAACATTCTCCTGACAAACCAGAAATAATTTACAGAGCTATCAGCTATCTTGAGCCAACTTTTGGCTGTTTTTCAGTCAGCCTCAGTCTATATTCTGGGCATATTCTTATTCCAGATTTTGGTTGAAACTTGTCCAGGAATGCTTATGCCAGGAAAGGTTTTTCACTGTCATCTAGAAGTCAGTTGATTTTGTAGTTACAAAGACTTAGCATTGTGAAATTCAATAGTTTCAGATGAGCTATATTTTTGAGCTCTTTCAGAATGGAGCTCAGATCCAAGACTCTTGAGTATGAACCTTCAGAATATAAACCAAAAATAATAATAATGTGTCCTTCAAAGCCTCTGGCACAGAAATCCTTTGTTTTACATAGCCTTGGATGGATTTTCTTTGCTCGTATTTAATTAGGTGCATATTTTTCAAAGGACTGTTAGAGGCTTTTGCTTGCCTTTTTACAGGAAATAACTTCAAGCCCACAAATTCAAGACTATCTCCTGAGACAAGTGCACTTATGAAATGGAGGAGAAAACTCCAAGTATAACAGAATGGTCCCTTTGCCTGACCTGTCTCTTTCAAGTTTCTTAAGTGCTTTACTTAGCTTTCTGTACACAGCTGTCTAGGAGGCAAGACTGTAAACAAGCCTCAGATAGCCCAGTGCTGTCATACCATTTCAGCCCTTATTCCTTCAAATTATATTTTAGATATATATGTGTGTGTGTGTAAATATATATATTCATATGTATATTTAAATGTGTATTTAAATATTTAAATGTACATTTAAATGTATATTTAAATACACATATGTAGTGTATGAACACTATGTGGTTCATGGGTTCATGAAAGGCAGGTCCTGCTTGACTAACCTGATCTCCTTCTATGAAGAGGTAACCTGCTTAGTGGATGACTGAAAGGATTTGGATGTTGTTTACCTGGATTTTAGTAAAGCCTTCAACACAAGTTCCCACAGCATTCTCCTGGAGAAACTGACTTCTCATGGCATGGCCAGGCCCAGAGTGTTGTGGTTAATGGAGTTAAACCCAGTTGGCAGTGGGTCACAAGTGGTGTTCCCCAAGGCTCAGTTTTGGGGTCAGTTCTCTCTTAATATCTTTATCAATGATCTGGATAAGAAGATCAAGTGCACCCTCAGGAAGTTTGTAGATGACACCAAGCTGGGTGGGAGTGTTGATCCGCCTGAGGGTCAAAAGGCTCTACAGAGGGACCTGGACAGGCTGGATTTATGGGCTGAGGCCAATTGTATGACCTTCAATAAGGCCAAGTGCTGGGTCCTGTACTTGGACCACAACAACCCTATGCAACACTACAGGCTTGGGGATGAGTAGCTGGAAATCTATCGAGCAGAAAAGGACCGAGGGGGATCAGTTGACAACTGGGTGAATATGAGCCAGCAGCGTGTCTAGGTGGCCAAGATGGCCAAGAGCATCCTGGCTTGTATCAGAAACAGTGTGGCCAGCAGGACTAGGGCAGGCATCATCTCCCTGTACTTAGCACTGGTGAGGCTGCACCTCAAGTACTGTGTTCAGTTTTGGGTGCCTTGCTACAAGAAAGACATTGAGGTGCTGGAGCAGGTCCAAAGAAGGGCAACAAATCTGGTGAAAGGTCTAGAGCACAAGTCTTGTGAGGAGCAGCTGAGGGAGCTGGGGATGTTTAGCCTGGAAAAAAGAAGGCTGAGGAGACACCTTCTCACTCTCAGCTATTTGAAAATGTTATGGAGAAGTTCCAGAGATTTAGACATGATATCAAGTTTCCAGCATTTTGCCCTGGTACTTACTGCTCTGTAATTATGATTTTCAACCATTCTACACAACAGAATGAGTTAAAGAAAAAAAACAACAAACAAACAAAAAAATCCCAACCTTGTAAAGGGTATCAGATCTATGATTAATAAGGTCTGTGAGTTTATAGAAAAACAAGTTATAAGTCAAACTTGATTGATTTTATTAAGAATCTGTGAATAAAATTAAAAAAAAAACAATAACATAATAAACATACCTGGATTGCACTAAAACGCTGGCTATGGCATCACATTTGGAATAAAAAAATGGTCAAATAGAGCAGAAACAGTCAATGGGGCCACATAAGATAATGATAATGCAGCAGAAAGTTTGTGGGATGCATCTAAAATATCACAGGAATCAACAGCAGGCTGAGTCTCATCAGCCTCCCTGGCGGTAACTTGATGAAAGGTGGTGAGCAGCATGTAGAAGGTATTTCACAGAATCACAGAATGTTAGGGGTTGGAAGGGACCTTAAAAGATCATCTAGTCCAACTCCACTGCCAGAACAGGACAACCTAGAGCAGGTCACACAGGAATGTATCCAGTTGGGGTTTGAATGTCTCCAGAGAAGGAGACTCCACAACCTCTCTGGACAGCCTGGCCCAGTGCTCTGTCACTCTCACAGTGAAAAAGTTCTTCCTTATGTTCACCTGGAACCTCCTATGTTCCAACTTGCATCCGTTCCCCCTTGTCCTATCACTGGACATCAGTGAGAAGAGCCTGGCTCCATCCACCTGACCCTCACCCTTTACATATTTATAAGTATTAATGAGGTCACCCCTGAGTCTCCTCTTCTCCAAGCTAAAGAGCCCCAGCTTCCTCAGCCTCTCCTCGTAAGGGAGATGTTCCACTCCCTT
>VZRW01009609.1:66849-99742 GCA_013398125.1 Aegotheles bennettii
CTTGTTGAATTTCATTAAGTTTCTCCCCACCCAACTCTCCAGCCTGTCCAGGTCTCTTTGAATGGCAGCACAACCCTCTGGTGTGTCAGCCACTCCTCCTAGTTTAGTGTCATCAGCAAACTTGCTGAGGGTGCACTCTGTTCCCTCATCCAGGTCACTGATGAAAATATTGAATAGTACAGGTCCCAGTACCGACCCCTGAGGGACAGCCCTCCAACTGGATTCCATCCCATTGACCACAACTCTCTGACTTCTTCCTTTCAACCAGTTCCCAATCCACCTCACTACCCAGTCCTCCAGACCACACTTCCTCAGTTCAGCTGCGAGGATGCTGTGGGAGACAGTGTCAAATGCCTTACTGAAATCGAGATAAACCACATCTACTGCTCTACTATCATCTATCCACCTAGTTACCTCCTCATAGAAGGCTGTTAGGTTGGTCAAACATGACTTCCCTTTGGCAAAACCATGTTGACTGCTCCTAATGAGCCTCTTATCCTTGATATGCCTGGAAATGGTGCCAAGGATAAGTTGTTCCATCACCTTCCCAGGGATGGATTTGTGGCAAGGGATGCTACAAGCACACGTAGAGTAAAAATTCTAGCAGCAAAGTATACTCAGCAGCGTTACAGACTGACAGCAAATAATTAACCTACATCCATGTTAGAAAAATACAGGGCAGTATGCTGCTGTAGTAGGAACAAACACAGCATCACACTGGGAAAGATAGCGCCTGAGTATTAATCTTAGCTTTGCTGCAGATTTTAGGTATAATGGTGGGCCAGGCCTCTTAACTTTTTTGAATCTCTTCTTTATCTCCAGCTGTTGGCTGTTTAATGAATGCAAGCTCTAAATTCTTCATAATAAGATGTTTGTACAGCACCTAGCACAATGGGACAAGATCTGGGACCATAGCCTCTGTCAACTGTTATCTGTGCAATGGAGAGCGAAATCATGGCACCAATGCAGTCAAAAGTTACTTATAGCTGCTCTAGCAAAAGTATAATTTATTGTATGATTGAACACGCCACGATATGTTCCATGAATGAATATCCACAGTTTGCATCTACCTTCTCCATGTAGTGTTAATCATTTATGAAGCGGCATTTATTCACCATTCATTCAAATAAGGAACACAAAATGGATTTTGCCTACTAGAGAAAAATGCATTTTCCTTTTTTCCATGTATTTGCAAGTGTTTGCCAAGAAACAGATAAAATTGTAAGGGGAATGGGATATTTATGCAAAAATGTTATCCAGTGTTAGAATGCTAATGCTAACAGGAAAATGTGGACAGGATATTCAACTTCACGCATCAAGAATTGTTCCATTCTCTTTCACTGAAAGCTGAATTAGTTTACATTTCACACAAGGTAAGAGCTCAGGTTCCAGAGAGGAGGAAATTCAAATTTCAAGATATGTATTACTGCATGGTAACGTGCTCATCTTGCCTTGCCTCTCTACCAGAGGATCAGCTTACCCTGCTACTTGCATTGTCTTTCTCCCTAGACCATCTTTGTATCAATCACAGTCATCAACAGGACTGAAGACTCAAAGGGTCTCTAAGTTTGGTCTTTGTACTCCAAACAGATTCTTATCCAATAACATCCATGAGATGATAAAACAGGAGAGATACTTGGAAATACATGCAAAAGTGAACAGCATGATACCATTTAAAGAAATAACATTTACAGCCTAACGTGAACTCCTTGAGTCCAAAGCAGAATAAATACAGGCAGTGCATCTATTAGCTGCAAATGAATAAAACAGTACTTATAAAATGGGTAATTTAGATCTGATTAATGTTTATAAATGTGTTTACATAAGAATTGGATATTAACCTATAGCTTAAAAGGGTTTAATTAGCCTTGGAATATTGTCTCAGTGTACAATGAAAAATAACTAATTCACAAAGGAAACTGCAAATAAAATCTGCAAGCACAAATGAGGTCAATTAATTAAGCAATTTGCATAAATTTGAATGGTTATTTTCAGGGCATTTTTGACATTTTGCACTTCCCATTCCCATCATACCCGCAAAAATACTTTTCTGCCACCCTATTTATGTGATACATCAGTCATCCCATGGGATCACAGAATACCAGCACACACTGCAGTGTAACAGCTTCTACACACAAGCTTTCTGAACCATGCAGCATCTAGCATACCATTTCCAGCTGTACTATCTTATCACCAGCAGATACATTTACAGGCTGTTATAGCTTCATTCTTACCTCCAAATGGAGAAAAGAATATGAAATATGACTTCATCTCCATTACATTTTTACACCCTGAATACCAAGCAGATGGTAACAATTACAGATGGGAGTATATTTCTCACACAGGAAGCCAAATGCTGCAGAGCTCACCAGCTGAAATCTGGAACGAGTCACTTAATGCATTAAGTTTATCCAGATCTAAACTGGTGAAAAAGGGTAGAGGAATTCGACCTAGCAGTTACATATTCCCATGGTTACCCTGGGAATACTATAGCAGCAACCTCCTCTTAATACAGGTATGTCAACATAGATCCTTTGGCTTCTTTCTATTATCCTTATAACAACCAGGGCAAATTTGCTAACTCAGAGGTAAGGAAAGTGATTTGCTTCAGAATGAAGATCCTTCTGTGGCAATTCCTGTATACACTTAGCTCCCAGATTGGTGCCTAGCAGGAGTAAGAGGCTGTAACACAGTCTGGATTGCTCTCTACTGGCTGAGCTGTGTCGATCCACCACACCAAAGTCATGATTCAGGAGCTGACAGTGTGCAGAGAGTGCTGCTTCCCAGCATCATGGAAACTTTGGGTCATTGGGGTGTCATCAGCTCAGGATCAGAAGCCAGAGATGAAACTGCTGAAATAGCCTTCTCTCTCCTTTGGTCTACAACTCCATAACCTCTCTCAACAGAATATTCCTCTGGTTCATGTCTGCTTTGATAAGAATAACGTGGGACCTTTATCCAAGACTGCCAAATAAACTTAGTGCCACAAACTTACATTCTACCATAATGCAATGTTGCACCTACTCTGACTTATTTTTTGCAATACATTTTACAGTACGTTTCATGGACTGTACTGTTGAGAACTGAGTGCTTCTATTTTGTTGCCCATCTGTTTAATATTGTCACAAGTGAATTTTCACTTGTGTATTTCTTCTTTTACATAGTAATTCCTATTCCTAGGCTACAACTTCAACTGATGCAAATAGGCATTTCTTAACCGAAGCCAATTAAATAGAACAGCCTTGCACCACCTGAGAACCAGGCTTTTGTATGTGATATATGTCAAATGTTAGCATGGAACTGAAAATATAAAATAAGTATAATCAAAAGAAGCACTAAGGAAATTAACAAGACATATTTCTGGTTTGCTTCATTTTGCATCACTCAGGGATATCTGAGATTTTAAAAAAAGATCTTTTTCAAAATTGATGTTAACATGAAAATCTTGAAACATGTATGCATTGGAATCTATAATACTTTCAGTGACTGAAAGAATGTATTTGAACTGCTTCCTGATTGTATTTTAATTTCTTCACAATGTTTGACTTTTATTCTGTTTAGTGACTGCATTTCTTTGTCTATAGATCAACATATATTTCAAAATAAACCAACTTTACCTCAGAATCACAGAATCACAGAATCTAAGGGGTTGGAAGGGACCTCGAAAGATCATCTAGTCCACCCCCCCTGCCAGAGCAGGGTCATCTAGAGTACATCACACAGGAACGCATCCAGGCAGGTTTTGAATGTCTCCAGTGAAGGAGACTCCACAACCTCTCTGGGCAGCCTGTTCCAGTGCTCTGTCACTCTCACAGTGAAAAAGTTTTTCCTGATATTTACATGGAACCTCCTATGCTCCAGTTTAAAACCATTGCCCCTTGTCCTATCATTAGTCATTACTGACAAAAGCTTGGCTCCATCATCCTGACACTCACCCTTTACATATTTGTAAACATGGATGAGGTCACCCCTCAGCCTCCTTTTCTCCAAGCTAAAGAGACCCAGCTCCCTCAGCCTCTCCTCATAAGGGAGATGTTCCATTCCCTTAATCATCTTAGTGGCTCTGCGCTGGACTCTCTCAAGCAGTTCCATGTCCTTCTTGAATTGTGGGGCCCAGAACTGGACACAATACTCCAGATGTGGCCTCACCAAGGCAGAATAGAGGGGGAGGAGTACCTCTCTTGACCTACTAAGCACCCCCTAGTTTCATTTAGTAAATGTCATTTTTATCCATTTCAACATTTTTCCCCTTACTGGTTTTGATAGATTGAGCCTTTTCCTACAAACATTTTTGATCGAACAACTCTAATATCATAGAGGAGATAAACAGAAACATTTAACTTACTGCTTTTCTTCTGTTATAATTGCAAAATTCTAACAAACAACCTAGCAAGTAAGCTTTCTTTCCCTTAATGCCAGCCCATTTTGCCTTCTTTATGCTGCTAAGTACCACTAAGTCTCCCAGGTATATTGTTGTAATCGCTAAATAGCAGTGGCAGAAGTTACTTCCCAAAATTCCTTCCACACACTGCTGGTTTCTTTATATGTTCAGCATCCACCGTGGCTCCATATGTCTCAGGCTCAGCCTAGTCATGTAGAAAGCAGCACTTGCAAAGAGCTTAAAAGAAAATATATATTAAGAAAAGGAGAAGTGATTAAGACAGCCAACAGCTGGTAAAACATCAGAGAAGATCTACGAGATCAGGACACACACTTTTCCCAAATTTCGCCTCTTTCTCCTGAAGTGTTTGAGGGCTGAATGTGTCTTGTTTAAAACTGTCCAGTGAAACCTATTTTATCACACCATGGATCACTGGTATCAGAATTTCCTCCTCTTGACAACTTCGTTATCAAGAACTTTGTTATCAAGAAGAAATCCTTGTGATCTGATTGGAATTGCTAGTGATAAACCTGAAAAAAAGAACCCCCTTGCAGTACTGTCATCAATTCAGCAGTGAAACTGTTTACCGGGAGTGCAAGTGTTTTGTTGAACCAGGATTTCCTCACAATTTGGGTTAGTGCTGGAAGCAATAATTCTATGACTATTGTAAGGGTGTTTATTCTAGTCTTTTTCCATTCCTTTCCATAAGAAACTTGGAAGATTTTGTTATATTTCTGATGGGGGAACAACAACAAACAACAAAATAAAATCCAAAATGTTCTACAAGATGGTAATAGCATGACCTTCTCAGCTGTAATTCAATGTACAATCTAGTCTGAAGCACTTAAAAGCTGCAATATCTGTTATAAAGTTTATGACCCTCTGGGAATTACTCCCTGACTCTTGCGAGGGAACAAATTTGAAAGGGAAACCTGGTGAGCTAAAATTCAACGACACTGTGAAAAGAAATGCAGAGTCCAAGTTTGCCTTTTCAGGATAAAGGCAACACTTTTTATCTGTTGCACTGTTAGTAGCAAAAATAGCTGACGTGCTATGACGGAACGTTAAGATTTAAAAGACACATGGGCTTTCTGGAGAAGTTAGTCAAGAAGGACAGTTTAAAATTGTCTAAGATAACTGCCTGTATCTTTGGCCATTCATATGCCCTTAAAGCTCATGCTAGTCATTTATTGAAGTGTAGAGGATCAATATGCCACGGCATCTTGCAATATATGAGCTGCATTCTGGCACAAATTGCTTAAAAAAGCACACAGATCTCTCTACAAAAGTGAATGCAACCCCTGTGCTGTGTTGTGACAGAATTCATTCTGCACTCATTCCCCCAAACCCATCATGTCCATGGTACTCACTTTCCTTCCATATTCCCTCCTCTCTCAAATAACTGGAATCAACACTTACTATGTTAGTATTTTTCAGAAATAGGTGTCATGCTTATAATGTACAATTCTTGCTCCTGGGCATCTGATGGCTGCTCCATGCCCTGGCTATGAATTTAATAGACATGTCTGTTAACAGAGGTGCAAACAACAGTGCTTGCTTATGCTGGAAAATATATCAGCTCATTCTTAAGCACTGATGTCTGGGGGCAGACATAGTTCCAGGCAAGGATATAGAGATTTATATAGAATTTGGCAAAAGTGATTTTGGTCTGTAAAGGGTTTAAATGCACATACTACCAAGTTTTCCTTCAAATTCTCTGCAGAGTCTCCAGCTATGTCTTAACTGATAAATCAGAGACAGGGCACAAGTCGGAACACTGGTCTGAGACTGTCACTACAAATTTATTACTAACACAGTCCCTGGCATGGGTTTTGCCCAGGCCCAGTAGCATTCTCTCAGGCAAAGCTCAGGTATGTTTGGGGGTATTTCTCAATAGGCTGCATGGATGAGGCTGCACTGTTTTGAAGGGAGAGTGAATTAACTGTATGAATATGAATGGAGGCATGTCACTTGCATTCAGAGCCAGAAAGCAAGCCCTTTCCCATGTGATCTGCTCTTTTACACAAAGATATCTTCAGTGTAGTGAAGAAAATGTTGTTTGAGATTATAGTGGCTGCTTGAGAGTGTTGGAGGGTTGTGTAGGGCTAACGAACACAAATCTGATACAAACTCACTCATTCTGGCACTTGGAGGGTTCATGCAATGAACTGTGCCCAAAACAGCAACTGGTTTTTGTTTTGTTGAGTTGATTCGCTCCAAAAGACAACTCAGAAATTAATTAGTATTTATGCAATTTAGAGGATCAGCTGGTCCCAGATGTGGGATTGCACTGGTGAGGTATTTATTTAGCAGTAAAGACTCAGTGGATCATCAGTGGTTATAAATTTGTTTCATTACTATAAAAAAGTGTATGAGCTATCTCCAAGGGCAATAAACCAAAACAGAGGCAGAAGAGCCATTATGTGAGAAGGTGACAGGGATTACTCCTGGCCTTTCCCCATAAAAAGTGAGATGGCATTTGGGAGAGATATGAAATCTTGTAAACCCGGGAATAAGCTCACAAGAAAAGCAGAAGAAGGAGCCCTGAGCCAAATACAGATGATGAAAACTAGGAGGGGGGAAGGCAGCAGCATAAAACAGGACAGCAGAGTTTACCAGTAATCCTACCTAACTCCACCAGATTGACTCTAGGAGAGTCATGGCTCAAATGAAATCGAAGTTGACTACATTCACTGGGGGATTGATCCATGGTCCTTTCTCTTGCACAGCTTTGTACAGAGGTGAGAGAAACTGATGAAATCTTCTATAAAAAATAAGATAGGCTCTTTCTTGCTTTCAAGCTAAAATTCTTTGATAAAAGGAACTCCTCAAGGGTGTTTCAATACTTTAACATGAACAGTGCCTAAGCATGAAATGGATGCTATTGGACTAACAGCTTCTGGGTGACTATTCAGAGGTAATGGAATAATATCCAAATCTATTGAGAGGGAAAAAAAATTGCTGAGATAAGTGAGTTTAGGGTGATTTATGAATGAAATTCTGGGTTTTCAGCAAGAGTAGAGAGTTTCATAAAGGTCTATTTGAAGGTGTGATAATGTTTTCATCTTCTTATAATTCAAATTAGAAAAACAAGTACTGAGAGAAGAAAGATACATTTTGTAATTAGAAATTTATGGAAGTTTTTCCCACAATGAAAAGACAGGGATAATTTTACCTGGGAGGTTTTTGTAATGCTGCCAGGTCACAGTGCTATCTTGTATACGAATTTGTTGTAATTAAACTACTTTTGTTACACGCAGCTACATCAGATAACCTCTAAAATATGAAAACAATCATTCTTTACTAGTGTTTTCTATGTCTCAGCTTTGGCAGATGGACTTATCGGCCTCAGGTGCTACTCCAGCCATCTTCCCATGCCTAAATCACTTCACTCTGCTTGAATTGTAAGCCTGAGAGCAACTGAATGCCTTCTGACTGGTGGCAGCCAGACTGACTTCGTGAAGTCTGGGAGAAGACAAGAAGCTGATTAAGCTTGTGAGCTTGAATTAAATGGCTGACAGTGAAACTTGCTAACACTGCTCCTTAGAAAAGCATGGGAGGTTTTGGGGTAGCAGCTAGACCTGACAGCTTCTCACGGATTTGCTGTTTGTCCTTGGAGAGAAAAAACGAAACAAAACAAAACAAAACAAAACAAAACAAAACACAATAATTCATTTATCAATATGTGCTTAGTTTGTTTATATACTAACTTTTATTGTTTACTAAAGAATCTTTAAAAGCTCCTCATGAGGCATATTTTTAAATGTCTTTTGGTGATACTGTCTGAATACTGAGATTTCCAAAGGTATCTGGCAAGGTCCATTAACAAATATGTTTGATGAATTTAAAATTCTGTGCTGTAAGAGGGAACATTTTGACTCTGAGACTTCCTGAGCCAGAGATAATGTTTTTGGTTTTAATAGCTTTGATAAGCTTTTCTTTCCTTATTTTTTTTTCCCAGTTATTTTTTGGGCATATGCAAGCTTTTGACTTCTACAGCATCAATTTTAACAGATGATCTATTTGCAATAGAAGATGCAATGAACTATAATTTCCTATTTATCTTCTCCAGGCCAGTCATGGCCATATAGAAATCATAAATTCTTCTGTTCAAGAATCTCTTTGCAAAATTGTTCTTCTCATTTTCTCTTAGAATCTGTAGCTGGACACTTTCAGAGAAAGGATACTGGGCTACAAGGTTTCATAATCTGACCAAAAGAGCAGTGTTTATGTTGACATGTAACACAAACCTGTTAATTCTATCTATCCTAGTGATAAACTGTAAATACTGATAGCTGGAAAGAGTTATCCTAAGGTTATGGCACCATTTACTGCAGCAAAGGGGGAAATACCATGCTGTCCCTTGGTCTCAGATTCCCCATGTGGAAGTTACACTGCAATGTGCACCCCTCACAAAAGGGGTGTCAAGAGTCTTTTGGAGACCCACTAATACAAGCCAACACTGTGGCATCAAAATTTAAACCAGAGGAATTCCTGTTTCATTTTACATGAAGCTTATGAAATCTCCAGTGAAGTCAACAAAAGTCATCTCTCTGCAGCATTTGTTCATCATTCATTACTTAACATGTTTTTTGGGGTGTAATTCACAAGGGAAGATCACAGGTCACTGCTCGGCTGAAGTTAAAGTTCATTCTGTTTTCTTCAGTATTGTGCCTTTGTTGGGAGTCCTCCGCTGGATTTTCTGCCATTTATTGTTAATTATTTAACTGCAGAATAATCTACTGAAACCCTTAGATGGGAAACTGTTGATGACACCCCTTGGCTTCTAAGTATTGCTGTCTTTATTTTCAGATCAACCAGCGAGCCAGGCAATTAGCTTTGCTAGCTGTAAATCCTAGCTGATATGCTTGAATGCAATGTGTTTTCTAGCACCAATTTAACCTTGTTTTTACAAGAGATTAATGTATACAGACACACTTTAAGATCTGCCTCCACAGATGAATATTTTAAGGGTTCTTCATCAGATCCCTGCAAAGTTTCTGATGAACTCAAACAGGAGATGAAGCCATGAGTGTGTATGAAGTTTAGAAGTTGTTTTTCACAGTTTGACACCAGAGACAAACTTGCTATATTTTTAAGCAAAGCACAGGAAACACTGAAAATAAGAATGTCAAAATCACTTGCTTTTGCATCAGCCTTCTCTGACACTTGATAGCGTTGAAGTCTCATAAATAAAAGGGTGACATTCTCAGTGCTCCAGTTTAATGGGGATCTCTTTCTTAAGTCACATATTTAAAAACATGTTTCCCCTTTGTAAACAAAACTAGAGTATCTGCTTCAGTATCTTTCATTTTCCTCTCTCAGTGACAGATTTAATGACTTTTCCTAAAATCTTATTCTGAAGAAGAGTTTGGATTCATTGAATATAAAAATGAAGGGATAAATGAAACAGGAAGGAGGAAAAGAAAGATGATGTGAGCAAGGCCATATGTACACATAATTTTATTTGGTTGAACCTGGAACAACCACAGTGCTCCTGTACTAAAACTACAGGAGATTTATCTAGGTTATCTGCCATGAGCAACCACTACACTATCAAAGCTGTATTGCACATCTGCAGTACTTTCTAATTCAACATTCCCTAAATAACACTGCACATCCATTAACACTTTCTCCTTTTCCATGTTACATTTGCAGTTTAGCATGGAAATACTTATGTGGCAAACTTCAAATAAAAAATCAGGAATACCTCTAATAAGATGAAGACTGCACAGAAACTGGAGATTTATTTTCCCTGCAGTGTATGACATATTTTTTCATCAGTGTTTCCAGAAGGTTATATATTCTTTTTAATTACAGGAATCTTCAAAACATTCCCAAAACTTATTAGGTTTCCTTTTTCCATTCACGGCTGTAATGTATTTTAGAGCCACTTTGACATTCCCCCTGACATGTTTGACAGGAGACTGATATCATATTGCTGTTTTTTTCCATCCTCCTCATCTCATGATTAAAAATAGCATAATATTAAATAGCTCAGATGAGGTATGATTTTATCCCAAGAAAATAAATCTTTTACCATGGATGGGCAAACATGTTTGACTAATAAAAAAAAATCATCGATTCTGCAGTCAGGGAGCCTCTTTAGCATTCATTTGAAACAAACCTGAATTTTCAAGACTTCAGGAAAGATTGCTTGCAAAAAATGGGAAAAAGATCTTGTAAAAATAATTTTGAGAGCTGTATTTTAAAAGCTTTTTTATATATACCTATACTAACCAGTGTACATCAGGCAAGATCAGTATTGAACGGTTATTTCTAACAAATTCAACAAGAGGTAACCAACAGAGTTACAATCTGTGATTAAAATTCAACAAGCAAAGTTTACATGGAAGGTGATATCTTTTTTTTGTCTGTTTGTTTGTTTTTTTAACTTACTATAAATCATGGGGGAAAAAAAGAAGGCATTTTGGGTTCATATCTTCTTCCTATCTGAAACAAAAGCAGGAGAATTCACATTAAGCATAGGTTTAGACTCTTCTTAATTAGGTCAACCAACTGACATAAATATGGTTGTACTTCACCAGAAAGAAATATTCTTGAGCATGGTAGAGGGACACACAGAAAATGGGATTTTCTCAGAACTTCTAACCACAAGCAAACATAAACATAAAATGTTTAGAACCAAAACTTTTTTGTAAAATAGGTCAAGGATGTAATCAGGTCACGTGTCCACTTGTGGAGCAAAGAGTCTATGTGTATTTGTAACTTTTTAATTGATATCAAAAATGTAAGGGTATTAATATAGAACCAGAGATTTACCTTCAAGGCCTTTCATGATTCAGGAATACAAGTGCTTCATATTAAAAGACACTAAAACCACCTTGGAAGGAAAAAATCCCTCTTTACTCTTCTATACAATAAGTTAAGTATCTTAATTTTATCGCTGTGAGGAACAAATACTTCATAAAATCTGGAAAAAAAATAAATCAGTCATACATGGAAAATCAGCTCCTATGCACCTCCATCAGTAACTTGCAGCATTAGATCCTAGACCCAGGGGAATAATTTAATGAGCTGGTAGAATTAAAGAGCTGTTAGTCTGTAGTGAGCCAGCCAGTGAACTGGGACATCAAACAAGCTTTGCCAATGTTTATATTGTAAGAATTTGCCTGTGTTCTTTTTATCTCTGAATTGGAAGTGTCAGAAACTTGGGGGGGACACAGGGAGGACAGGGGGATGGACACATGGAAGTAGTTATCCTCATGAGATTTCTACTGCAAAGTAGAATAGGAACGTGTGCAATTAACAGCCTCTTTTTTCTAAAGGATTGCTGTTGGGAAAAAAACACACAAGAAAAAAATAAAACAAAACCCCAAAAACCAACAACAAAAACCAAAAAACAACCCAAACACATGAAAAGAAAGACCCCAATGACATCCTAAAAAAAATTTGAATCATTGGAAAAACCAAGACTATTCAAACTCCATATAAAGTTTAGTATGAGCCATGGTCACAATGAAAGTGTTTATTTCCACCCGAACAGCAAACATTCAACATTCCATTACAAGAGTTAAAGGTCATCCCTCAAAGTGGGACACAGCATTTCTGATCATGCTTCATTAGCTGTGTGCTCCACTGAATTAAGACCTAAGTAAGTTAGACATACTCTGGTTGTCTTTTGATCTATCTAATTATCCCCACCTCATTAAAAGAAATAATATAAGTCTACCACTTTCGCTTTGCCAAAGTAATGCCAGTATTCTACCTCTTGGCAGCTGAAATGAAAGTGTATGGGAGTAATGGTATCATCAAATAAGTGCTCACCTGTGATAAGGATTTTCTGTGCTTTATATGTAAAATGTAAGACCAACAGAATAGCATTTTATCCGACAAGGAAAAAATAATGAAAAATTGCTATTGATTTTCCCCCCAAAGTTATAAAAGTGTACATTGAATAGGTATTTCACAGCTTTATTGTTAATTTTAGTCTAGAAGAGCATCTTACCTTTAATGCTATTAATTAAATGCAAAACGAACTATTTAAAAGTTCCATAATGTTATCAGACACAGAGTTGAGGCAGGCTGGTCAGTAGTCCCAGGCTCCCCCTTTTGACCCTTTTTAAAAACAGGGGTGATGTTTCCCTTTTGCCAGTCACTAGGGACTCTACCTAGCTCTCATGACTTTTGAAATATGATGGAGACTGGCTTAGTTCTCTTGAGGACCCTGGGATGCATCTTATCAGGTCCTACATCTCCTAAGGTTGTTTAAACTACACTCAGTGTTTTGGTTTACCCCTGTTAAGGGGCAAAATTCAAAAGGGCCACCTGCCCCAAACAGACTGAAAAGCATTTTCTTTTTAAGTGACTGAATAGTAAACAAGGAATTTAAAACCCATATGATATATTACTTTTGTCAGGTAATTTATCTTAGCACACGTAAATCAATGTAGTAGTCAATCAATTAATGAGATACTGATATTATAAAATGTTATGATTGTCATCAAATATGTCAAATTAATCATAAGAATCAATTTCTATAGCTATGAAACCTTTTAACAACAGCAATCAGCACCTAATGCTGATAATAGGAGGAATTAAAGGGATGGAGTTATAGATTTTAAAATCAATAGGGCTCATCAGATTTCATGATACTAAATAAGTGTTAATCAAGTCAAATTCAATAGCTCATTTTTGGGAATTAAGATCATCTCATTTTACTAGACAAAGACTTCAGCAAACCTTTGCCCAAGTTCTGATTCAGTGCACCTCTACTTCTTTCTATTTCTGAATGTAATGACGCGAGAAGACACATTGTGTGTTGAAATGACTGAACGTCTGAAAAATATGTTTTCCTTGGTTTCCAAGTAAAATGACAGCTGGAAAAAGCATTAAATACTTGTTTTGTTTTGCTGTTTTTCAAAATCCAGAAGCACAGGAGGTCAGTTGCTGAGGGAAGCTGCTTCGGAGCTGGCCCGATCTGCAGTGAGCAGCAGATCTTGGTGCACAGGGGGTTTTCCACAGAGAGGGAAACCGGAGAGTCCAGGGGACTGGAGAGACCTACCTGGAGCCAGCAGCTCTCACAGGAGATGCTGATGAGGCCTGGACATTGCCAGAACAACTGTGGTCACCCCCACACCTATAAAAATCCACCTGGGGATCGTGAGGGACCAGGAGTGCTAGGAACAGAGACAGCAAACAGAGCGCGTGGCCTTGGCCAGGACACGGGAGGACAATTTGCAAGGAAAGGCATGCAGGAAGGGCTTAGTCACCCTACCAGCTCCAGAGGCAAGTTAAGTTGGTCATCACCCTCTCAGAAGGAGCTATCCACCCTCTCAGAAGGAGCTATGCTATCCACCCAGCAGAAATCTCTGTCCTCTGCACTCACCAGAATTGATGGGGCAACCCAAACAGAGCTCCCACGAAAACATTTACATTGCACGCTGAAGACTAGTGACTCCATGGGCTTAAGATGTGCTGTTTTTTGTATCTTATGCTTAATATGTATTTTGAGGACATTTTAGTGAGAAAAAAAAATATCTGGATAACTTACAGTCATGCTCTTTCTTTATGTTATCTGAATTAAGAGTCTTAGCTCTCCTTGGCTTTAAGCACTAGATAGCTGATGTCTGATCCTGTACCTGGGTTATATCACTACAAATACTAACCATACTCTGTGTCTCTGAAAAAGAAATATTTATTCTGCATTTGTATTGGTCAAACATAATGAAGTCCTACTGTTAGTGGCACAGCTTTCTTGACTCCTAAAACTGTAGTAATAAAAATATCTGAGCAACATAACAACAGCTGTAGAAATAAGATAGAGGTATTTGTTATTACAGAAAAAAAAAAGCACATGAACACAGGAAATTTGTGGGTAACTAAATCCCTAGTCCACTCTATCCAGGAGTTATTTCTGTGAAAGAAATTATAACTAAACACTGAAAAATCAGGTTAATCTGATAATTTGTATTTTTTCATCCTGAAGGTCTCATCCAGATTCCTGGTTCTATATCTTTGTATTTTAAATCTGTTTCTTCTCACACATATTTTGCATTTTAGCTCAAAATGTTTAATAATCCTGTTGCTTGTTGGAACATCCATTTATTGCAAGTTTTTGGCTGTTTATTTTTGACATACAATATGCTTGGTTTTGATTGCATATATTGCAGTATCTTTACATGCATAATTCATATTTTAGCTGATATCACACCTATAAAATTCACAGTGATGCATAGACATATGCACAAAGAGGAAAAGGCATTCTTAAATGAAAAAATAAGTAAGTAACATTAGCTTCCTATGGTGCATGAGAGATACTGAAGTGCCCCTTTTCCTTTTGAGAAATCTTTTTTCTGAATATTACTGAAGGACCATGCCCAGCATACATCTCAGCTATTGAGCATCCTATGTCAGTGCAGAGACTCATTGATTTTGGTAGGATTTTGTGTTGCTGGATCCAGGTGCAGAATTGGAGCCGAAGTCAGAATATAGGGAACATTGATTCGTGATGGTACGGTGATTCCTGTGTTTCTCTGCGATTGAATCACATCACATTTGAAAGTCATTGAATTAAAATGAATATGCCTGCACATAAATGTGAAGCTTCTACAAATCGCAGGTATGTCAAATTACCCTGAATGATTCAGCCAAAATTTCTAAATGACTTGGTCACACAATCCATAGAGTTTATAATTAAAAGTATGCAGGTGCATGAATACAGGTGCATTTTTCTCAGATATGCTGTAAAAGCCTCAGACATTACTAGAGATGTGCCGAATTAACCATAAATAATTCAGGTAGCCTGAGAACCTCTGCATCTGCTCTTTTGCAGAGAGTCTGCACGTACTGTTATTACCTTTACTTCTACGTACTGCAATTATTTTTGAAACAGCTTCTTATTATTCAAATGTACAGTAGGTATTTGAAAGACAAGCTCTTACAAAAACAAAAACAAAACCCCAAAAAATCCAGATGTGATATGTCAAGTTTCTTTAAGATATGTCAATACATTCTTTTAGGGTCACAGACTGATGTTATGTGACTCGAAATGTCAGACATGAGAAAAAAATAAATTACTTCTCAGCTTTGGATAGACAGTTCTGTTCTTATACGCAATATTCTACCTAAATTCTTGATTGCTTTATAAAAGATCATGCCCCTAATAAAAGTACTTTTCCTTCTGCATTTTTGACATTGGTCTATTTCTTTTTCTTTTCTCCCCTTCGGTAAAACTGAGTCATGCAGTGCATTTGGTTCTCATATGCACTTAGTTATCCTAGAAGTATAATAACTGCAGGGAATTAGTTAAAATTAAAAAGTGCCAGCAACACAGACCAACTTATTATAAATATGAAACAAAAAAAAAATATCTAATTTTAAAGAGAAGCAGACTATTTTGAGCTGACTTCAGCTGCATAATCTTATAGTCTCTTGAGTAGAGAAGGGTGAAGTGTTTTTTGACCTAAATATTTCCACTGAAAAATACAGAATCATGTCAATCATATAACCCATCCAAAAGAAACACAAGATGTTTTTTATTTTAAGATTTTTATAACATTTTTTGCTAAAATTATTTTTGCAAATGCACTTGTGAAAGTAATTTGAGACAAGAAACCCACATTTGTTCTTTCACAACTCTTGAAATAAAATGCATTTTTACTCAATGATAAAAACTTCCTTACTTTTGAGAAAAGCAACATAGTTTGTTCAGTCCAAAACATTTTTTTCCAGAGCTGACACAAAACCAAGAGTCAATTACTTGCTCATCTCTACTATTGAGTTTAAACAAGATCTCTAAGGGCTTTGTATAGCCCAGATATTTTTGTCTCCCTTTGTCTTGCCAGTGAGGAATAACATTTGTCTTAGCTTATCGGGCTGTTAGGTTTCAGGATAGGAAGATAATCTTGAGATGGTACTGCAGGTAGACTGATAGTAGACTGCAGGTAATCTTTGCTCAAGTCCTAAGGTAGTCTTAGGGTGGTACTGCATGTTTGTGGTTGTACAATACCCACAAAAATATGGCTTGTTCACATGAATTATTGCACATCAACTGAGTGTTGCTGCCTTTCACAGGTCAGGTCAACCAGCTGAGGTTGACAGGTCCACTCACAAACTGATTTTTCAGTGAGATGGCAAAAGGGTTCCTGCTGTGAGGATAAAGACTTACTTCAAAGCACAAACAGAATGACACACTGCAGCCCTAAGGAATAATTTTACTATCAACAGCTATACACTGCAACAAAATACGCTTACTATAAGTAAGCAAAACTGCAGTCGAAGGAGATTTGATCACTGTAGGGAAGACTAGATTCCTGTCTTGTTTCTGGGGTCCCAATGCTGTTCCTTAACCATGTCTTGAACCTCAATTTCCACTGTTTGTTTTTCTCTAACTCCAAATCCTGTCACCACTCTGTTTAAATTCTTATGTTCTATTCTTAAATTAACTCTTCAGAATAAATTTATTTTATCCATTCGAGGTGGGGGGTTGGAGGGGTAGGGATCTCACCTCTATCACAGGCCTCACATCACATTCATTTCTACTTGTTGTGGGCTTTAAAATTGCCTCTGGCCAGTTACATTTGCTCAACAGTTTTTTATATAAACTTAATTGTAAATGTATATAAATAGATACATGTTTCCAAAGATATATATTTATCCTTGAAAGCTTTAGGGTTTTGCAACATTATGAAGAAAATATAAAACATTATGAGTGAGATTTCATATGAAGGAATATGTGACCTATCTGGAGAAGAAAAAAGCAAATGAATTATGGAATACAGAAGCCTTTAAAAAAATGAAAGAGGCTACTGAATATGGAAATTTAAGGATTTTCAAGTTTCTAACTTGCAGCATCTTCATTTTGGTGAGCATTAATAGCAAAATTACACTGACATTGTAAATCCCAGCAGAACTTGCAAACCTTGAATCAGAATTCATTTCCTTTGGTCTTTGATGTAATAATGATTATATATGAAAATAAATCTCATATTTCTTCATTCATGTTTTCTTGAAGTCTTTGAAGACTGGCAAGGGGGGTAATTTTAGTTAGATGACAAAGGTAATAACGTGCAGCTCTGTAGTTCTAGGTTGCAGATTAGCTATTTATAAGGATGCATGCTTATAGCATGCATATAGTCTCCTATGGAGACCTTATAGCAGCCTTCCAGTACCTGAAGGGGGCCTACAGGAAAGCTGGAGAGAGACTTTACAAGGGCATGGAGTGACAAGATAACGGGAAACGATTTCAAGCTCAAGGAGGGCAGATTTAGATGAGATATTAGGAAGAAGTTCTTTATTGTGAGGGTGATGAGACATGGCACAGGTTGCCCAGAGAAGCTGTGGATGTCCCCTCCCTGGCAGTGTTCAAGGCCAGGTTTGATGGGGCTTGGAGCAACCTGGTCTGGTGGGAAGTGGCCCTGCCCATGGCAGGGGGGTGGAATTAGATGACCTTTAATGTCCCTTCCAACTCAAACCATTCTATGATTCTGTGATTCTATGCTATAGGCAGGAGTCCACTGACTCACAGAAAGGGAGTTTTCACATTCCAAAGTTATTGCAGGCTGGACAAAGGATGTGCAAACACAAATGCTGTCACTAAAGGTCACAGAACAAGTTGATGACAAAGCTCAGGAAAGAACTCTTTTCACACTCAGGCAAAGGTCTTAACAAATTGACTGCGCTGATTTTCATAATCCCTTGTTGGAGGATTGTTGCTTCTGTAAAATCCTTGATTTGAATTAAGCTATTTACATGGGGAACTCTAATCCATCAGAATGAGGCCCAGAGCCCAGACCTGAATGATACTTAGTGGCTTGCTGGTAATGAACTGCCTGGCACTGTTTCCAGTGTAAAGTCTTTTCTGTGCTGAATGAAGCCTGTCGGTACCTTGTAAATGTTTTTCTCATGTGTTTGAGTAAAGCCAGCACAACCAGCTCCCCTCAATGTTGGATCCAAATGTTAGCAAAATAGTAATAATATTAGTACTATGACTGTGGTGATATTTTCCTGGCATTCCTGCAGATAACTTGGGAAGGTGGGAAAAGAAACTTATAATCTTGAATTATACTGACACTTGAATAAATAATTCTCTCAAATCAGGTTGTACTCAAACTCATCTGTTACTGCTTCTCCAGTTCTATGGAAAATAGGAAGGTAAAATAATTTAATGATTCCACTTGTTTCCTTTCTGGGTAGAGAATTTCAATACAATTTTTAGAAGACAGGGTCAAAAACTACAAAAATAAACTCTTCTTCCACATTGATGTACAACCTAAGAAGAAAATGAAGGCATTAATCTGAGCATAGGCCTTTTGCACAGGAAAAACTAACAGGAACAACATTAATGTTATAATCACTGTCAAAGCATGAGATTTAGAGATGAGGAAGAAAAGAAGTTAAATTTTAAAGAACTTTTCTGAAAGAGCTTACATTTTCTCAAGTAATATCTCCCATTAATTTAACATGTTCATTGTTTTCTTACCCATAACCATCAAATTATTCTTCCTTTTTCACATATAGTACTGATATCTACTGATGGATTAGATTGTTTACATTGTCTGCAGCTCAACGGATTTTGAATACTGCTGCAATTCAGAAGTTAATAGCTGCTTGTCTTGAAAGTGAAAGTTCAGAATTAAAGCTCTGTACCATGAGGCTGTCACTGTGAGTATGAGTTTGTAAATGATCTCTGAGGCAAAACCAGAATATACAACAGCAAAATTCATTACATAACTTTTAAACAGTTAGGAATATGTTTGAGATTTACTTTGATATTTAGGTGTGTTAGACACCTAAAAAATGGAGCATTTTGGAGACCATTTTGACAAATGATACTTCTCCCAACAATTGTCCAGCAATAGAAGCTGTGTCTCTTCTAAATGTATCTCAATTGCCTAGTACTATTAAGGAGTCATTTAAGCTTCAGTAGTGTTTTCTCTGATTGTGAAACTGAGCACTTAAAATATATGCCTTGTCCAAACACATAATGAAAACATTATTTTTTACTTTATCTTTAAGCCAGTCTTCCTCTGCAAGCACATACATATCCGAAGCTGAAAAGAAATAAAACAGCAAATGATGATGACATGTTCTATCAAATGCATGAGCGAAATAGGATCTATCACTGTGTCAATCTGGGTATAAGAGCTTTCTTCTAAGACTCAGGGGGATATTAAAATAACAAAGCCTTTTTTAGCACTTTATGTGATTCACGATTTATAAGCAACATCCATGAGTTTCATAAACGAAAAAAAAAGCTTGGGTAGATACACAGTAGTGCAGAATAAGTGAAAAGGATTTTTGATTAAACAAACCACTCAAGTGGACATAATAATTTAGATGTTTCTACAGTAAAATGAGTGGAAGAAAGCTTCTGTGGACGTTCTTAAGTATAATTTACAAAATAATACAGACTATAGTAATTTGTTTCTCTTATAAACTTATATATTTGTGCAGTGCCTAGAACTGGTGAGAGTCAAAGCTCTGATGGGAAGTGAACACAAATTGTATGTACAGCAGTCAATGAAAATGGAGGTTTTTTCCTCTGATCAATCGTACAGCCATTTTCTTCACTTTTTCCAATGTAAATGCATGGGAAAAAGTAGAGAAAATTAAAACACAGCCATTGCCCAGCCTCTCAACAGTTCACTGAACAATTTAAAAGTTGCTGACAGCCTAAGTGTTTATAAGTGTTAACTCAACAAATGTAAAAAAAGTCTGAAAGACAGTCTACCCTTAAAAAAGGATGTAGATAACAATGTGTTAGGTAAACATAAATCTTATGATGATTCCCATTACATTGCCTCAAACTCCACCTTTCAAATGTGTCTTTGTACACTAACGTAGAAGACTTACTTTTTGTGCAAAACTAATTATTTTTGTCTTAATGTCCTTAAAATTCCCTTTAATTCTTACAGAAAATAAATAAATAACAAGTTACTGTTGTGCTGAGATCACTGCTCAGCATCCCAAGAAATAGTCCTGGCTTTCCCAGGTTCTCCATTCTGTCTCTATTGATAAGATTTGTATTTATATTGTGAGATTTCTTAGCCAGAGAAAGCCTTCTTTGTTCAAATTTTCTATGATCCCCACTCCAATGGGAACCTTATTCCACAGAATGGACATCTAGGTAGAACAGAACTAGAAATGTACATTACAAGGAAAGTGGTGAATAAGCACTTCAGTCACTTCAATAAGTACTTCATAAGTGAGTGAATCTTCATGCACTGATGTTCACTTGAACAGCAGGAATGTTCAGAGAGTAGTGTGATAACATGGAAATTGGCATAGCAGCAGCTGTGTTCCCAGGATTGAAGATTTTGTGATTAGAAATATACAGCTATGAAGGAACAACTCCAGAACTATCTTTGGTTTAACATACACAATCACTGAAGGCAGAAGAAATCAAAAAATCTGCATTCCTTCAGTGGAGAGAGGAAGGCAGAAAAGAAAATTTTCCCTCCTACACAGAGGTTGAGAATTCAGCAGTGATTTAATATTCAAATCAATTATAGTTCCTCACATGCTTATCTTAGGACTTAAATGCATTGTTATATGCTTCACTGGATCAAAATCTTTGACTTTGAGATCCCAGCATAGTAAAAACCAAGACACTACCTAAACTCAGTAGCAGTTAAGTAGTTTGCCCTTGTTTTCCCGACCACCACATTGTGGCCCTTCAATATGCCTTTTCTATTAGTCTTCTTGACAGCATACCTCCTTAAGGAGAGACTTAGAACACAAAATATAAATTTTGAAATCTGGGGGGAAAATGATATTTCAATAAGCCAGTCTCCTAAGCTACAAGAACTCTTGTTGATGTATATCAGTGAACATTGTTTTTAACAATATCTGATGCAATGCAATCCAATTTGAAACAAAAACATTGTTTATACTGAATTACAGTGAAACTGAGAACCTATGCCTAATTATCCTCTAAAAGAAAAACTACATGTTGTACTGCAAAGAGGACTGCATATTAAATGAAGACTTATCACAGCATTGTTGCACAGATCTATGTCCAACTTATTCAGTTAGTCGATAAATTTAGAACTGGCTTCTTTCCAGAAAGTTTCAGTACCTCATCAGCTCCAATGTACAGCATCAGAGCAATGAATGCAGTAAGACAATATGCTTTCACTACAGTAATAAGTGAAATTCAGCACTGACATGCAAACAGGTTCAACTGAGTGTCCCTTACTTCAGCTTCATTAGAGTTCAGCTTACTAATCAATAACTGAGTCAGCCATTGCTTCAGGCAGTCTGAAGAGAGGAAAGAAGAGAAAAAATACTGTTCTTGGAAGTATCATTTCCAGTGATATTACCCCAAGGGTTCACAGTTAGATGCTACCAAAGCACTGACTCAGCCGCTGATCTAAAATGTCATCAGGAGAATGTAACCCTTGAAGCAATTGGAAATTTCCAACTATTACAGACATTGTGGTCAGAGTTTTAAATTCAAAAGTACTCACTGTGGACAGAAATACGAGAAAAACTGGATTCAGATAAAACAATAACTTATCTAAGAATCCATCTATACTGTAGGCATGTGCTTGTGAATCATTCAGATACACCCTGCAAAAGAAAATAGAATATTATACCAGTTCCACACATGCACCATTAGAGTCAGCCATGTGGTCAATCACCTCCCAAATCACAAAAATATGTCTGGCATTTGACATAAAATCTCCAGTTTCTGCTACTGCGAAACAAACTGGGTAAGCAAAAAAAGCAAACAGAATTTTGTTTTGTATTTATTTATTCATTTCTTTCCTTTAGTTTGACATTTCAACACACTTGCAGAAAAACATGAAATTTGGGTAATAGTTTAAAATAACCTAATTGCATTTTTAAAAACTTTCACAAAAGGGTCTACCAAGCTTGCTTACTCCTTTTTAGATCTAGCAGACATTTAAAGTACTTACCTGAGAGCCTGAACTAGTAGCTTTGAAGTGGCAATCACGTAATCAGCAATTCTGGTCTGTAGTTTTGACTGCTGCTCACTGCTGTATGACTTCTGGCACTCTTCCCTGCATTTCGCTTGTATTGCAGCCTCATCCTGTTTTTGCAAGGGTCATACTGTTTGATGTGTTGCAAAAAGTTGTGTTTCTGCAAATCTGCAAGCATACTCATAGCTTTTTAGCAAAGAAATGAAACAACCTACCAAAACAGAAAGATGAAAACTGGGAGTAGTATTTTGAGCCCTCCTAAGGGTTCCAAGAAGGAGAGCCTTGCGCACCTATTTCATGTCGTTTCTTAAAGAAATTATGCTTGTTTGTATATATACAGCTTTTGTATATATACAAAAATATATATAAATATCTCTTGAATGCAGTTTTCAGGTCCAACCAAACAGACCTTTGACAAAGGTCTTAAATATAGTTCCTTAAGTGAACCTTAGGGTTTCTTAAATAGCACCCAATAGGTGCTTTGAAGAGAAGAGAGGCTGTTAACACATCTTCTTCCACAGTATCCCATGAAAGGATGTGACACAAACCCAGGCTTTGCTGGATGTCAAAAAAATCCATTCTGGAGAGAAATGTTATGAATTCCACCACTGTGACATAAAAACCACTCTGACCTCATGATGTATCAGGCATTGGCGAGTTCAACAGCACTACCCATTCCCAACAGAACAAGGCTTCAGTATTCCTGTGCTCCATGAGACAACCATTTGTTTGTGGATGCAGGGGCTTCTCTAATTGCTTTTGGCTGTAGTGTAAAGCACGATGCAGGGATAACCCTGCCCAGAAAATTGATCTAATACTCCTTTTCAAAAGCACAAACATGCCTAATTTGAACATCTTAATCAAAAATAAAAAGGTCTATTGAGACAAATTGGGAAGATAGTTATCATCATTTAAGCAACAAGGAGATAATTTCTTTTAAAATGGAGTTATTTTTAAGTGGAGATTGATAATTTATGACACTCCAAAAGTCCAAAAGTGTCAGGGCACTATGGGGGCCGGCAGTTCCCTGTGGCCTGGGTTCAGGGGCCATGGAGATTGTCCCAGGGTGGTAGGGCTGGTCCCAACACCACAGTCAGGAACAGGACAGACGACGGGGCACCAGGAGCATCTGGGGGCAGTACCAGCTCTGTGTTCTGGCACCTCCCTGGGGACGGGAATGGACCAAGGCCAGGACATAATGTTGTCCCACTGATAGGACTGTTCTGGTGAGTTCCAAGGCCAGACAGGGCATGATTCTGGCACAGCTCAAGACCAACGTCCTATGGTGTCACTGAGCCAGGGACTGGAAGGTTGAAATGGGCTTCAAAGCCATAGGCAGAAGAGAGGGAAGAAGAGAGGCCCTAGGTGCAACTTGTGAGTGCCCTCAGAGTCCTGACAAAAAATCCATAGACATCAAATTTTGTGCCAGTCATTGCAATATTTTTTCATAATTCATACGTGGACTAACACTATGGACTACCACAACCCTTAATATGATTAACCTAAAATACCACTGCAGGGTATAGAAATGATATTATCATATTTTATAGACAGAAACATGAGAGATAGAGCCATTTCAGAAGATCACGAGAGGAAAGAGATTTTATTCATATTGTTCCCTGCCATTAAGAAATTGCCACCCATGACATTATTGTCTAGGAGTGAGAAAAACTGCTGTGATGCTATTGTCAGGCTGAGGATTGTAGGGCTAGCACTCATCAGCACCTACTACAGCACTGATTCCCTTAATGTGATGGGAAAACATTTGCTGCAGCACAGGGTTTTTTTGAGAAAAGAAGTCCACGGGGCTTTTGTGTTCACTATTTAATACTGCAAAATATCTGAGATTATGCTTACTTCATATACTTTCCAGTTCTAGTTCCAAGTGGTCAACTCCTTTTAAGGAGTTTTTTTATGCTTAAACTGATACAGGTTTGATGGTGCTTCCCTCCTGAGGATGAGCTAGGGCACAAAGTCAGCTCAGATATGTGTTCGTTCCTCGATCTGGGACACATTTCCCAATTCTGGGAAGCACAGAGTCCATCGTGCATTGAGTTATCTGTTATATTGGCAAAAAATAGAGAGGAAATTATTAACCAGATGAAGTCAAATCAACCAAGCCATCATTTCAGGATCAGGCTAAAAAGATAAGTTGTTCATTATATTTGGAATTTGTCTGCTTCTTGTCATCACATACCATGAATAAAAGAATAGCAGAAATAACACTTTAATATGAGAGACCATTTCCCTTTTGCAATGCTCTTTCGTGTAGTGGCTGTTAGAGTTCAGCAATATGAGGAAACATGACACAGGACTTTTTTTATTTCTTTTTCATAGTTAAAGAATATTTCTTGAAATTGGTTTCTGTTGTTTATCTTGTTCTTACTTAAAAAAAAGATAGGACCACCTGCATATAGAAAATGGGAAGGGAAATGAGTTTTTGTATCTCCTATTTTAAGTACAAACATTGTTCTTTATAGGCAAAATCTTATAAGGGATTGATGGTATCTCGACTGTATTTGTTTTACTTCTCCTCAATTCAATTTACAAAGAAGTCCTAGTGCAACAAGTAACAGAGTAAATACAGTGATGCACAATATAACAGCATTAAGTTTCTCTCATTTTGGTCACTTGCTCATACTCCACCTGAGTATGAAATGAAAAGAGCATCTCAGCAATTCAGACTTAGAATTTTGGGGTTTGTCTGAAAGAAATTAAAAACAGTCAGCAATGCTGGGACAGAGAAAAATGGAAATAGACATGTTTTGTGTCATCTGTGGGATTAATCCAATTGAGAAATTAATAGTCTTGGATAGCTACAAAAAGGTATGGATTCTCATATAAACCTTTAGTATAACTCTAATGTGGAGCAGACACATTACACAATACCCCAGTAATACAAGTCTCCCCATAATCTGGTCTGGGAGACCTATAGAAGCTAAGAATCTTTTACAATCATTAACAAAACAATCACTAAAATATGTTAACTTCTGTACATGACTTAAAATACATTGGGATTGCAGATGTTAGAAGGTTCTGCTTTTCTTGTCTCTTCTTTGCTCTTGTACAGTACATTTGCTATGAAATAATAACAGAAGGAAATTTGATTTTTCACTACTCATTTCAAACTTAAATTTTCTTTTAATTCCTTCAGTACTAAGTAAAGGGATCTAACTGTGGTATAGTAAATTCTTAACTAGACACTTTGATAAGACTAGACATAGCCTTAAATTTGAGTATAAGTTCTCAAATAGGACTGAACTCTGCCTCTTGAAAGTCCAATTAAGTTTTCACTACGTACCACACTGGATTTAGAGAAACTTGGAAGCCTAAGAAACTTTACTCCAGCTCTATTATTCAAGTGCTCTAGGCACTGATATGAGGTGAGATGTTACTCGATCATAATCCTGCAAAAATTTTAGTAAAAAAGAAAACTGACTAGGAAATCTGCCACTGGGTGTGAAGACAAAAATAACTTTGTGGATCCATGTTCATTTGAAATCAACTCTTCCTTCTGCACCAGCTACTACCAGGTAACTACTTTACTTGGACTGCAGACTTAGGCTAAATGAAACCAATAACTTAGTGTGAAATCTCCATGTCCCATTAGCCAGACTCGCTGAATCAGAAAGTCCTGGTTGTTCCTAAATGAAAAGTCAGGGGGTTTATTCCACTGACTGGGTTTATGGCAATGAAATACAGTTACACAGGAAACCTTCTGACCTTTTGCTGCATCTTTTTGAGAACTGCCCTGCTAATGACCCTTCATATTAATTGGATATATGAAAAACAGGTGTTTCAGTGCAATTCTTTGTTCCCTGATGTTCAGTCACCCTGTTAATAGTAGTTACTGCCACCCTCCAAGAGATAAGAGACTCAATGTAGTGTAACAAGATTAAACTGAGTATTTGACTAACATCAGTCTGTTCTCTGACAGTGCCAGGTAACTCACCCAAAGATTTTAAGAAGGTCAACTTTGTTGACCCTGTTACAACACACATTGAACCTGACCCTCTTAAAACCCCTATCATATCATCTACTCCTAACAAACCAATGTGTGAACACAGGAATTGAGGACTTGGTAGTTACTCAGTTCTACCAGGACTGCTGTCTTGGCAGCGACCTTTCTTCTAACACCAGGATACACAAGGTAATAACTCCCAAGAGAACCTCCATATAATTCATCTCAATTGTCAGCATTTTTAGTCACAGTAAATTAGGGTAATTCAGTTGTGGAGATGATGTGAATCAGTTCAGTTAGTTTGTGGTTTTCACTGTTTGCATTTGTCTCGTTCAAAAGCTGGAATTATGAGTATTAAATGTAAACTCATCATGTACCATAAAAGTTGTGAAGAAACACATCTTTCAAATAGTATCTTTGATAGGATGCTTAAAATATATTACTATTTTTTTTACTGGTTAGTATGTTTTAAAACTCAAACAGCTTGAGGCAGATCCCAGGCAAAAACCTGTAACCATGTTCTTTTTAGATCAGTTTCAGGAAATGTGCAGTGCCTTCACCATAGTTAACAATCTGTAGCTTCTTCTTTGTCCCTTTTTTCATTTCATGGGTGTTTTGTTCTGATCTTTCATTTCAGGGATACATATTCACTTGTTTAAAACTAAAAGGGATGGGGTCTTTGCTGTCAAACTAGTTGAACACTTCTATATTTTTGATTGATGGATGGATTAACAGAAGGATAATATAAAACCAAAGCTAACTGGTAATATAAATCTGAAGCTAACTCAAGTTAATGCAGATTATTTTAATATTAAATTAAAATCTAAATTAAAATTCAGTTCCATTGACAAATATGGAAGCTATGGGTGTGAGCCTGTGACTATAGGAGCCCTCATGTATATACTGAAGTTTTATTGTAAGAACTACTATGGCTAAGGGTGGAATAGGTAACAGTGACTGCCCTGACAAATTGCTGCCCTGAATAAATAGCACACTCTCTACGATATTAATTGAAGAAGGATCTAGGAATAGTATTTACACATTTTGTTCTATAAATCAGTTTGACATACTATGGCTTACTTGAAATATATCCATCAGTGATGATCAGAAAATTAATTAATATAAGAAAAAGGAAATGAGAAGAGAAGACATCCTGGAAGATTGTACAGATTTCCAAAGGAGCTTATTAACAAAGATATATTCCTGTTGTCAAAACCCTTTTTTTAACCATCTTTCTTCAGGGCTTGTACATGGCACCTATGAATAGAACCACGGCCATTTACAGGAGGGCTGCAACATGGGGCAAATCTCCTACCAGAACATGTCTCCAGCCACAATGTGGGATTGCACATTTTTCCGTAACTTTCTAAGCCATAAATCCTTAAATCAGGAAAATAACTTAAAGATCCTTAAAGGTTTATATAAGACTCCACTGCTTCTTACTTAGTGTGTGATATCTATTGTAAAGTGCTTTTCACGTGTCCTTAATTCAGGCAACACCCCCGCCAGCCAAGCTGGGGGGAGAGGGGTTGGGAGGGAAGGAGTGAGGGGGAGAATGGGGCAAAGGTTGGAGGAAGGTGTTTTAATGTTTGCCCTTTGTTTCCCACTCGTCAAATTATTATTTTTTTATTGCAATTGACAATAAATTAAATGATTTTTGCCATGCAGCCCTGCTTTGCCCATCACAGTAATTGCTAAATTCTCTTCCTGTCTTTTCCTCAACCTATGAGCTTTCCCATCCTATTTTCTACCCCTATCCTGTTGAGGAGAGGTCGTGACAGAGCAGCTGGGCGACCTTGCTGTAGCCAGCCAAGGTCAGTTAATCACGGGGGAAAAAGATTTGTTATGTTTGTTTAAGGAAAAGGTCTTTATCCTGACCCATGATCTTTTCCATCCTATTTTTTACCCAGTCCTAGCGAGGAGTGGAAGTGAGAGAGTGGCTGGTGGGAGTCTGGCCCTTAGCTAAGTTTAACTTTCAATGGTCCTGTTGACTTTTAGATGCTGTGAAAGTTTAAGGATATCATAAGAGAAAGGGGAAAAGTAGTTTTCAGTTTAGAGCCACGCCTTCTGTGAAGACTATTTTACCACTTGGACTGGCTGATAGTCATGGGCTTATCTAAGGTGACTCAGATTTATGAATTACAATCTTTAAGTCTGTTTGTAGATTTGGTCTTGTGCCAATCAATAAATAACATGACGAGCTTGATGAAGAGCCTTCATGACTGCCTGAATCCCTCCCTGTCTGTGCTCAACAGCTTCAGATCAAGTTTTGATGCTGAGCAATAACTCTTAGCAAGTAAAGTGTTGTCTTCTTCATAAACACCTGGATTGCTTTACACTGCAGATCCACACAAAGCACATTGCAATCTCTTTTTGAACAACTACATCAGGTGGATCTTGACAGCACCCTTAACATCTGAAATTCTCAAAACCACTTAGTGGAAAGAAGTGAAAAAAGTTGTGCTGATCATCTCCAAAGGTGACTAAAAGCATCTGCATAACTAACAGACTCCATTAATCTGTAAACAGTAATTATTATCCATTCATGTAACAGAACATTAATTGCAAGAACGAATGTTAATGTAATTTATAATTAATCTAACAGAATTCTAAAAACACATTAGGAAAGTAAGAATAAGTCATTCATGCCTTTAATTATCTATGCATATTTGGGTTGTTTTCAGTGAGACAGAAGTATAGATTATAAGATGCAGAAGAACCCTCCATTTTCTCTATTCTCTTCAGCAACAAGCTACACACTTGGACTAATGAGGGGAAAGAAATTACTTGTCCACAGCAAAATATGACCTATAGACATATAACTCCAATATCAGAGTCCTGTCACTAGTCAACAAGAGCTCTTTTTACATTAAGGATGAAACCTGTATTTACACAACTATACTTTTTTGTTTATTTTGACAAATTTTAGCTGCAGAAAAAGTAGCTATCTAGTATAAACTCAGTTGTGAAAGGAGTCTAGTCATGATAAAACAATGTCTCTCCAGTTATGATGGGCTGTGTGCAGAAAGACACTACAGCTCTCAGAGATTTTTTTATGGAAAATTCCTACACCTGTCAATAGGAATTTTGTGGATGTATCTACAGAAGAACATAGCCCTATTTTTATTATAAAACGTAAGATTATGAACACAAATATTAAAGCAAAGTTTGAACTATTTTATTATGGAAAAAGAATGATCATACCAGCCCTGCATAACGAACAAATTACAAGACCAAGAGTCTTTTGTTTGGAAAATAACAGCTAGAAGCAGAGGAAGAAGCACAGAAAAAATGCAATAGATGTCTGTAAAATCAGATCTGTCATGGAGAAGGTGAATAGGGAAAAAACGGAAAATTTGGGGAAGACAAATTTCAACATTAATGGAGTTCTAAGATAAGGAACTCTTTGACTGGGACTAGACAGATTAATGAGGCCAATATCTATCACAGGCTATTAAATATGAAGAAAACTCTTCTGGCTCAGGAAGCCGCTGAATCTCCAGTCATGGTGCTGGAAAAATATTCTAGAAATTATTGCAACATTCTTCTCCTGTTCTTGTACGTTTTTCTTACATCACTGGTATATGCTACAGACTCAGTATGAGGCTATATGAGCCTTTAATCAAACCCAGAACCATTTCTTACTGGCAAAAAGAAAAAAAGTTCTTTTGTTATTAATAACATTCAATATCTCCTCTATATGCATCATAACAAAAAAACCCAAACATGTTGTTTTCAGTGAGCATTGCAATAGATCATATTAACACTAAAATCCTCTTGGCCACTGAAGTCTACCCTAGTTTAAGTTTTTTAAGAACTATTGCCAGTAAGTACTAATAGTTCTGATGCAAAATGCAAAACCAGAAGAAGAAAGATTTCCTAGTTATTTTCTGTTTCCAGTTTTTAAAAGTTGATTGATTCCCAACCCATAAAAATGTGTCTGGAATATTCTCAGGGACTATTGTCAGAGTGAGCAAAGCTCAGGCAAAAGATATGAGATGACAAAGAATATTCCACAGATATAGATTGATTAAATTATGCTAACATATTTTTACTTATAAACATACAATTTCCCCATACAATTTTGAATGAAGTGCATTTAAAACAGGACAAACAACAAAGCTTATCTTTCCATGGGGAATCTTCTAGTGATGATTTCTTACTGAATTGTGGCGACAACTCATGAATGTACTCAAGTATGTTCATGCAGTGATGTACACAACATTCATCCAATGAAGTGAGAACAGAGTATTGTCTGCACAGCCAGAATCACACCAGGGAGAGAGACACACTAGAGAGTTGAAGTTTTTTAACACTCGTATCCACACCCATTAAATATACTCACTCATTTACTTACATTCACACACTGCTTTGATTATATGCTAATTTCTCCCTTTTTAGTATTGCAAAGGGCTATGAGGTAGATAAATAGTGATTATATCCATCTTAACCAGAAAGAAAAAGGATTTTCCATTAGCATCCAAGCCAGAGAGAGAGGCTTCCAAACTCCAGGCTGCGACTGGCAGGTCTTGCATCTCCTGATTTCTGGAAACACATTCTCAGAGTAGCTGAAAAAGTCAGTCATTGTCATTCAAGGAGACAGTTCACCCACTTAATCTAATTTCTTAATAGTTTCTTTATTGTAGTTAAATTTTCAATTAAATGCCGGCATAAGCAGAAACAACATTTTGATCTATGCATTTTAATAGATAAAAAGCCTTGTATCTTTGAAAGCTCCATGACTGTTTTATTCATTTTTTAGTTAGTTTCAATGAGAAAACCCCTTTACAATTCTATTTGTCACATATTTCTTTTGAAACTATAAAAATCTTTTATATAGCTAGCCATATAAACCCAACATAGTTTGTATTAAAATCAATGCTCATTGACTTTTCAATGCAAAACAGTTTCTACCTCAAGAGTTCTGGTTTACTTTATTTTTTTGTGTGGTATCATGAAACATCACTTTAGCTAGCAATCCATATTTTTACTAATAACACTTATCCAACACATTTTCACTTCAATTTATTTAGTGCTGATCATCCGAGCATAAGAAAACACTTTGCAAATAGTGTCTAACTAAAAAATGAAGAATGTCAGTGAAAATAACACCTCCCTTCATAGTTTTTCTCCTTGTATTTTTTCAGAGCCAAGTCTGCTAAGTCAGCTGGCAGTTGCATGTTTTTTTTCTTATTTTTGCTCATATTTTTCTTGCAGAAGTCACACAAGGGTGTGAAGGTATCACTGCAGGATCTTTACTACTACAGTGACTCTGGCTTTACTCTGTGCTTCTAATAAGAATCTCTAGGTCTGCTGAGGAAAGAAAAATGTTTTTTAAAAACTTACACACCAGTAACTCAAACTGAGCTCAAGAGATGTTTTATTAGACATTATAGAATTGTAGTGTGAGGATGATTTTCATCTCTTTATACATGAAAATGCTGAAGTAATTCTTACTACTACTAGTGAGGGTGGCAAAACTCTCGCAAAGGCCCCTTAAGTAGGTAATACTATAACATTCCTGTGAATATAACTCATAATTACTGGCAAAGAGACATGTACTGTTAAGAGTTCATTTCTATTATTTACATGTCCCATAGGTAAATGGTACTGTAGATCCTAAAAAAACCCTAATATTTTTCTATAATGGCAGTGCATTGACATTCATGTTTTACTTCCTTATATTTTAGTTTTTGATATATCTTCATCTGTTCACATTTGCATTATCTTTTATTATGTTATAAAATGTAGAACAAATTTAAAAAGACAATACATGAAATATTTTGATTGCTGGACAAGACTTTGTTTCAGCTTTCTATGTAACAAACATTATTTTTTCCCAAAGTTAGTATCAATGTTTATTGTCCTTTAAGGTAATTCATAATTTTGTTTTCAGCTTAGATCAATATTTGTAATGTTAAGTCAATATATCATGACAAAATATTTAAACTTTACATCTATGGCTCCCAAATACATTTTATCTACTCTGTAAGGCAGTGTCCAGTGTAGTAATGGACAGCACAAACAAGGTTTAGTCTGGAAAAATCCAGAGATGGTCAATGTCTATTGAAACTTCACAGTTCTCTTCCATTCCATGTTGTCCACATCTTCTTGTGACCCAAGCCAGGTTTCCCTGATAACTGTTTGTTGCCTTTCCCACTTAGAGGCCTTTGGTTTTAATATTTCTTTCTACTTAACCTGAATTCCCTATAGCTCTCACAGAATCACAGAATCACAGAATTCTAGGGGTTGGAAGGGACCTCGAAGGATCATCTAGTCCAACCCCCCTGCCAGAGCAGGGTCATCTAGAGTACATCACACAGGAACGCATCCAGGCGGGGTTTGAATGTCTCCAGTGAAGGAGACTCCACAACCTCTCTGGGCAGCCTGTTCCAGTGCTCTGGCACTCTCACAGTGAAAAAGTTTCTCCTGATATTCACATGGAACCTCCTATGCTCCAGTTTGCATCCATTGCCCCTTGTCATATCATTGGTCATTACTGTAAAAAGCTTTGCTCCATCGTCCTGACCCTCACCCTTTACATCTTTGTAAACATGGATGAGGTCACCCCTCAGTCTCCTTTTCTCCAAGCTAAAGAGACCCAGCTCCCTCAGCCTTTCCTCATAAGGGAGATGTTCCACT